>SRHC01003239.1:376134-389811 GCA_004794325.1 Pomacea maculata
TTCCTTCTGGCCCTGCTACAACTTCTCTGACCAGATGTTTTCCTGGCAACTCCACCTTGCCACCATAAAAAAGAAAGTTAATCTGACTGACAAGATAAGTTGGATAATTATAAAATAACCCACTGATCCATGGCTACTGAGCTTTCCAAAAAATCAACAATGTGTAGATTGCGTCAAAGTAAAAAGAAAATATAATATAATTTATTTTAGCAGGGAAAACATGCATCATTTGTTACAGGTTTCTTTGTACCTTAACCTTATACCTTCTGTGGTAAGCCAAAGTCATCCTCTGACCCCAGGCCAAGTTTTCCTGCAACACAATTATATTTACCTCTCAATATATGTATACTTTATTAATAAATCTTTGCAAATATGAGAGAACCTAACAAAACAGAAGCCTTGCAAAATAAGGAAGAAATATGTATCAAATAACTATAGATCCTACCAAGTTCTCCATTTCCCCAAGTGTAGACATCACCATAACGTGTCAAGACTACAACGTGTGAATCTCCACATGACACTTGGTCCACAGGATGGTCCACAAAGAAGTCCACAGTCTGCGGTGACAAGACTTCATCCTCACCAGGAACACCAACACAGCCAAAGTAATTAGAGCCAAAGCCATAGAGAATGCCTTCATCTGGTAAAGACACAATGTCATCAAGAAATGTAATAAAGATGCAAATGAAATACACTGTAATAGAACAAATGTAGCAATTACTTAGTCCTCTTCATACCTAAGGTGCAACATAAGGCATCTACTAGAGATCCATTTTTGTCTGTCAACAGAAAGTTTTGCCATGCTGTTCCAGGACAGTTTCTGGTCCTTTAGTTCTCTCTCTTCTGACCTTCGCCATTTTTCTTTCGGCCGACCATGCTTCCTCTTGCAAGGAAACTTCTGCTCTACAATAAAGTGCATCAACCATTAGGCTATGCCTCCCCCTTATTATTTACATATGATATAGGTAAAGGAATAAAATTATTCCTACCTGAAACACATAATGTAAAGTCCTCTCCACAGGCAACTTGCTGTAAAGGAGTGCCCAGCAGACTGTCAACACATTTTGGTGCTTTGTATGCTGCTGTGTCACCATGCCCTAGCTGTCCAGTAATTGTGTCTGAGCCCTGAGGATTCTGGAAATTAAGGATCAAATACACCACAACAATATTAATATTATTTTAATGAAATAGATTCCTAGAGAGATTACAAGAAAAAAATCAGTGCAGAAAGTGCTGTTTCATAGCCTAGCGCGGTTATTATACTAAGTATGCTAAAAGGCTGCTAGTTCAAAACCTGCTCAAGCCTGTTAGTGGAAATCTCCTGATCACACAGGAAGTTGGTACTCAGCAGAAATTGGTACTTAATTTATCAGGGACCAAAAAGGGCTCTACCTTCCAAATACCATGCCTTCTAGACAGAGGAAACCACATAGTCTCTGCTCTGATAGTAAGTCAGTAAGCCTCAGAACTATCAACTTATGCTTTACAGATAGATATGTATAATTCTGTGTAAGTTGTGATCCTGCTTCCCTTTTGCAGCTTATTCAATCGACTAAATTGTTATGCCTCATAAACCTCATACAACTGACCGCCCAGGTGTATAGTTCCTTCTCAAATGTAATGACAGCAAAATGGAAACGGCCTGTAGCCACCTGAAACCAGAAAGTAATTGGATTTTTGTTAATATGTTTCAAGAATAACAAAAAATTTATTCTTCCTGAAAAATTTTGTTTTGATAATGGCAAAGAAGTCAATAACTTTCAAGAGCAGAAATCTAGCATGAGTTTTAAGCAAAGAAATACTGAGTTTGGCTTCTGTGCTCTTCACATACTTGAATAGCACTTTTTTCTTGGGTGAAAAGCTCCAACTTCTGTGGTGTGATTTTTCCACCTCCCCACTGGTATACCTGGTTACAAAGTGAGAAGCAATGTCAGTGTCTCATAATAAAAGAAGTGGCGATATGATCCGTAAGTGCTCTTAATCTGTGTAGGTAAGAGTTTATATGTGTGTGAGAGAGAGAGTGAGGAAGAATGAAAGCCAGAATGATTCACTTACTTAAAAATTGTGTTGTGTTAGAGGAGTCTGCCACATCAGCTATGAGTTAAAAAAGGTAAAAAAAATACTAAGATTTGGACATTTCATGTTCTTTACATTTCAAGAAAATGTGCAAAAGATACTTCAGTCCTATCAAATCAGACCTCGCACATCTTGGAAGTCACAACTGGCTGGGACACAGAGGATGTTGTTGTTGACAAACGAAGTTTACGGGATGAAGAATTCAACTCCCAGACCTTCCTCTCCATTTCCCTAGAAAAGTAAGCAGTCAACATTACATCATTCAGGTATCCACTTATGGCCTTTTGACTGGGCTCAGACATGTAATAGGAGTATGTTCATAGCTAGCGGTAATATGGGTTAAAACACAGTGAACTATTTGTGTTTAAAGATATGTAATCTAAAATGTTTATCAAATGCTCCTACACTCTGAATGAGAGTTTGAATGGTTTTTGACTAAAAGAAAAAATCAGTGATAAGCACATGGCAGAAGAATTATACAACTATATGAATAATATTTCTGTATAAAAGAACAATTTCTGACAAAGCTTTTACATAAATCATTTAATTAAAAAGAAGTAATCACACTCGAAGCTTAATCAGAAGACCTTAGTGTTACAAACACTTTTTGCAACAAACACCATTCAGAATGAGTATTTATTTCAGTGCTACCTTGCATCACTAAGAAGAGAAGATTTCAGGATGTCTTCAGCTGTAGGTCTCTCATCAGGGTCCTGCAAATACCCACTGTCTACACTAATGGTAACAGCATGACAGCACAACACGAAACTAATCTTTTAGGATAAATAAGTGATGTCAACAAACACATCATCTACAATAATGAAAGCAAATGGGCAAAATAGTACTGACAATAGCTGCCACATTTATTTATAAAAAGTGATATAATAATTAAAAATCTCAATCATTCATAAATCATAATTACTTTTTACATACCAAAAAGCCAAAAAAGTCATCCACAAAAATTAAGAATAAAAAAAACAGAAGGATCATATTTTAGGAGGCATGTGGATGTCTGAATAGCAAAAATATGCCTTGTGAATACTAGGTAATATTATACATTGATGTCTTTAATCCATATTCATACACACCCTACAAGGGTGTGCAACCTCCCCACTACTTCCCATTCCACAAAACTGCGCATGAGTGCAAAAAATAGAATACATTGTTGTCCATCACTCATACCCATCATCTAAAACTGGAGTTCTTATAAATCCACAGGTACTATCTACTGGGACAATAATATAGCAAATAGGATCAATACATCCTGTTAGAGAATGTGGATTTTATTTATTTTCAACCACCTTCAATGTTGTTGCTATTATGAACTCCATACAGTTCTATTATGCCAGACAAGATTATCATATCTGTAGGTTATTACTGGAATAATTATTCTTTAAAATTATGTCACTGGAACTGCAGCATCATTCCAATGACACATAATTTTTCCACACAGTTATATATTTAGGCTCATAGTATTATGATATTGCCTTACCTTTGACAACATAATGTCTACAAGGGCTTGCATATCTGGGCTATACTGCGGATCAATACTCTGATGCTCACTCTGCACTATATCACATGCTAACTTGAGCGGATTCTATTTCCAGAGGGACAGAAAAAAAAGACTGAAAATGAATATCAATGTCTTCTTCAGCTGGCTAAACAGAAATCATGATCACATTATTACTGGGTGTAAAAAAGGACCATGATTACCATGTATAGATAACAACATCAAATAAACCATCAATAAAATTGAAATTAATATTCTCCTAAGTTACTTTCTCAGCAAGGAATTGAAGCCCATTCTGATTCTTGTGAAGAGGTAAAATGGAACTGTTAAATGACAGCAATGATTTATCCTCTTTTGATGTTTTCTCTCTCTCTCTCTCTCACTCACACATAAACACATACACAAATAACACAGATACTAATAATATGAAGACTATTTATGTCATCTTCATTTTTACCGATGCATCAAATGTCCGTGTCAGGGTCAAGATTTCATACAGCACACAGCCAAGGGCCCAGATGTCACTTTTAAAGTTGTATCTGCACATAAAAAAAAAACCCAGAAAAACACTGACAGAAAATAAACGGTTAGTGGCCTGTACTATTTAAGCATCGGCGACACACACACACCATGCACAACTCATACCAGGTATTACACATAGAAAACAAACACACATATGGGCATACTAAACACATGAACATAGCACACACACTCTCACTTACCTCTCTCCTTTTACAATTTCCGGAGACATGTAGTAAGGCGTTCCTACCACCTAAGATATAGATACCAAAGCACAGTCAAAGCAGCTATAAAAAAAAAATCACATATACACAAACGGAAAACAGAAAAATTCTCAAACTTCTGCAATATTGCTGGGATTTTTCCTCAGTTAGTATCTCATTTTTTACTGTCGTCTTTTTAACTGTTTTCCATACTGTGTCTCAATAGCATATGTCTCACACCACCTTTCTTTTGCTCCATAAATTAAAAACCTCCTGCTTATTATCTAAATCAGTTTACCCTTTACTTTCCACTGACACACCAAAAACTGTCTACTTCATCCAGAACAAACTGAAATTAGGTAGGTGATCCCTGATTAATGATGACTTTTTTATTCACAAATATTTAAAAGAAATTTGAAACATTTGCATTTTACTCACTGATTCTGCCATTTGCCCCTTGGATTCCAAAATTTTGGAAATTCCAAAGTCTCCCAACTTCAGAAGACCCACTTTTGTCATGAAGATGTTGAGTGTTTTGATATCTCTGACAATGCCAGGCAAAAGAACAGTGACTATTACACCATAAGTACTTCTCAGATATTCTTCAATGGTTGATGGTCGTCAATATGGTTGTGATGATGGTGACTGTGTGTTTTTGACACATTATTATGAAGATGATAATGAAAATGATGATGCTGAATAAAGAAAGTTATCTAGCCTTTTTTTTTCTATTACCCAGCTTACAGTACTTTACATTTTCTTCTTTGTTTCATACCTACCTATGTATAATACCAAAGTGATGAACATAAGACACAGCAGAGGTTACCTGGAAAAGGTACCACACAGCTTCCTGGACAATAAACAACAAATGAATGGTAATAAAAGTTTTGAAAGCTTGTCTAGACATAAGCATATTTAACTGGATGGATGGGTATTCTTCAACTACCCAACACCAGAATTTTACAACATTTGATGTTATCAAACTATTAATATAGTGGTTTCTAGTATAAGATGTCAGTTGATGACTTCCGTGTCATTTCACAGTGTACTATTTGTGGAATGGAAGACTCAGAATGCACTGTCTGAAAATGTTTGTGATTATGAACCTCTAGATACTCTAAGTGCATAAAGTAATCCAGCAAAAAGTGAATCACATACGTCTAAAGAGAAATTCTGTGCAATAGCAGGAATTCTACATAATGATCTTCATTATCATTTCAAATTGACAGGCAACTTTAATAGGTATGTAAGGTTTACAGTACAAACCGTTTCTGGAAATAATTCCATGGATTGAGAAATTTTATCATGGAGGGTTCCCCCTAAAACAATACACAAAATACACTTTACGAAAATCTCAAAGGGAATGTATATGGAAAAAAATGGGATAGGTATGAATATATGTATTGGAGTGAAATAAAGATTAAAATTTTGAATGCCGTTTAAAGAATTCTAGCAACTGGTTAGATATTTTTGATTAAAACTTCCAATTGGTCTGCATTAGTTCAAATCTTTACATGTGCTTTTGGTAAAAAGACTGGGTTGGATAGTAAGATTTGTATAGGGTATTTTTAAAACTTTTCATAAGCCCTTATGCCAAACAAGAAGACAGGGACAACAACAACTAGAAATTTTACCTACCATTTGCATATTCCATCTCAATGAACAGTGTATCCTCATCAACAAAGTGATTGTAGTAAGATACGATGTTGGCATGATTGAGCAGTGGAAGAATTTCTATTTCAGTCTGAGCATCACGCCGTGCTTTATCCGTCAAGCGTGCCAGGTTAACCTCTTTCCAGACCACAAGACTGTTGTCCTACAATTATTATTATTATGCCAGAATGCTTTAATTACACAGTATTAAAATAACAATAATAAATAAACTTATTTGTACAGTCTGTCTTAAGAACCTACTATAGCATATAGCTACCTCAAGTATGTTTTAAATTCATACTTGAAGATATTTTGTCTTGATTACAAGGATTTGTTTGACTACAGTCAAACAGAAAGTAATAAAAAATATGGAGATTTGTACATGCATATACATATATAACTCACAATTTAAAAAAATAATACAAAAGACAATAAAAACAGTTAACTGTTTATAATAAATTCATGTTATAAGTTTTAAAAGGGATAGTTCTTCCTGAGGCATTAAATTCCAGAGAGGTGAGGCTCCACTATCTGTGCTCAAAAATAATAATAATGTTATATTCATATACATAGCTGCAGCTTCATACAACATTAAGTATAAAGAAAAATTTGCTAACGTACATCCGTTTTTCTGTATAAAATGGCCTCACCAAACGCCCCTTTGCCCAGGACGCGAACAAAAACATACGATGTTTGCATTAAGTGATCCCCATCTCCGATGTCGGACGCCATGTTCCCAAACAAAAGAGCGATAAGCCTGTTGCCCTGTTGCTTGCCTTACTTCCCTTGATTTTTCCCCATCCTCTTCCTCACACCACCTTCCCATTGGTGTTGCGCAGCCTTCCTCTGTGTTTTCAAGTCTGTGCCTTGAAGATTTTTCCCCTCGGAAATTGAGCCTCTACTGGCACGCGGCAAATATGATTAGGTCAACAAAGCCAAGAGTCGCAAAGCTTCGATTCTGCCAACGTCGTCAGATCAAACAAGGCCGGTTGTCTTCCCATGTCATAAGACGCAGCATGGACAAGGCGCGGCGGCTCATTGTTCATTCAGTCAATAGCACACCTGAGACTGAGGAGGCACACCTGAGTGCAAACCCCAGGAAAAAAAGACAAATTGTTAGCCTGTCGATGAAGCAGCTGAGTAGCGACAACGACCGCTCCTGAACAAGCTCTCCGAGGCATCTGCTCGACATGGGTCGTTGTGTTCAGGGTTATCTCTTGGCTGGTGATGCATTGATTCCAGAAGCTCGCATTCACCCCACGAATCTCTCGTGGCACCCTAAAGAGGTGGATGGATAGGGGATAAATTATCAGCAAAAATAGAACCAGTTAAACCAGTGGGGATTTCCATTGATAATAGAAGACAGAGATGTGGGTATCAGGCAGACAGACCAACGAAAAGCTGCAATTTTTTTTTTATCTTGTCTAGAAATGAATGTTTGCGCGTGCCCATACGTAAGCCAACTAAAACAACGACTAAATGAGAAAACGGTAGATTGCAAATATTCGTTGATTAAAGGCGAAAGATGAAACAGTTCCGTGGATTAATTCTGAGACTAGAAAGAAAAACACTTGCAGTAATAATAAAACAGACACGCTCCACTTAACGACGGATCGCAAATACGACGGTGGTTTAGAAATATAACAGCAGAAACATTTCTATCTTCTAGTGACAGTGGTGCTATAATATTATAATGGAACTAAACAATTCCTGTCTTCTTCCGAGTTCATAGCGCAAGGCATTACTCGGGTGTGTATGGTGATGCTGGTGTCAACAAACCTACTGAGCAATCAGATGTATCGCAGTATACCAGAAACAGTTACCTGTAGTACACAAGACTGGATCGTGATAATAAACAACCATGATTGTGTTAGTCTATTCTATCATGTTCACACAGAGACAAGATTACCTAACAGAGCATTTCTTATATTGCACCAGGTTGTAGCGAGAAGGTACTCACCGCGCACAACGCGCACCCACGCACAAGCAAAAGAGTCAATATGCGGTTAATGTGTGCGGTTTTGTTTGCGCGTGTATCAGATTTACATCATATATGGTTTTGTGTGAAGTGTTAAAATAATCCTGACAGTAAGTTTAAAGGCTCAAATCTTACGGATTGTGATGAGGAGCGTGTTACTGAATAATGATGATGATTGATTGATGGATGGATGGATGGATGATTGATTGATTGATTGATTGATTGATTGATGATGATGATGAAAAACATAAACCCCGTTCATTTGTTTTGCTTTCGGGAGGATGGAAGATACACTGGAACCGCACACATAATTGTTTATTTTGGCCCGATGGAAGCGTTTGTCGTCAACGCCTCATTGCTTCAGTTAATTATCGCAGGCTGCGCACGACACAGGAAGAAAATCGAAGCCAGGCACGACAGCTCGCAGCTCCAGTGTTCACTGCACAGGTCCTCGGCAAGCATCGCTGTTCAGTTTGCACCTGCGTCTCACCTGGCACGTATCGAACCTCGCGCATGCACCAAAGCTAGGGACGACGACGCAAGCGGCTCCTCCGCTGAAGAAAGTTTCTTGATTTACATTATGTCCCTCTCACTAACTCAGTCATTCCCACACGTACACGCAGACGAATACATAGACGCACAAGTAAACGCACACAAATGTGCAAGCACAAGCAAACAAAACCAACGAGTAAAATGACTGACGCCTGGAAATGCATTCGCTCAGACACGTGCGTTTATTATAGTAACTAGAATTTATTTTGCGTGAATTCATACTAATATATTTTTCTTTCTCAATTTTTATACTTAAAAATATTACTTACTAGTGTACGAAAAACTAAATATAGTAGATGAATGTTGCCAACCTTGTGTGTAAGACACAAGGAGAGAGAGATGTATTTTTCGTAAATACTGTAAACATTCAAACAAACAGAAAAAGTATTCTACTCGAATTTTTCCCCTCTGAGTCATGGTATTTCATGGAACCAGTCCGCTCTATAAGTTTCCTGAAACCTATAAATAGAATTATTTGAAAGTGCTTATGCTTGACAAAAAGATGCGCTGCTTTTTTTAAACTAACAGATATGTGAGTTTTAGCATGAAAATGACAGCAAGTACTATCTCTATATCTGTAAAATTTTAGTAATGAACTGAAACATCAGCTGACCGTGTCTAGAGTTTCTAATAATACTGTGTTGGCGCAAAAGTCTTACGCGTCAGTTGACCGAGAGCGACAATCACACACGATCTCACATTTCTTTGTCAAAACATGATCATTATTATAATTTTACTGCAACGATTTGTTCCAGTCGTAGGCACATTTACGCACCAAAAAAAAAAAAGTCTGATCCAAAATAACGGTCCTTGCAAGACCTTATTAACAAAAGTGGTCACGTGACACGCTCGGCTGCTGTGATTGGTTGAAAGTCGCCTCAATTTCTCTGGTGTCGACACTTTAATGATTTTCTTTCTGTCAGAGAGCAACGCCCAACCGATCCGTTCCATTTCATTCGTCGTTTTGTTACTGTCGGCTTTCAGGACAGGTTTCTCTAAGACACATAAGGTGCTAACACGGTGAAGACATCCTGAAAATTTAATGCGGTCCTAGAAGCACTCGAGTTACAAGCAGCTTTCTACTTGTCCACCTCAAAATAAAAAGAGGTAAGCAAGTTTAATTTTTACTTTAAAAGATTATATCTAAACCGATGCAACGCATTTTTTTTTTTTTTAGCTTATCAATAATGTTTGCTAATGTTTCTTTGATGCTGGTTTTCAAAAGCCAGGGAGTTTAAGGAGCTTTAAGCAGGATATATATATATACTCCAAGATATATTAGATACAATTAGTTCTCCGTTTTACTAATCATGTTTATAGTATTACTTCCATGCTTGTTTTTAAGAATTAAAACAGAGGATTTTAATGTCATGTTTCTGTGTTTGATACAAGTCAACTTCTGATCTACCTTTAAAAAAATGTATATTATTCCGCTAAGAAAATAAGTTGCAGTGAGGAAATGAGTGCTATCAAGAAAAAAGGTTTTTAAAGTGTTGCTTGAAAAATGGGACAAGAACTGGCGAACGTGACCCATTACTGATTTAAGACAAGATTTATGTTTGAACCAGTAACAGGCCTCTCGTGTAGTCTTTTCATGATGTTAAGATAAAGAGAGATCGTGAGAGAAAAACATGTTATTCACAGTCAGAAAACTGGCTCGTCTGAGTTGAAAAACAGTTTGTTGAAAAGACGTTAAAATCATGATATTATGCTCAAAACATTGTCCCTTACTTAGTCACGGACCCCTCTAAACAATTTTGTTCAGGATGTTCCAAACAATGTGTACACACTTTGAACAATTATATAGGCAGTGTAATAAAATGTATTTTATTTTCAAAATGTAATAGAATCTACAAACATTATCTAATTGTTTTGTCAATGCTTGTTTTCAAGCGGATGTCCGTTCTGGTGCAAAGACTGCTGATAACCTGTAGCAATGGACTCAAAAACACTGTCTTAGTACTTCAAATGCATTTTAGAACTTCCTCTAGCATTGTAGAATGAATTTCCTTCTTTCAAAGTTTAGTCTTGTTGCTTTTATAAATTCAGTGAGGTTTGTTCGGGGTTTAAATATCGCTGCAAGGCACACGTACTTATGTTGGGGTGTGACACTTGTTTACAGGTGATGCTCGTGGTGGGCTTTGTCCGGGTCTTACCTTTTCACCATTCTGCCTACCCTCCTGCATTCATCTCTCTTATAAATGCGCCATTATCTCAAAACTGAAGTTCTTTATCAAATAAGCCAGTCATCCGATGAAATTTGCTTTTAGTTTTAGTTTTTAAGCAGAAAACCTCAAAACAAACGCATTTTATAAAACGTTTCCAATAATATGTTTCCTATTTCGCTTTTATATACATATAATAAATGATCGGGTGAGCCTTATTCAGAAAGACAACACAGAGCAACATTTCAACGAACAAGTTGCCTTAGGATATAACGCAGTTTTATTTCTGACAAAGTCAGGTTTTTTTTAAACAAATATTGATTTTAATTTTCAAGACAGTTATTTTCATTTTTAAGTTAACTTTTTTTTTTACGTACTGAGTTCTTCAATACGTAAATTGTCATTGCCAACCGCAACATGGCTGGTGTGCACAGTCCTTCAACTCGTAAATCCGAGTCTACAGTAGGACTGAGGCATGTCATTTCCTTTTATTGCCGATAATTATTTTAACGATATTAATTCAGTTGTTTACATACGTCATTAGCTCTTCAACGCGTAAATTGACAATGCGATAAACACCGTTACAGCTATCCCACCACACGAGGTACATAAAACATCTGAAGGTAAGAGAAAGGTAACGGTATATGCATCTGTTCTGTCGTCGCTTTAGTAGTTAGCTCGTGCGCTCGTGGATAACGAGTTTAATGACTCCTGCCAGCAATGACAAGTGTTTGTGAGTATAGAAACCCCGCGGGGCGACAGCTCTCGTGCAGGTATTGATCCCCGAGTTTCGAACTCCTGTCCAGAAAGAGGAGATGGTCTCAAGCACACCTCTTGACAGGTGGTGGCGGGCAGCTGCACCTCTCTGCATGGGGCGCTGGTAGTTTATTTGTCTCCACCGTTTGTTTTTTTGTTTGTTTTGTTTTGTGTTTGTTTGTTTGTTGTTGTTGTTTTTTGTTTTGTTTTGTTTTTTTGTTTTTGTTGTTTGTTGTTGGTTTTTTTGGTATCAGATTTCACATTTATCCCTTCATCTGTCTGCATCATCTTGACTTTCCTTCCATCTGTCTTTTTTATCTCTACGTTTCTGTGTCAGCTTGACTTTCATTCCTGCAGTCTCACAAGATCTCTCTATCTCGAGACAGGGAAGGAGTGTTTACTTTTAGGTCAGTATTAGGATGATACTTACTCACCGAAAGAACTAGAACAGTGGAGTCCAACCTTTTCTCGCCAGCGCTCGACATGAAAGAAAATTTCGCGGGCCAGAACATGGCGGGTTTGCCAGAATCGTGACGTCGACAATGACGTTCTAAGCGTGTCGCTTTTTTTTTTTTCTTGCGTCATGGTCGGCGGGTATGATGTCATGGATCACGTCACTGACCCAGTAAAGTGCAAAGAGTGCACGGAGAAGGAAGAGGGTCACGTGACGATAAAGCGAGAAAGACGTAAAGTCTCGTCTGCTGGAAGTTAGAAGACGAAGAAAAAAACAACAACAACCAACCGCAGTTTTGTACAAATAGGGGTGTGTGAAATGAAGCTCTCATCTTCATCGGTTGTACATGTGTGTTCTTTGTGGAATCGGCGTGTTTCGCAGGATATATATATATAGTAAAGTTTATTATAGATCTGTGTTGGTACTGCTGAAGGCGACTAAAAGGAGTATTAAGTGGGATAACTCTCATAAGCAAGAGACAGACATCAGCAGCTTTGGCAAGTTTGATGTCGGACAGACTTTGCTCATACTGGAGTTAAGTTTCTTACAAAACAGACTGCTTTGCTATGACCACAACAACATTTTTCGCAACAATGACAGTTTAATCAGACTTGCAGTCCAGGCGTCACACAACGACATTTGACAAGTCTGCTAATTGGTCCTATGACAACTGGTGAGACTACCATCGACCTGTGCCGTACGAACTATGACCTTTAATTCTCACATTTGGCGAGCATATAATATTATATGATGACATTTGTCAGGTCGATTTGTTAAGATGTTCGTTCTCAACCGGACAATGTCCGACCTCAAATGTCCCATTGTATTCGCAAATGTATTAACAATGTGTTGATAAACGTCTGGACTTATCATGTTATCTATAGTTTCTATGTCCCAAAAGTTCACCAGAAAGCCACATGGGTTTCCTGTGACTTTCACAATCAGAAAAACTTTTTGAAACTTGGTCAAACTTTCGAGGGCTCTTGTCAACAGCACATCGACCTCAGGGTACTTCAGAGATGTAACGACTGCGACCTCTTTTAAGCGTTATTTTTCTAGATGTTGTAACATGTATGTGGTGATGTTGGTGGTGATGAAGATGAGGAGGAAGAGGTCTAGACAAACTCACTTTGTTTAGCATTATTCACAGTATCCTCGAAAATCACAATGATGTAAACAACGCTAAGACTCACTGAAGATTTAACATCAAAGACACAATGCCCAACAGGGTTAATGATAGTAATGAATATTGACCAGTGCCATCATATTAAACAGCAAAAAAACAAACAAACAAACAAACAAACAAACAAACAAACAAAAAAAAACAACACGTGATCGTCACAATATCGTAGTTTATTCACTACAACTCAACATATCTAGAGATGGAAGAGAAGAAATAAAACAAGACCCAGAAGGAGAACAGTATACTGTATTGAGCTTTACCCAAAAAGATTACACCTCACTGGTATATAGAGAGTAAGAGAATATGTGAAAGTTGGAGATGGACAAAGTAACTGTTTGTTCATGTGCTCACCATAGTTATTGAGAAAAAAAGGTTTACAGGTTTAATAACTACAAAGACTATTAAATCCTGTCATGACGGATTCCTCGCGTTCTGCACATCCTGTCCACAATGATTCGCATCTCCCCCACCACCATCACCACCACCATCACCACCACCACCATCACCACCACCACCACCACCACCACTGCTGGCCGTCAAAAGCTTTCTGACACCGGCTCATAAACTCCAGCCAACACAACACGTCGATTTGTAAAGGGCTGAATTCGAGGCAATCAAACGCGCGGAC
>SRHC01003240.1:0-46032 GCA_004794325.1 Pomacea maculata
TAGACCGCAGTTAGTTTACATGGAGGCTGTCATCATGGAGGTTCTTCGTTATGCCAACGTTGCGCCACTAAGTTTGCCACATGCCACCCCATGTGACGTGGAGTTTGGCGGATACACGATCCCTAAGGGCACTTTAGTCATCCCCAACCTGGCTTCTGTGATGAGAGATCCGGAGACCTGGGGTGACCCCGACAGATTCCGACCTGAACGTTTCATTGGAGAGGACGGCAAACTGTGGAGACCCGAAGAGTTCATTCCCTTCTGTATGGGTATGTTACAACTTTTTCTCATCTCATTCAATTGTCTTCATCATATGTTAATACTGGATACGAGCATATATTCTTGCATACAGTATATTCTACTACACACACATATTCACACCTATATATACATAGGGCTGTGTTTGAACAATCAATCCCTTTTAACAAAGTTCTGTGTAAAGATTGCAAAAAAAAAAAAAAGAAAAAAGAAATACCTTCGTTCTTAAGTTTGAACTGGTTAAATAACCTTAGTTTTTGCATGTAGATCACTCCACCTCCTGGTTAACCCTCGTAAATCAGTCAGAGGTTAAAGGATACTGTTCAGCTGCGTCACGAAAGGTCATCTGCTTGCGATTCACACAAACTTTAATCTTAAACATTTGTGCAAATAAAAATTTTTAATTCGACCTTACGTTTGGTTCAAAATTTCTGTTACAGGTCGGCGCATCTGCTTGGGTGAAACGATTGCTCGAATGGAATTACTTCTTTACATTTCAACAATGGTGCAACACTTCCAATTCCTAACTCCGGAAACTGGAGAGCTGCCATCTTTGCAAGGCCTGCTGGGAGCAGCCTATTCCCCTAAACATTTCAAAGTTCGATCAGTGCCTAGGATGTGTCTGAAAAAGGAAACATCGGAATGAAGTAAGCAATGGAGAGGATGGGAGTATCTGAGGGCAGTGGACATGGCTGCAGTAAATCAGAGTGGGACAGTCTCAGCTATTTTTACCTGTTCTTTTTATGTTACACTTAGCAAACACAGATTGTTGACCCAGGAAGGCCCATCCAACGCTTTCGGCGTCAATCAATGGTCAAATGTTGTCAGGGTTCAACATGATCTGTATATGGCATACTAAAAGATAATTTTAAACATTTTGTGGGCCAATTTGGTTAGATTTTATTTTACTATACAATTATACTCATCAGTTTTTTTCTCTCAGTGGAAACTGAGTTATAGACATGATGAACTATGAATAATGCTATATTAAATTTGTGTTGAGGGTTGACACTGGTCACATTCTCGACCCACACCATGGAGATGTTTTACTTATTATTTATTTAGATCTTCTTTGCTTCAGGAATATTAAAGAAAGAAAACAACTTATGTCGGTAAAATACTTGAAACATAGAATTGTTGATAATCATGTTCAGATAGTTTCAAGCTGATATGTACAAATATATGTGCAGTTTTACTCTTAATGCCTGAAGTCATGTGCATGGAATTACTTTTTCCTGTGTAATATTTTTATGATTTCTGGATAAATGCTCGACATTTTTTCCTGCTATTTGATTAAAACATTTATTCCTCAGGAAATCCATGTTTTCTGGTTTTCCTCCTGTGTGTTTGTGTGTCTTTTTATTTCCTCGTTCTGTAATCTGCTTTTCTTGGTATGTAGTTGACAAATCTAAAATTATAAAATTCACAACAAAAAATAAAAAATCCCATAACAGAGCAAGAACAATGAATAGCTGATCCCTTCGCAGTGAGAACTGGAGTGAGGAGAGGTTGTATATACTCTCGCTGACAATCTTCCTGATCGTCATAGACTGGATCTTGAGAAAAACAACCACATCTATATTCACTCTCTATCCGTTTAATCCTTTGGTGATGACACTCATCTGTAATTATATACCAGCTGTTGTCCTTCCCAGGACCCAAAGCATCACGACATTCAGTTGCTGTTACACATGGGCGTAAAGAGAAAAGAAAAAAAGATGTCTGCTGTGTAAGAATTGCCGCAACAATAAAATTTAAAAATGCAGGAGAATGTTAGTATTATCTGCTTTCCAGATGGTAAATGTGTAAAAGCTCCAGAGAGAAATATTGTAGTAATGTCGCACGCGATATGAAGAGAGAATTTCGTGCTGACAGCAAACTCAACAGAATGTGGGGCCGACATTTCGAATTGGGATTGTCACATGGCTGCTGTGCATCTTTAGTTGAAAAGAGTGAAGACGATGTTCCACCTTGTGTCTAGTGCTGCTCACACGAGAAGAAAGGTGTTGATGGTAGCAGTCGACAAGTGATGGACAGGACACGGGTACAGTATACTTGCCACGGAAAGCAGAAGTCCAGCAGAACCAAAAGTGTTGTAGTCGTGATGTCTGTCAGGACAACATATATTTAACTCTGCTTTTGGATGAATTGATTAAATCCATCCTCACAAAGAGGCTGGCTGTCAACAGGTAGATCTCGCGCTAAAGTACAGTACAGGTGACCGCTGTGTGAACCACTTGACTTTAAATCCCACATATGTCTTTCATTAACATACACCTGTCAACTATTCAATGTTATTTCAAACTTTAACACACACTTTTGAAGGTAGGTGTCGCTAACATCCCTACCCCAGCAATTTCGTGCAAAGTCGAAGTCGAGGGCACTCGTCCAAAGCTCCGACAGTGCAGTAGGAGCAGGTCTGAGTGGTGAGTACATGATTTTGCGAGCTGACTTAGTATATAAATTTTGCTGTATAGCAAACCATGCTGAGATGTTGTTGAACTGAAGGAAGATATCTACTATACGGTGGGCTTGTTTTTGTACACGAGATGTTTGCTGTCCTGAATGATGGGGGGAGGGAGAAATTGTTTTTTTACGCCGTGCCAGCAACTGAGGCTACATCACGGCAAGGCAGCCAGCCCTGTAAACAGATGCCACGAGCAGAGAAAGAACAGCGTGCCCGAGACGACAAATGAACTCTGGGCAGCCAACCTTCACTGTATTGGTGACAGGCGCTAACCGTTGCTCCACCGGACCGCTGTCCTCAATGATGAAGTGTCATGATTAGATCGTCGGTTGTCCCTGTCATTACATAGGATGAACGAGATCAGTGTGCCTTTACGTGTGCACACCTGATCACTTGAAAAGACCATTTTTGTCGCCTGAACAAGGTTTCTAAAAAAAATGAGGTAGGGTTTGGTTTGGTTTCTTTTAGCACATCTGTACAACACCCAGTAGGATGCTTTGGCTGTTTTCCCTTAATGCCGTGTTGGAAATCACGACTCAAAGGCTGATACAAAACGCTACAGACGGAGCAGACCAGTGATCACAGTAAATGTGACTGACTATATCACTGGCATCACTTTGCTTTCCTGTACTTGACATTTTCCTGCTCCTTCCTTCCAAACAAGCAGTGAGTGACTAACTTCCAGAACAAATAACGGGCGAAAACAAGTGTTTGTCTTTGGGTAGAAAGCAGGTCTCGTCTAGGGACTAATGTAGGTACACACCGTGGGGGTGGGACAGACAGTGAGTGGTGGTAAATTGTTCTATATTTTATGGACAACAGATCTTACACATCTATGTACACACATACATGTACATCAGGTAAGACTGAAGTTTTGGTTTTGAACCTTAGACATTCAGCATCTAAATTCTAGAGACAAAACATAATTTAGATATTTTGTTGATCAACCATGGAAAAAACAAAAAGGAAAAGTAAGTAGGGGAAGTATACAGTTTTCTGACTACACGGTAGTGATTCTAATCTTTCACCACAATTTTGATTCATCAGTAATTTCTCTACTCTATTTAGTTGTGGGCGTCTAGTGAGAGCCAATACCGATTTTTTTTTTCTTCAGCGTGGTAAACAAGCAATCTTACAAACGCTCATTTTTCGCCATTAATAATAGTCTTTGAACTAATGAACTCATTACTTACCCAACACACATTCCACTCTTTTTCTATCATCATGTGTGACATACACAATAATTTTCTGTATATTAACCATTTTTAGTTTAACTCGAAAGCCAATCTTGTTTTTTATGACCATGAGGATTAAATCAGTTATCTTTAACAAAGCCTCTATTATCGTCTTTCCATTTGCTGGTCAACTGGGAAAACTGTTTAGTAGATTGCAATACACACCTTATCACCTTGTGTATTTCTGCACGTTATATGTTTACAATAACAGAACCAAAACATATACACTATATTTACTATACATGTACATATATTTACATTAATCCTCTACAGACTGTTTTTTTAATTTACGCGAAAATATCTGTTTTTCACAAACAATTTTGTCATCCTAATAAACATAAAACAGCATAATTTATTTAAAATTTGTTTCAATGTACCTTAATTAATTATGAGCAAACTGTAGGATACAGTTAACTAACTGTAGGACTGTGCACCGTTGTTTTGCTATGACCGTTTGGTCAAGGTAACCTCTTTGATTTGATGTCCTAAGATCCCATCTAGTCTCGTCTCGCGAGATTTTTATTTTCTTTCTATTCCAGCCTTTACTCGGACGCTTACCCTGATTTCATCACATTTATTTTTTTACTTCAAAATAAAATATAATACCAATAAATCCATAGAAACTCTACTGCACAGAAATTAAAGAAAATGTTTTGTTCCAAGAGTAACAACTGGAGTGTCGGGGTGTCAGGGGCTGTAACTGAGAGACGCGAGACATTGTAGATCTGTGTAACTGATTTATTTCCACTGATCTATGTTTCACACAAACCGTGTAACAACATCAGTAGTAGTAAACAGAAAAAAATGAATCAACTGGTGACATACACTAGTTAATTCCTACAATGCAGCCTGTAAAGGTTAGTGGTAAAAGAAAGACAGTGAATACAAGGTCTTTGAGTGAAGTGTTGTATCTTCTTCCTGTCTTTTATTCCATTCTCCTTTTTTTTACATGCTTAGTCCAACAATGTGCTTTCCGTGTCCGTATTTCTAGTTTACTGTCTTAGCATTTCTATTTCTTCATCTTTGTAATTTATTTTCCTTGTTTTTTTACTTTAGCGACACAGGATTCACCTACATTCGTCTTCCACAGGACAGCTAACAGAGCACCATGACATCTCTACTAGAAATGCTCGACATCAACACAGGCCTTGCTTTAGGCGTTGCCGTGTTGTCGTTGTTGTGGTGGTTTTCCGTCAGACGACCTGCAGGTGCACCTCAAGGACCTTGGCTGGCTGTACCACTGCTGGGTCACCTGCTGCTGATGATGAAGAAAGATCCTCTGGAGCAGTTCGCAGCATGGCGACGACAGTACGGTGACGTGTTCAGTCTGTACCTGGGCAGCCAGCTGGTGGTGGTGCTCAACGGCTACAAAGTCATCAAGGACGCATTAGTAAAAAATCACAACGCCTTCTCCGACAGGCTTCATTGTTTTATCCTGGATATTATAACCGACAGCAAAGGCAAGTTGAATCTAGTAAAAGATTTCAGCTATGAAGTAGTTTTAAAATAGTGGCTCATCATAAAAGTTTCTGAATTCTTTGCGGGAACTTTGCTAGAACTGCTCAGAATGAATATTTCTAGTCAGAATAGCGATCATACTCTCGTATCGTCTAGTAAGTTCACTTACATCAAATCTACATCTTGGTGTAGAGGTCGTTTAACTGAATGTGACCTTCTCTATTCACCAGCACTAGCTACTGTCTTTGCTGTTTTTGATCCTAATTGTAAATTTATAAATCAGTTGTAATGTTGTACTAAATGGATCAATCTGGCAACAGAAATTTTGGGCAGCTTGTGATTTATGAATTGATCAAGGTGAGTTGGTCTTGTCCATTCAATGTGCCAACCGTTTATCGCATAAGTATTCCTTAGTATTAATAAAAATCATATTGAAATATCTCTTTAGTAGTACTGCACAAAGGCAAAATATTGATAATTGCAGGGTGTCCAAAAAGTTTCGCAGGATTTTATAAGATAAACGAATGTATGTCACAATGAATTTTATTGTATTATGAATGAAAACTACGAGCACAATAATAACTATGAATGAACCAAAAATACAACAATGATCAATAAGAAAGAAACAAGGACGCAGCAATGATAAAATACTAACGGAATGGTTCAAATTGTTCCCAGCTGTGTTCGATACAAGAAACCAGTCGTGATGCAACACTGCGTAAGAGTTGTAATAGAATTTTCATCTTTTACAGGCGTTATTGACACCTCTGGTCCTGTGTGGAAAGCGCAAAGAAAGGTTGCTATAGAGATTCTACGTGAGCTAGGGATGGGCAAAAACGTCCTGGCAGTAAAGATTGAGGAGGAGGTTAAAGAGTACATCAGGGTCATATCCGAGAGCCAAGGACAGCCGATGGATCTGAAACACTTGACCCAAGCTAGCGTGTCCAACAACATCTGCTCCATTCTCTTTGGCAAACGCTTCGAGTATGACGACGATGTCTTTGGAAACAACCTTAGGTTGATGGATGCCATTGCTCACGATGCTGGGGCGGGGGCCACAGTCACTAGTATGCCTCTTCTGCGACACCTGCCTGGAGATTACTTTAAGTTGAAGCGCTTTGTGGACAACATGCGGCTTGTGTTACATAAGTTTATTAAACCTTTTGTAGACGAGCACTACCGCAGGTCTGAGGAGGGTTCAGAAGACGACTTTATTGGTGCCTACATCAGAGAAATACATCATCATCGCAACAGTCAGTCAGGATCACCTCACATCAACGGTAAATAGATACTCCACTTTTGTTCATTTTTAAGTAATTTACCGCAATAAACAGCTAGATAAAAATATAATGCTCGTAACGAAAACAGACGTTATTGTCATACTCGCCGAATGGAAAGCGAAGGTCGGTATAGACGCCTCCTAGTTTGGTAAATTTAGGCTTGGCGAAACCAAGGACAGGGGAATTAGACTAGAATTTAAGGAGAACCTTCTACTCACCTTAGCCAATAACCTAATAGAAAATTAAGGTTAATAATTTGGCCCTTGGCAGATGCATCGGTCCATGACAAATTGGAATTCATCCTGCTACTTAGATGCTTCAATTACATTATCAACAAGGCGATGTTGACGACGTATCTAGGAGCTGATATAAGTAGCTACACGACTGTGTCGGAATGAGCCTGAAGCGAAGGTTTAAAATGAAGTGCTACTTAAATATTTCCCTAATTCAGTTTGAGTTGGAGGCTCTGAGATACATAAACGTTTTCAAGATTAAATCTGGATGTAAATTCGCCGCACTGAAATCGGAATTATGTTTCATTCTGAGCTAATAAACAAACAACGATGCAACTTATTTACTAGACTTTGATTTGACTTAAAAACCTGAACGAGGATTGTTAAAAACTGGAGGATACAATATCCTGTACGAAAGCGTACTGTACCAGCAGTTTTGTGATCATTTTGTGTCTCTAAGGTTCCATGTGCACTCATCTGATAAGAGTTCTCTTTTCTTTCTACGTCGGATACGGACACTAAACCTGATTTCAACACAGTTTCCTAATGTCGCATAAATATCACAATACTAAGAAAGTTCTTAATTCGATAACACAACCAAAAAAAGCTTTGTTTTAAGCGCAGACTGGGGTCTCTTCTTCCAAACCGTTAGATTTATCTAAGGGATACCGGGACTAATCGAGATCAGGTTTTATCTCTCCCCTAACTACCACAAAAGAACTGTTTATGTGTTCAGTTATTCTGCCTGAAACCATGAAATGAGCCGTTATCTTCTAAAATAGTATAAAGTAGAAAAAATAACAAACTACACTGGTTAATGCCTTCAGAACCACAGTAAAGGATAGACAATTTGCAATTTGCAGATGTTAATCTCCTGAAGTTAGTCTTCGACATCTTCATAGCTGGCTCGGAGTCGACCTCTACAGCTATCCTGTGGACTCTGGTTTACTTTCTTCACCACCCTGACGTGCAGGACAAGTGCTACGAGGAGATCCACAGAGTTGTCGGCACAGAGCGAGCGCCCACCATACAGGATAGACCGCAGTTAGTGTACATGGAGGCTGTCATCATGGAGGTTCTTCGTTATGGCAACGTTGCGCCACTAAGTGTGCCACATGCCACTTCATGTGACGTGGAGTTTGGCGGATACACGATCCCTAAGGGCACTTTAGTCATCCCCAACCTGGATTCTGTGATGAGAGATCCGGAGACCTGGGGTGACCCCGACAGATTCCGACCTGAACGTTTCATTGGAGAGGACGGCAAACTGTGGAGACCCGAAGAGTTCATTCCCTTCTCAATGGGTATGTTACAACTTTTTCTCATCTTATTCAGTTTTCTTCATCCTATGTTAATGCTATATACGAGCATAAATCCTCGCATACAGTATATTCTACCACATACACACATTCACATCTATATTTACATAGGGCTGTGTTTGAACAATCAATCCCTTTTGACAAAGTTCTGACAGGAATATGGCAGAATTCAAATCATGTAAGAAGAAAGTTCATGAACCATGTAAAGATTGCAAAAAACAAACAACAAAAAAACAAAAAACAAAACAAAACAAAACAAAAATACCTTAGCTCTTGTCACGGACCGTCCGCAGACGAGCATTCTCTCCATAAACCAATATACAGTGGTACCTCGACATACGAGTGCCCTGACATACGAGTGTTTTGAGATACGAGCCGCCGAGCGAGCGATATTTTGCTTCGAGATAAGAGCAAGATTTGAGATACGAGGAATCGCACACTACACCGCTGCACACGACCCCAACATGCGGGGCGGATGTTGGGGTCGTGTGCAGCGTCTAACAGTTTCTCCCACCTCAGACTAGACCTCAGTCTGTACGTGTGCTTGTTTCCCTCGTTTTCGAAGCATTTTTGATAAGTTGGGTTCGCGTTTTTTTGCTTTTTGTACATTTACAAAACATTATCACATTTATTTTTGTAACCATGGGTCCGAAGAAGAAGATGATGTCTATTGAATTAAAGCGCGAAATCGTAGAAAAACATGAGCAAGGTGTGCGAGTAATTGACTTGGCGAGGATGTACGGGTGTAGCACATCAATGATATGTTCTGAGCTTAAACAGGAGTTGATAAAGCTAGGGGCGTTACAATAATTTCTAAGCTCCGGACTTCTCTCCATGAAAAGATGGAGAAACTATTGATTGTGTGGGTGACAGAGAAGCAGCTTGAAGGAGGAACCTTAACACAAAGCATCATGTGTGAGAAGGCACGAGCGATTTACGGTGATTTGCTGAAGCAGATCCCACACACTTCCACAAACGAAGAATTTAATATGTTTTTACAGAATATGTATTTGTTATTCATAAATAAATGTAACTTCTTGTAAATACACTTTTTCTTATTCAAAAACACTTAACAAAAACAACTGAGGTGGTGTTTTGGGAGCTGGAACGGATTAATGGCATTTCAATGAATTTCAATGGGGAAAATTGCTTTGAGATACGAGCAATTTGACATACGAGCAAGGTTACGGAACGAATTAAACTCGTATGTCGAGGTACCACTGTACTCAGATCGCTTGAGGGTTGGCGTACCTCCTTAGAGGCACCAATAATTATTGAATTCAAACACAATTTTAATTAAAAAAAGACAAAGTATCAGCAATCAGAGATTCACTTCTTCTTTCGCCACACAAGATATATTACCACTATATTATATCATTCATCCAACGTACTATTAGAGTTAACAATAAAGTTGATAAATACTGTCACTGATAAAGTATGCCGCTGTCTCCAGTGCTGTCCTTTCTTGATCAATTACCAATGTTAATATCCACTGTATTATAGTATAAACTGTTCGTTCTTAACGAAACCCAAACCTTTTATATTAAAGTCTTTGCAACCCTCCCAAGTCCTCTTTTCTAATGAGTAACACTAATCTTCTTTCCTTTAAGTCGATTTATCATTAAAAAAGTGCTTTTACGATACCGACAGTTTACAGGCAGAACGTCACGGACTTGCACTTGCTGTTGCCTCCTGGGTGTCTGGCAGGATGATGATAGGTTAGCTGAAGGCCGAGAGAAAACCTTCCCTCCACCGGCGGTTTAATCTCAGGCTGTTTGGAACTGTCCTTTCCGGGCGACAGATGGTGGTCGGTGCGCCAGTTTTGCACCAAGTTTTCTGTTCTGGATCCGTCGGTTACTCGCTCACACCAGTGTGTGGTTTCTTGGCCCCACCATGAAACTGTACTGTGGGATGCCCAAGCCACAGACCTCCCCACGGCGCGGACACGAACTACAGTAGATCACGATCAGTGAAGTATATCCCCTGTAGTATACACACAGTATTACTTCCCCGGTAATACGTATTCCGCGGTCGCAGCAGTAGCGAGAAAGTACAGAGAAAAACCACCAATTTCAACTTCTGTTCCGCCGTCTGCTCTCTGCTCACCGTTTTTCCCAACGTTATTTTCATCTATCTTTTACGTCACCTTATTTTTACATCACAATGTACGTCATTTGCTCAAGGGCAAACAACTTCCTGCCCACTACCCTAGATCAGATCAACCACGGTTGTCGACCTTTCCGCCTTTACTCCCTCTACTAAGTACTTATTCGTTACAGCTCTTAAGTTTGAACTGTTGATCGCTGTACCACGTGGTTAACCCTCGTGAAACAGTCAAAGAGGTTAAAGGATACTGTTCAGCTGCGTCACGAAAGGTCGTCTGCTGGCGATACACAAACTTTAATCTTAAACATTTGTTTAAATAAAAATTTCAAATTCGACCTTAAGTAAGGTTCAAAATTTCTGTTACAGGTCGGCGCATCTGCTTGGGTGAAACGATTGCTCGAATGGAATTACTTCTTTACATTTCAACAATGGTGCAACACTTCCGATTCTTACCTCCGGAAACTGGAGAGCTGCCATCTTTGCAAGGCCTGCTTGGAGCAACCCATTCCCCTAAACATTTCAAAGTTCGATCAGTGCCTAGGATGTGTCTGAAAAAGGAAACATCGGAATGAAGTCAGCAAAGGAGAGGATGGGAGTGCCTGAGGGCAGTGGACATGGCTGCAGTAAATCAGCGTGGGCCAGTCTCAGCGATTTTTTACTTATTCTTTTTATGTTACACGTAGCAAATACAGATTGTTGACCCAGGATTGTTGACGGGTTTCGGCGTTAATCAATTGCACTAAAAATATTTTTAAAGAGGCAGTGTCCCAATATTTTGTTAGATTTCGTTTTACTTTCTGGTTACAATCATCAGTTTTTTCCTCAGTAATAAATGTGGAATTATACTACTAGGAATACAGAATACTTTAAAGGCGTCAGACTCTTTAACACTGGTACTGCAGGAAGCTGACTCTGACTTTGCTCACACTGCTGCAAAACACTTCCGATGATGAAGCTATGTTCTCACTTGACCTATTCATCGTTTTTATCTTCTTTTTCTTTCATGCTTGTTCCCTTGCTTGTTTTCTTTTCATAATTGCTGTAAATTTTCTATTTATTGTAACAATTTGCATTTTTGGCTTGGTTTTTTGGTCCATCAAGAACTGATACTCTTGCTTGTGGCACTTTCAAGTCTCTGTCACATCAGCATGCACCAAGGTTCTGACAGAGGCATGCAGCAATGTCACGATGTGTGTAGGGTACACTAAATGATATTTTTAACAGTTTGTGGGCCAATCGTAGGCTGGAATTCAGTCTATTACACTATTTTTATCATTCTCTTGCTACAGAAATGTCTACGTATATCTTGTATCATAAGATTCTTCAACTTTGTAATGCAGCTTTACATTGCTTACTATTCGCTATTGCTATTTTGGGGATCAAAATATTCTAATGAAATGTTCGTCCACCAATAAAACTGAAAATATCTGTCAGCCATTGGTCAGTTTTAATTACAGTAGGTTAATTTTCAGGGTTTAATTTTAGTGACTATACATTCTTGATTTTTCTGTTTATCTGCTTACAAGACAGTGTAAACCGTGATGAACTATGAATAATGCTACATTAAGTTTGTGTTGAGGGTTGACATTGGTCACATTCTCGACCCACACTATGGAGATGTTTTACTTATTATTTATTTAGATCTTCTTTGCTTCAGGAATATTAAAGAAAGAAAACAACTTATGTCGGTAAAATACTTGAAACATAGAATTGTTGATAATCATGTTGAGATAGTTTCAAGTTGATATGTACATATATATCTGCAGTTTTACTCTTAATGCCTGAAGTGATGTGCATGGAATTACTTTTTCCTGTGTAATATTTTTATGATTTCTGGATAAATGCTGGACATTTTTCCTGCTATTTGATTAAAACATTTATTCCTCAGGAAATCAATGTTTTCTGGTTTTCCTCCTGTGTGTTTGTGTGTCTTTTTATTTCCTCGTTCTGTAATCTGCTTTTCTTGGTATGTAGTTGATAAATCTAAAATTATAAAATTCACAACAAAAAATAAAAAATCCCCTAACAGAGCAAGAACAATGAATAGCTGATCTCTTCGCAGTGAGGACTGGAGTGAGGAGAGGTTGTATATACTCTCGCTGACAATCTTCCTGATCGTCATAGACTGGATCTTGAGAAAAACAACCACATCTATATTCACTCTCTATCCGTTTAATCCTTTGCTGATGACAATCATCTGTAATTATATGCCAGCTGTTGTCCTTCCCAGGACCCAAAGCATCCAGACATTCAGTTGCTGTTACACATGGGCGTAAAGAGAAAGGACGAAAAAGATGTCTGCTGTGTAAGAATTGCCGCAACAATAAAATTTAAAAATGCAGGAGAAAGTTTGTATTATCTGCTTTCCAGATGGTAAATGTGTAAAAGCTCGAGAGAGAAATATTGTAGTAATGTCGCACGCGATATGAAGAGAAAATTTCGTGCTGACAGCAAACTCAACAGAATATGGGGCCGACATTTCGAATTGGGATTGTCACATGGCTCCTGTGCATCTTTAGTTGAAAAGAGTGAAGACGATGTTCCACCCTTGTGTCTAGTGCTGCTCACACGAGAAGAAAGGTGTTGATGGTAGCAGCCGACAAATGATGGACAGGACACGGGTACAGTATACTTACCACTGAAAGCAGAAGAAGTCCAGCAGAACCAAAAGTGTTGTAGTCGTGATGTCTGTCAGGACAACATATATTAAACTCCACTTTTGGATGAATTGATTAAATCCATCTTCACAAAGACGCTGGCTGTCAACAGGTAGATCTCGCGCTAAAGTACAGTACAGGGGACCGCTGTGTGAACCACCCATACCACGTGACTTTAAATCCCACATATGGCTTTCATGAACATACAGCTATGCAATGTCAACTATGCAATGTTATGTCAAACTTTAACACACACTTTTGAACGTAGGTGTCGCTAACATTCCTTCCCCAGCAATTTGGCAAAGTCGAAGTCGAGGGCACTCGTCCAAAGCTCCAACAGTCCAGTAGGAGCAGGTGTGAGTGGTGAGTACATTATTTTGCGAGCTGACATAGTATATACATTTTGTTTTTATAGCAAAGGAGAGTTTAGAGAGTCACTTTACCGGAAGGAAACGAGAACTATCACAGCTGTGAGACACAAGTGCTGCGTTTTCTGAACGATTATGCTGAATACAAAACATGGAAAGATGTTGATGTTTAGAGAGCCCATCGTATTGGAAAGTTCGAGGCCTTTAAATCGAGACCGATTGTTATAAAATTCTGCAGATGGTCTGATAAGATGAGGCTGTTACGAGATCATGTGACTAGAGGTGCGATGCGCAAGGATGGATTTCGTTTGGCAGTTGACCTCACCAGGCAGCAGAGGTTACAACTTCGCCACCTGAAACAAGAAGGCAACCGGGGAGGAGCGACGCTGGAGACTATCCGAGCCTGAGGAGGGTGAGTGACGGATACTGTGCGAGGCTGTGCAACACGATGCCGTCGTCGTCGTAGTCAAGCACAGTGTCGTTTTGTACCCGTGTCAGGCCTTTATCGTGTTTTGGTGTGACCCGGGCAGTGATCGGGTAGCGGGTAAAGTGGGGTGGGGATGAGAGAGAGGGGAAGAAAAGAGGTAAAATACATGCGGATTTTTCTGTACATTGGTGTCTTTATGCGGGTGGAATTGCGTCTCTGTGCTGTATTGCTTGTGTGTGTGTGTGTGATCGTTTTCCCCTGTTTTGTTTTCCCCTGTGTTAAATATTCAGCTTTTCAAATAAATGTGTATTGTCAACATGTTTATTGAGGGTCGAGTGATGGACATTGTCGCTTGCCGCAGTCACGAGTCACCCCTAAATGTGGGGTGTGTGAGCGTAACTGCGGGTGTGGACTGGTTGAAACCCGAGAGACAGATGTCACTACAGGTAGTCCTCGGGTTCCGACGGTCTCGAGTTACGTCGTTTCGTGGTTACGACGCTTTATACGACGCTCATTCCGACTTACGAGGTTTAGCATTACAACACGTATAGTACAGTATTTCATTATTAAACGTACTGTACTGCACAATATTTTACTGTACTTATGTTTATTGATAATTATGTAGGGTACTGTGTTCGGATAGGTGTTAGGATAGGCTAAGTGTTTGCAGTACTGTACTGTTATTATGGTACAGTACTGTATGGACGAATGATCCGACTTACGTCGAAATTCGGTTTACGACGCCGCGTAAGAACGGATCAACGTCGTAAGTCGAAGACTACCTGTATAGATATTAATAAAGCTATCTAACTCGAGAGAAAATTCTCTCTTTTTCATTCTCTCTCTCACACAAACACGCAGTCTTGCTCACCTTAAAGGTGTGACAGGAAGCTTAGAAATTACTGCACATGCACACCAGAACTTTATAGTGCTTTGCGACCTTGACACAGTTAATGCTCGACCTTCCAGGACATACAAAACGGGTTAACAACCGAAAGGATCAGTGACTAGCATTCTGTCTACACCATAGTCAGTCCAGAAAGAGGGTCTATAACTGCATGACTCCACCCGTATGCTCATTGCCTGGGGTAACGTCAAGTGTGTACATCTGGTGTCAACAGCTTGAGACAAGTACACGGGGTATGTTACCCGCCGTGTCTCGTTCATGTTGGGTGAGTATGAGCTATTCAAATCACGCGTTACTATTATTTGTCGATAATTTTGTTGCTTGGTTACTTATCTTTCCTGACTTAACCGGGGTAAAGATTGTTGATAATGCATTAGCCATGGTCAGGAGTGAGGACACACGGTCAGACATACGGAAGAAAACAACAATAATAACAAATGTTACTTATATAGTGCTTTACTATATACCGTCCCCTCCTCCCCCAACTCCCCGTTCCAGCGACAAAGACGGACTCAAGGCGCTGACAGACATGAAGTCGCACGAGCGCACTGATCAGCATGCATCAAGTGCGTCTCATTAAATCATTCGCCAGGATTTGAACCATAATACCCTTTTCTTATGCACGCACGCACACACACACACTGAGATACAACCTATTCATTACACTTCTAGTCATGTCCTCGTTTCTGGATCTCTCGAAACTCGATACAGTGATGACTCCCACCCGTTGGGGGGTCTAGCGGCTCACCAGCCAATGTGTATGTCGTCCGGGTACTGCAGTGCACACCCGCTTTACCTCCACGCGAAATGCCATCTGTTTCAGGGCGGCACGTTTCTTTGTAATGAGCTATTCAACTATAACTATAGCTACAATCGTGCAATAACTGTTGGTCAGGGGTGACTAGAATACTATGTTTTCTCACAGAGTTCTACCATACATGCGTCGACCGTACTCTCTCTCTCTTTTTTTAAATAAGTTTACCCGTTTATAGTCACCAATGAAAATGCACTGCACGTGTTCAAACAGTTTAGCCAGTAGCTGGTCGGGCTGAGGCTCGTAGTGGGGAGAGCGAACTAGACTGAGTACAAGGTTGCAGGTTTAATTTCTATCAAAACCTTCTTTTTTTTAGTAAACACGTTTTAAATTTTATTGTGGCGAACACTGTGTGTGTGTGGATTGAACTTATTAACTTGACAACTGTGCATAAGACAGGGTGAATGTTAAGGTTCAGGATACAATCAGTGTGTATAAAAGGTAATTGCCAGGTTTTTTTTTCTGCGTTTTCGCATGACAGTACTTGAACAAGATGCCGTTCTTCATTGTGTTCGGTGACATGTTTGAAATAATGTAGGCGAAAATCTTTATGTCGAGAAATGAGACAAAGAAGTGAACTGTGTCCTCTGTAAGATTAACGCAGAAAGGTCATTTGTTTGTACTGTGAGTCTCTCCTAAACTGTACAAAACGATTCGGCAAGACCAGGGGTGGACAATTAATTTTCCCAAGGGGCCGCATAAGAAATTGGGATGGTTTTAGAGGGCCGGACTAATATAGTTAACTCAGTTTTACCCAATACCATATATATAGTGTATATAGTGTCGGGCAGGCCAGCAGGCGGGCTGGTCAGAGACAGGAGGCGGGCCGGATCCGGCCCGCGGGCCGCCACTTGCCCAGGTTTGCTCTTGATGTCAGATAATAGAATGCGAACTACACTACGTCTTGCCTCTTTTGTTTATAATGCACTAGAAATAAGAAAAACTGTGACTTAGACCAAAGATATGTTAATGTTAGTTGGTTAGATGTTGCCTTGTGACTAAAATTAATTTGATAAGTATTAATTTGTACTTGTATATTTATATAACTGTATGGTGTATGGTTAAATGACAATGCATATCTTTACTTGCACCTGGGCATGTTGTGCCTACCTATAATTATATTACTATTGATTATATCTGTAGATTGATTATATCTGTAGATGGTTATCCTCTCCCTTGAAAAGGGCCGATGGCCTATTCAATAAACTGATTCTGATTCTGATTCTCATTACTTACCCAACACACATTCCACTCTTTTTCTGTCATCATGTGTGACATACACAATAATTTTCTGTATATTAACCATTTTTAATTTAACTCGAAAGCCAATCTTTTGTTTTTTATGACCATGAGGATTAAATCAGTTATCTTTAACAAAGCCTCTATTATCATCTTTCCATCAGCTGGTCAACTGGGAAAACTGAGTAGTAGATCGCAATATACACCTTAACGTCTCTTTGTATATTTCTGCACATTATATGTTTCAATAACAGAACCAGAACATATACACTATACACTATACATATATTTACATTAATCCTCTACAGACTGTTTTTTTTAATTTACTCGAAAATATCTGTTTTTCAGAAACAATTTTGTCATCCTAATAAGCATAAAACAGCATAATTTACTTAAAATTTGTTTTAATGTTCCTTAATTAATTATGAGCAAACTGTAGGATACAGTTAACTAACTGCAGGACTGTGCACCGCTGTTTTGTTATGACCGTTTGGTCAAGGTATCCTCTTTGATTTGATGTCCTAAGATCCCATCTAGTCTCGTCTCGCGAGATTTTTATGTTCTTTCTATTCCAGCGTTTACTCAGACTCTTATCCTTATTTCATCACATTTATTTTTTACTTCAAAATAAAATATAAACATTTATTTTTTACTTCAAAATAAAATATAATACCAACAAATCCATAGAAGTTCTTCTGCACAGTCATTAAAGAAAATGTTTTGATCCAAGAGTAACAACTGGAGTGTCGGGGTGTCAGGGGCTGTAACTGAGAGACACGAGACATTCTAGATCTGTGTAACTGATTTGTTTCCACTGATCTATGTTTTACACAAACAGTGTAACAACATCAGTAGTAGTAAAAAGAAAAAAATGAATCAACTGGTGACATACACTAGTTAATTCCTACAATGGAAACGAGGCTGCGCCTGACAGGCTGAGTTGCTTTGTTCTCCAGTGATTTTGTTGCTTTCTTGTGCATCGTCTTTGCTCTTCCATATCCTTAGATTTCTTTTAGTTACAAGTTGTATTTGTTTCTCTTAAATTTTACTTTGTTGCTGTTTTAACTGCTTGTGATTGCCTTGCTTTCTGTTTCTGTGGATTTCACTGTAACGGTTACGCTCTCCGCCGTTACCTTAGATCTGATTCCTACTGCTCGTACTGTTTTCTTTTTTTCTAAACTTAGTCTTACTTTAAATTCTGTCATGGCGGACCTCCGATATGTTGTATAGCCGTGAGTACCTTCTCCCACTCTCTTACTTCGGCGACCCTCCATTATGATACTTCCACCTTTCCAACTAATATCCTACCTCAAGACTCGACCGTCCATCAGAAAAAAAAGCGAAAGAGAGGTAGGAGAGGAGGAGTTCAGTGCCGGCTGAGGAAATACGGTCTAAACGACAAATGTAAATCTCCACCACTACTACACCTCAGCACCAAACGAGGTACAAATGGAGGGAAACAGAACGGTGACCTACATTTTAATGTGAATTTTCCTTTGTCAAAGAGCGGGCGACTTTCAATAGAAACGAAAAACGTGACAAGTCTCTGTGTTGGTCACTTAAATGTGCAGTCAGTCTGCAACAAGGCTGTGGACATTCATGATTTAGTGTTGGATAAGGACTGTCCGTATTTCTAGCTTACTGTCTTTTCATTCATATTTCTTCTTCTTCGTCATTTATTTTCCTTGTTTTTTTTTTTTTGTTTTGTTTTTTTGTTTTTTTTTTACTTTAGTGACGCAGGATTCATCTACATTTGTCGTTCAAAAAGACAGCTAACAGAGCACCATGACATCTCTACTGGAAATTCTCGACATCAACACAGGCCTTGCTTTAGGCGTTGGCGTGTTGTCGTTATTGTGGTGGCTTTCCGTCAGACGACCTGCAGGTGCACCTCCAGGACCTTGGCTGGCTGTACCACTGCTGGGTCACCTGCTGCTGATGATGAAGAAAGATCCTCGGGAGCAGTTCACAGCATGGCGAAGACAGTACGGTGACGTGTTCAGTCTGTACCTGGGCAGCCAGCTGGTGGTGGTGTTCAACGGCTACAAGGTCATCAAGGACACGCTGGTAAAAAACCCCGACGCCTTCTCCGGCAGGCCTCATAGTCTTCTCCTGGATATTATAACGGACAGCAAAGGCAAGTTGAAATCTAGTTAAAGATGTCAGCTATGAAGTAGTTTTTAAATAGTGGCTCATAATAAAAGTTTCTGAATTGTTTGCGGGATTCAAGCGATAGAACTGTTCAGAATGAACATTTCTAGTCAGAATACCGATCATACTCTCATATTGTCTAGTAAGTTTACTTATATCAAATCTACATCTTGCTCTAGTGGTCGTTTAGCTGGATGTGACCTTCTCTATTCACCAGCACTAGCTACTGTGTTCGCAGTTTTTGATCCTAACTGTAAATGTATCAATCAATTGTAATGTTGTACTAAATGAATCAATCTGGCAACAGAAATTTTGGGCAGCTTGTGATTTACGAATTGATCAGAGTTGGTTTTGTCCATTCAATGTGCCAACCGTTTTAATCGTATAAGTTTTCCTTAGTATAAATAAAAATCATATTTAAATATCTCTTTAGTTTTATAGCACAAAGGCAAAATAATGATAATTACAGAGTATCCAAAAAGTTTCGCCCGATTTTATAAGATAAACGAATGTATGTTATAATGAATTTTATTGTATTATGAATGAGAACTATGGAGCACAATGATAACTATGAATGAACAAAAGATACAACAATGATCAATACGAAAGAAGCAAGGATGCAACAAGGATAAAATACTAACGGAATTGTTCAAATTGTTCTCCGTTGTGTTCGATACAAGAAACCAATCGTGATGCAACACTGCGACAAACCTTTTGGCACAGTTTCACATCGATTGTGGCAAATTTTTCGGTAATAACTTGGTGATCGTCAGAAAAATCTACATTCGTTATCAATAAAAAATCCGGTAAAAACGTTTTAGACATCCTGTATAATGACTCATAACATATATAGAAAAGGCTTTTCTACAGTACCAGCCAGACTTAAAGCGTTGAAAATATATCCGGACGCTGCCTGTGAGAACGATCACACTTCGCATGCACAAGCACACAACAACAATGACAAACACAATAGTATTGAAAAATTGCGGTTCTCCAAAGTATAAAAGGGTATTGTTGTAAGAAAATTTTCATCTTTTACAGGCGTTTTTGACACGTCTGGTCCTGTGTGGAAAGCCCAAAGAAAGGTTTCTACACAGATTCTACGTGAGCTAGGGATGGGCAAAAACGTCCTGGCGGCAAAGATTGAGGAGGAGGTCAAAGAGTACATCAGGGTCATATCCGAGAGCCAGGGACAGCCGCTGGATCTGAAACACTTGACCCAAGCTAGCGTGTCCAACAACATGTGTTCCATCGTCTTAGGCAAACGCTTCGAGTATGACGACGATGTCTTTGGAAACAACCTTAGGTTGATAGATGCCATTGTTTGTGATGCTGGGGCGAGTGCCGCAGTATCTTACCTGCCTTTTCTGCGACACCTGCCTGGAGATTACTTTAAGTTGAAGCGCTTTTTGAACAACATGCGGCTTGTGTTGCAAAAGTTTATTAAACCTTTTGTAGACGAGCACTACTGCAAGTCTGGTGAGTGCACAGTGGATGACTTTATTGGCGCCTACATCAGAGAAATACATCATCATCGCAACAGTCAGTCAGGATCACCTCACATCAACGGTAAATACACACTCCACTTTGATTCATTTTTAAGCCATTTACCGCAGTTGACAGCTAGACAAAGTTATAAAGATAGTAACGAAAACACATTTTTGTCATATTCGGCGAATGGAAGGACAAGCTCTGTATCGACGCCTACCAGCAGGAACGCTGGGTAAATTATTTTGGCCTTAGCGAAACGAACGACAGGGGCCTTAGACTAGAATTTTTGGAGAACCTTCTACTCACCTTAGCCAATACCATTCCACCACCAAACAATCCTTAAATAATTAAGGTTAATAATTTTGCCCTTGGCAGATGCATTGGTCCATGACAATATATAGCCGATATAAGTAGCAACAGGACTGTGTTGGAATGAGTCTGAAGCAAATTTTTACAATTAGGTGCTACTTAAATATTTCCCTAATTCAGTTTGAGTTGGAGGCGCTGAAATACCTAAATGTCTCCAAGACCAAATCTGGATGTTAATGTGGATGTAAATTCGCCTCACTCAAATCGGAATTATGTTTAATTCGAAGCTAATAAACAAACAACGATACAAATTATTTGCTACACTATGATTAGACATAAAAACCTGAACGAGGATTGTTAAAAACTGGAGGATACAGTTACCTGTACGAAAGCGGACTGTACCAGCATTTTTGTGACCATTTTGTGTCTCTAAGGTGCCATGTGTACTCAGCTGATAAGAGCTGTCTTTACTTTCTACTTCAGATAGGGACTCTAAACTTGATTTCACCACAATTTTCTAACGTCGCATAAATATCACAAAACTGAGAAAAACTCTTAAGTAGATAACACAACCAAGAAAGCTTTGTTTTAAGGACAAACTGGTGATTTTCCATCAAACGGCAATCTTTATCCAAGGGATACCGGGACTGATAAAGATCAGTTTTTTCTCTCCCCTAACTACCACAACAGAAGTGTTTATATGTTCAGTTATCTTCCCTGAAACCACGTAAATAAACCGTTATCTTCTAAAATAGCAGCCTACCCTGGTTAATTCCTAAAGAACCACCCTAAAGTGTACACAATTTGCAATTTGCAGATCCTAATCTCCTGAAGTTAGTCTTCGACATCTTTGGAGCTGGCACAGAGACGACCTCTACAGCTATCCTGTGGACTCTGGTTTGCTTCCTTCACCATCCTGACGTGCAGGACAAGTGCTACGAGGAGATCCACAGAGTTGTCGGCACAGAGCGAGCGCCCACCATACAGGATAGACCGCAGTTAGTTTACATGGAGGCTGTCATCATGGAGGTTCTTCGCTACGCCAACGTTGCGCCACTAAGTTTGCCACATGCCACCCCATGTGACGTGGAGTTTGGCGGATACACGATCCCTAAGGGCACTTTAGTCATCCCCAACCTGGATTCTGTGATGAGAGATCCGGAGATCTGGGGTGACCCCGACAGATTCCGACCTGAACGTTTCATTGGAGAGGACGGCAAACTGTGGAGACCCGAAGAGTTCATTCCCTTCTCTATGGGTAAGTTACATCTTTTTCTAATCACACTCAATTGTCTTCATCCTATGTTAATACAGGATACGAGCATACATCCTTTCATACAGTATATTCTAACACACACACATATTTACACCTATCTATACAAAGGGCTGTGTTTGAACAATCAATCCCTTCTGACAAAGTTCTGACAGGATTATGGTAGAATTCACATCATGTAAGTTAGGAAAGTTCATGAACCATGTAAAGATTGCAAAAAATACCTTACACAGATAAAGGTTACAGCTCTTAAGTTTGAACTGGTTAAATAACCTGCTTTGTTTCTGCTGGTTGATCGCTGTACCACGTGGTTAACCCTCGTGAAACAGTTAGAGAGGTTAAAGGATACTGTTCAGCTGCGTCACGAAAGGTCGTCTGCTGGTAATACACACAAACTTTAATCTTAAACTTTTGTTTAAATAAAAATTTTAAATTGGACCTTAAGTATGGTTCAAAATTTCTGTTACAGGTCGGCGCATCTGCTTGGGTGAAACGATTGCTCGAATGGAATTACTTCTTTACATTTCAACAATGGTGCAACACTTCCGATTCTTACCTCCGGAAACTGGAGAGCTGCCATCTTTGCAAGGCCTGCTTGGCATAACACATTCCCCTAAACATTTCAAAGTTCAATCAGTGCCTAGGAAATGTCTGAAAAAGGAAACATCGGAATGAAGTCAGCAATGGAGAGGATGGAAGTATCTGAGGGCAGCGGACATGGCTGCAGTAAATCAGCGTGGGCCAGTCTCAGCTATTTTTTACTTGTTCTTTTTATGTTACACGTAGCAAGCACAGATTGTTGACCCAGGATTGTTGACCGGTTTCGGTGTCAATCAATTGCACTAAAAACCTTTTTAAACAGGTAGTGGGCCAATATTTTGTTAGATTTCATTTTACTGTCTGATTACAATCATCAGTTTATTTTTCCTCAGTGATCAATGTGTAATTATCTTACTATACTACTAGGAATACTTAATACTTTAAAATCATCCCTGATGTATATCTTAATGTATGTTTGTAGGTCTGTGTGTGACAAATGAATTTTTTGTGACAAAGATATGTGGGAATTGAGGAAAGCTTCCTACAAGATATTTTAAACACTTTGTGGGCAAATATTTGGTTAGATTTTATTCTATTACACTATTTTATTTATTGTTTCTAGAGAAATTGTTTAGATATATCTTGTGTCATAAGATTCTTCAAATTTTTGATGTGGCTATACATTGTTTACTATTCTGCTTTTGTTATTTTTGGGATTAAAATATTCTAATTAAATATTCGTCCACCAGTATGACTTAAAACTTATGTAATCTATTGGTCAGTTTTAATTACAGTAGGTTAATTTTCAGGGTTTAATTTTAATGACTATACACCCTTGATTTTTCTGTTTATCTGCTTACAAGACAGTGTAAACCATGATGAACTATGAATAATGCAACATTAAATTTGTGTTGAGTGTTGACAATGGTCATATTCTCGACCCAACCATGGAGATGTTTTCCTTATTATTATTATTTAGATCTTCTTTGCTTCAGGAATATTAAAGGACAAAACCAACTTATGTCAGTAAAATACTGTTGTTATTCATGTTGAGATAGTTTCAAGCTGGTGTGTACAAATATATGTGCAGTTATTTATACTATTGATTACCGAAGTCCTTGGAGACATATCTTTGATTATTTTATATGTGTGTGGAATTTATTTTCCTGTGTAATATTTTTATGATTTCTGGATAAATGCTGGACATTTTTTTCTTGCTTTTTGACTAAGACATTTATTCCTCAGCAAATCAATGTTTTCTGATTTTCCTCTTTTGTAGTGCATGTCTTTTTATTTCCTCATTCCTTAGTCTGCTTTTCTTTGTATGTAGTACACAAATATAAAATTATTAAGTTCACATAAACACATTTTTAAAAAATCCCAGAACAGAACAAGAATTTTAAAGTGTGTCTAAAGTCATTTCAGGACAACGAGGAAAAATGTGTAGAAAAGTATCAATCTCCATCAAACAACAAATATACACACCCACACAGCAATATAAATTTTATTGTAATAATATACTTATGCATGGAACAGTGTGAGCTATGAAGTCCACTAGTAGCAAGTGTGCGACTCTATGAAGTAAACAGAGCTGTTTTGTTAAAAAATATATATGTGGACTAGATTTACGGGAAAAAATAGATTATATTGTGTCCGAAGGAGAAAAGTGTGAACAAATCAAGATTTAACATGGATACACGCCCATGGTCCTACAACCATGACATCATACACATTTTTTTAAGATAAGTGTTTTTGATTTTTATACACTGTCATATAACTGTATATATTTTATTAACGCAATTTGTCTGTTTACCTGAATTATATTTCCTTATTTCTTATATTACATTTCTGTCTTGTATGGATGCAAGTGGTTGAGCTAATAGTTTCAAAGCTTAACAGAACATTCCATTGCGCGAACAGATTAGTTACAGTCCTTTATCAGATCACAATCACGCTTGGTGAGGTCTGTAGGGGGGAAGGTAACAGGTGGGGTATGGGGAACCTGAGTGGATAATATTAGTCTTAATCGAGGAGGTTACCAGGGAGAAGAATATGCTTTTCCAGAAAGAAAAGAAATAAGAAAGAAATTGACGAATTTATGATCATCCACGATTTCAAGTCGTCAAAAGCATGCACCAGCGGGCAGGGGTCCACCAGACTGATGGATGGAGAAAGTGATAAATATTTATAAGATGATTGCGGAGAACTGATGGATGGCATAAAAATAGCAGGTTAGTTATTTTGTTTACTTGTGTAGACTTATTTTTTCAAGTCTCTGTTATTCTCAGAAAAAGAGATACACACAGCTATAGACCTCAGTCTGAACCTAAGATTTAGTTCATCTGATTTTAGGAATGTAGCCCATATTCTAACATGTCACTATATATTATTTCATTTTGTCTCATCGGACATCTTGCTTCATTTGTTGCTGTTGCTTTCATTTGCTCAATTCCAATTTTTATACTCTGTTCCCAACTGTGTTCTTCTGAAATGTCTAATGCCAGTATTTCGATGAATATTTCTTTTTACACCGTTGAATTTTGAAAATCAAGACAGATGTGGGCTCTCCGCCATCGACACAGTAGTCGTCTGCTGAAGTGAAACGACAGGTAGTACTGTACTAATACAGGCGTCTATACAACAAGAAAACACTTGCCAATCTAGCCACTATCTCACAGTTTATCGTGTTCACGTGATATTTACATGTTTGTCGATTAAAATTTTTGCGTTTGACGTTGGCTTTCGCTAGATGATGTCCCGGTGATAACCGCTGAGCTGCTTTACACCTCGCACGAGTCGTCGCCGAAGACCGTAAGCTTACTTTGTGTGTGTGTTTAAGAAACATAATCAGGAGAGAGAGAGATAGAGTAAGATGAACAAATTACCAAAAGACACTAAACATTTACACGTTAGACTCAAATATCAGGGTGAAAAATTTACGACCACCATTAGCACCACTACCATCAGTATTATTCATGTTAAAATTGTCTCACCTAAGCTGAAATATTTTCGTAATCTTGTTTGTAATAATTGTTTGACACCTTGAACTGTCCTTTCTCTCTTTCATAGTTAAAATCAAGAACGATGTTAGGAACAGAGCTGTTGCCGGAGTTTCCAAGCGTCTTGTTGTTTGTTCTTCTGGCGTTTTACTCACTGTGGTGGTTGTCAACCCGACGGCCAGTAGGAGTGCCACCAGGACCCGGCTTAGCTCTTCCGGTGCTGGGTCATCTGCATCTTCTGAGATCCGATATACGTGAGATATTCGCTGCGTGGCGGCGACAGTACGGTGACGTGTTCAGTCTGTACATGGGCAGCCGCCTGGTGGTGGTGCTCAACGGTTACAATATCATTAAGGACGCGCTGATCAAACACGCCGACATCTTCTCCGACAGGCCGTGCATTGACTTCTTTGAAAGCATTCATAGCAAAGGTTAACGATGAATTACATTTATAAAAGTTTTAATTATTTATTATGTTTCTATTTTTTTCTCTGCCTGCCTTTTTTAAATTTTGAATATCACTGATAATGTTAAAAAAAACCAACAGATTTCGTTATCGTACTGCAGTTATAATAATAGTGTGTAGAATTTACTTCTGCAAACAAATAAACTTGAGTGTTTCAGTTGTAATTAGTTGAGATTTACAGAAAACAAAAAAAAATGTTTTTTCAGGTATACTCAACAGTTCTGGTCCTCTATGGAAAGCTCAGAGAAAGACGACGTTAGAGATTTTACGAGAATTCGGCATGGGCAAGAACATCCTGGCTGAAAAGATCCATGAGGAGGTCAAGCAGTATCTTAAGGCCCTCGCCGAAAAGAAAGGTCAGCCCCAGGACATAACTCAAACGACTGAGATCACCGTGTCTAACAACATCTGCTCCATCGTCTTTGGCAAACGTTTCCAGTACGAAGACCCTGTTTTTAAACGATACATGGAAGCTATAGAAGAAACTGTTCTTGCGATCGGTGCGGCGTCACTTGTTCGACACTTAGGTGACCTGCGTTTCATTCCTGGTGATCCATTTGGAGTCAAAAAGATTTTTGAACACCTTACCATGGTTCTAAACACACTTGTAAAACCCTTTATCGACCAACACATCCAGGACTACGATGAGAAGCCTGTACACGATTTTATCAGCGCTTACCTCAGGGAGATAAGACAAGTGCAGAATAAACCATCGGCTGAGTTTATCAATGGTATGTATAACTGTCTTTGTGTTTCTGTAGACTAAGTAATGAAGTTTATAAACATATTTGAAATTTTAGTCATTCACAAGTTAAAAATACATAAATATTGAGTTTTCAAATAATCCTGAGGCGTTCAGAAGTACAGAAATATGTATGAAACCTCATATTCTATGCAAGGTAACTTAACACTATGAGAAGTAGCAGTGAGAAAACACATATTGTTGTAAATTGTTTATTAGCAAAGACACTTTCTGTCACTTTTCTTCTTACAAATTCAGAAATCCATAAAAGTAGCATTGCTGCCAGTGGCTTTTTGAAGCAGGACTAGTCGAAAAATGTATTATTTTGCTTTACATGTTAAACTATTGTCGAAACAAAATATGTGTCATGAACTACTAATGGATATTAATGTCTAACATTTTGTCACGGACTGGTGATAGGTAATTGTTTCTTAAACCTTTTGTCTAATAGAGGTAAACTTGCAAAAAGTTATTATTGACTTGTTCGCGGCGGGAACGGAGACGACGTCGACAACTATCCGCTGGACCATCGCCTACTTCCTTCACCACCCGGAAGTGCAGGACAAGTGTTACGAGGAGATCCACAGAGTTGTCGGGACTGAGCGAGCGCCATCTATACAAGACAGGTCAGACCTTCTCTACCTGGAGGCCACCATGTGGGAGGTCATGCGCTATTCTAGCATCGTTCCTTTCAGCGCGCCACACAGCACCGCGTGTGATGTAGAATTCAGCGGATACAACATCCCAAAGGGCACCTTAATCATGCCCAATCTGTACTCTGTCCTACACGCCCCAGAGACCTGGGGAGATCCTGAAAATTTTCGTCCCGAGAGGTTTATCGGAGAAGATGGCAAACTGTTGCGCTTTGAGGAACTCATTCCATTTTCTATCGGTTAGTGGTTGTGATTTTCTTTTAAAAACAGGGTGGGATTTTAGCTATATAAGGGTTAAACACATGACCACCTGTGGATTGGTTGGGTTAGAGGAAGGGAAAACACATATCACATAAGCCAGTGTGTGAGTAGATAAAAGCAGAGGGAACTAGAGGTTAGCGCCCAGTAGTGTAGTGGTTAAAACACTCGCTTGGTACCATTGCAGTGAGCGGCTCAGGGTTCAGATCTCGCTTCGGGATCCTGTATGTATGTGACATGTATTCACAGGTCTGGGTGTTGGGTGTTTTATCCGGGTACTCCAGTTTTCTCTCCTTTCCTTCAACCCCTATAAGTTGAAATCAATGGGGAGTGGGGAGACTTGGTGTTTTACGCCGTGCCAGCAACTAAAGGTAAATCACCACAAGGAAGCCAGCCCACCTGAAGGTGGAAGCACTTTAATACAAAATAAACCAAGCTACTAGGCTAGCGCTCTTTTTGTGTGATCCCCGTTTTCCGAGTTGGATCCCGGGGAGGGAAGGGAGACAACCAGGAGGTTAATGTGAGATGTTTTAGTAATTGTTCATGGTTAGTATAAATAATCTTGGAAGCTTGCTGTGTCAGGTGTGTTGACCTAGAGATTACTGTCTCTATTCTCCTTCTGTCACTCCTTCCCTTCCATATCTCCATTCCTTCTACTCTCGTCTATCCATCCTGTCTATTTTTCTCAGTTAATCGTGGCGCAGCTCACAGTACATAGCTAAGAAATTGATATCAACTGGCACTACCTCCGGTTAACACTATAAGGTTGTCATTAATTGATAGTAATTTTTTTGTAAATTATGTACATAATATTGACATCCCTGACAAATCAAAAAAGGGCTTTGATAACTTAGGACTTTACAATATATTTTGACTAAATGGGTATCATATTTTTATAACCTTTTGTTTGCTTCTTTCTCCACCCTTTCGTATTTCAACGGTAAGTAATCTTTTATCACTCTGACTGTTTTTACAGGACGACGAGTGTGTCTGGGTGAAGCGCTGGCAAGAATGGAGCTGTTCTTGTACCTGGCCTCCATGATACAGCGCTTCCGCTTCCTGCCACCGGAAACCGGAGAACTGCCATCTTTGAAGGGAAATCTTGGCGTTGTGGATGTTCCTAAACACTACATGGTTCGAGCTGTTCCCAGGGAATGACACAGCACCACGAGAGCCTACCTTGGCAGGAAAAACATCCACAATTACTTTGGAACTAATCAACAAATAAGAGATAGGAATAATAAGTTTATGATAAAAGAAAGGGCTCGGAGGGTGTTAAGAACTACACTGTAACAAAAAGAATTTCCTAAATAATAATTTAGTAAATCTGTTTATTGCGTACAACATGTCAAGTATTAAAAACAATCGTTTTGGGTGAGGACTTATGTATCGATATCAAAGGAATTGGAAGATGACTTCTTTCAAAGAATTATGTACGATTTTGTCAAACACCATAATAGGGCATATTTTAATTCACTTCAATTTACCTACACTTGACTATATTTTAAAACTGATCTAAAATATATTTTTTATAAAATATAGTTTCTGTACGTACTAAAAGTATCATTGTTTGTGGATCTTGCATTGATAGATAGCATTACTTTGATTTCTGAAATATTTTAAGGAGTAACTTTTGTTCTTGCCTCATTAAAAAATTTAAAATAGTTTGTTATATCTTCCTAATCTGCTTTATTTCCCTTAGCGATTTTACAACCAGTCCAAATCACTGGTGGTGGTGGTGGTGGTGGTGGTGGTGGGTGGGTGATGGGTGGTGGTGGTGGTGCTAACACACTCGAACAGAGGCAGGAACTACTCAGCAAGTATAGAACCCTTTAATTGTAGGGTCTTGAACAAATGACCAGGCTATCTCCCCCTTTCCCACATTCTAGTTACGTGAGTGGAAACGACCTGCTGGCCCCGTCAGGTGCGCGCCTCAAACAACAGGCCCACCAGACACCTGCGGTGACAGATTGGGAGCCGACAGTCCTACAGTCGCTCGACAGACTACACTCTACAATAACAACGACATGAAGATCTGTCAACTGCCCCGAAGCAAAATAAATAACTGGAATTAGTACACTACCAGCCGGGATACCTGCCATCCCCCTACATCACCGCAGTTCCCCACATCACATGGGTAAAAAACCAAATTTGCGTGGTTTTGTATTGCTACCCTCCCCCCTCCCCCCGAAAGCATTTAAACATGTTATAAATGTTTACAAAGGTTCGTTTATAAAATGTTTAAATGCTATCTCTTACTCACCAGACTGCTACATCTGACCTACTACCTGTTTCCTAAAGTCAAATCTCACCTACGTGGTTATCATTTTAAAAACAACAATGAGGTCGTATCTGTCGTGCCGTGATGGGATTGCAATGTTTGAACATTTGGACCAAATTCCTGGATGTCAAGGGGGACTATAATAGAAACATTGAGAAGGACAAGTCGTCTGCAGAAGGAATGGAAAATCTTTATTAGAGAGGGTAATAGAATAAGCAAAGGTGATTATTTACGTCTAAATCCTCAAATACCATGCAAAAAACAAAAACACAAAATTCCCAACATTTAGAGAAAAAGGGGGTACAATAAAACAACGAAAAAAAGTTATATAGTACATAGTATATGTACAAAAATTGGGAATTACAGAGAATTTTAGTAATGAGTTATGGAGGCCCACATCGTATGGGAGGACCCAGAAGTAATCAAAGATTTTGGTATAAATGTTTTAGGATCCTTTTTTTGAACCAATAGAGACTGAAATACGCTTGTTGAAAGTGTGATGGAATGCTATTCCACAGAACACCATCTGAGTATTTTAATCTCGAGTTGAATACGTTGATTCGCGGAGTATTAAATTCGAGGAACTCTCGTTTAGTGTTGGTGCAAAATAATTCAGAAAGCCTCGGTGGCATTTTGTTTGTTTGTATTTTGCAGACAAATGAACATTTCTTGAATTTCAGTCTCTGTATCAGTGCAAGACCCATAAAGTCAGGAAATCACTGAACCCTAGTGTTGTTGGAACGACTTGACTCCTTACAAGAGGCCTCATCAAAGCTCCACAAGCGGAGTCCCACTTTGCTGAAGTATAATCTAAATATAGACTATGTAGAAAAGTTTTCAAGAGTGAAACACATTCTAGTGTTTAAAATTCTCGACAGGAGAATGTTTTCTTTGCTACAGAACAGACTCAATATGCTGCACACACAACAAACAAATGACAATGCAATAAAGAGTCAAAGAATATACAGATCGTATAAGCACCACTCGCAGCCGAGAGAAAAATAATAATATATACAGACAAAATAATGAGAAAACATACACGGACGCACGCAACACAACATGCAAACGCCATGTCTATAGAATCACAAATGGGATAATGAAATATTTAAAGCAGAAAAACTGCAAGCGAGGCTGCAAATCCTCCTCCTGACACCCAAGCTTGGGGTGCAGTTGTAACTGCTGACCTTGTGTTATGAGCTACACCATCTACACCCGCACTAAGATAAAATATGTTTTTGACCTACTTCGACGTGTATAAATGGGTGGCGGCCTCCTTAGTAGACACAGGACAAGTCGTCTGCAGAGGGAAAACACGGGGAACTTAAGGTAGGCAGTACTGTGCTAATACAGACGTTTATACGAAAAGGAAACACTTGCAGATCTAGTAAATATTTAGCAGTTTATTGAGCTCACGTGATATTTACACATTTGTCGATTAACAGTTTACGTTTGACATTCACGTTTGCTAGATGATGTCATGGGGATAAAAGATAAGCTGTTTTAGACTTCGTTTAAATTGCTACCAAAAGCCGTTAGCTCACTCTGTGTGTGTCTGTTTTGAAGAAACAAAAGCGGGAGAGCAAAAGAGAGACAGAAAGATAAACAAATTACAGAAAAACACTCAACGTGTACAAGTTAGACTGAAATATCAGGATCAAGGCTTTAGGAACACTATTAGCACCACTACCATTATAATAATAACTAATAGTAAGTATAGTACTTCTAACTCGCAGCATCGCGACCAAGACACTCTCTGCGTAGACCGATTATGATAAATAATAGATAATAGCCAGTGGATAGTGAGGTACGTCTACACACACATAGAGCAACATAAACATAAGGTACAAAATTACAGCCAGTGGACAGTGAGGCACGTATAGACACACTCAACAACATAAAGATGAGGTACAAGAGTAGAACGTAAAGCAATGGATGATGGTATGAAGGGATGTAGATACTATAAACAGTGTCAGATGGAGTCGTTACATGATGGTTAACATGACAGAATGTATTGCCAATGAGTTAAGAATAGTAAATCAGAGTTAGTACTTTGTGAACAGATATGTTTTCAGAGAGAGTTTGAAAGTAGCCTTGGAGTCCGAGTGGCGAATGTGATGAGGAAGAGAGTTCCACTGCTCAGTTCCAGAGGGAGGACGTCCAGTGTCCTTATGTGACTGTCTTTGTGGGAGGGAGGAACAGAATGCGGAAGTCTGATGATGAGCAAAGATTTCGGGCAAGAGTGTGAACAGATAATATTTCAATAAAGTAGTGGGGGGTGGAGGCTTCAAAGAAACCATAGCATAAAGTTGACAACTTGAAGTCTATTCTAGCTTTAACTGGTTGCCAATGAAGAGAGTGAAAAAAGTGGTGTGACATGTTCAGATTTGCAAGTCCGGAAAACGAAACGAGCAGTGGAGATCTGGACTTTCTAAAGCTTGTGGATGAGGTCCTCTGGACAGCCAGCAAGAAGATAAAGCTTCGTGATAAATTTGTCTCTCCTCAGCTAAAATGTTTTCATAATCTCTTTATTTGTATTGTTGTGTAACATCTTGAATGGTCGTTTTCTCTTTCATAGAGTTAAAATCCACGACGATGTTCGGAACAGAGCTGCTGCCGGAGATTCCAAGCACCTTCTTGCTGGTTGTTGTGGCGTTGGTCTCACTGTGGTGGTTGTTAACACGACGACCAGCAGGAGTGCCTCCAGGACCAGGCTTTGCTCTTCCATTGCTGGGTCATCTGCCTTTTTTCAAATCCAATCCGAGAGAGAAGTTTGCGATATGGCGGCGACAGTACGGTGACGTGTTCAGTCTGTACCTGGGCAGCCAACTGGTGGTGGTGCTCAACGGCTATAAGGTCATCAAGGACGCGCTGGTCAAACACGCCGACGTCTTCTCGGACAGACCACACGTTCCGATATTTGAAAGCATTAAGAGCAAAGGTCAGCAATAAAATTGAAAGTTTTAGATAATGATTTTGAATATTCTATTTATTTATAATGTTTCTATTTTGTGTTCATTCTCTTTTTGTGTTTTCCTGCCTTTTGTCATATCCCTGATAATACATTAACAACTAGATAATGTTATCGCACTGCAGTTATAATAATGTGTAGAATGAACTTTTGTAAACAAATAAACATGAGTTTTTCAGCTCTCCTTACTGAGATTTACTGCAGAAAAATATCTTCCTCAGGTGTTGTCGATAGTTCTGGCCCTGTATGGAAAGCTCAGAGAAAGACGACGTTAGAGATTTTACGAGAATTCGGCATGGGCAAGAACATTCTAGCTGAAAAGATCCAGGAGGAGATCATGGAGTATCTCAAGGCCCTCGCCAAGAAGAAAGGTCAACCGCAGGACCTGACTCGAATAACTCAAATAAGTGTGTCTAACAACATCTGCTCCATCGTCTTTGGTCAACGTTTTGAGTACGAAGACCCTGCTTTCAAAAAATACATGCACGCTATTGACGAAAACATTCAAGGAGGACAAGTAGGGTCTCTCGTTCACTTGTTCCCTTTCTTACGGTTCATTCCTGGAGATCCATTTGGAGTTAGGAAGATTTATGAAAACGTCTCCATGGAACTGAACACACTTGTGAAACCCTTTGTTGACCAGCACATCAAGGACTACGATGAAAATTCTGTAGACGATTTTATCAGCGCTTATCTCAGGGAGATAAGACAAGCGCAGCAGAAATCGTCGTCTGAGTTTATCAACGGTACGTATAAAAGTAGACATATCACTGTAAAATGTAAATTCTTTTTAAACTTGAGTCATTTACCAGCTGAAAATGCATACATATTGAAGCTTTCTATATTCCGAAAGACTCTACGTGGATATAGGATATACATAAAACCACATATTCTGATTAATATCATCAGAAGCACCAGTGATATATTGCTGTTTATGTTGTTTATCAGCAAAGACAAATCTTTTTGTTAAAAAAAAAGCAATGGATGCCTGGTGAACTGGTCAATTGTCCATTGCTCTATGTGCTTTTCAACAAATGGTCGACCAAAATATTATGTTGTCCAAAAGGGCTGAAGACTAATAATATGTCTCAAACACTTTGTCTCACACTAGAGGTAAATCTGCGCAAAGTTATTCTCGACTTATTCGAGGCGGGTACCGAGACAACATCGACATCCATCCGCTGGGCCATCATCTACTTTCTTCACCACCCTGAAGTGCAGGACAAGTGTTACGAGGAGATCCACAGAGTTGTTGGTACTGAGCGAGCGCCCACTATTCGTGACAGGTCAGACCTACTCTACCTGGAGGCCACCATCTTGGAAGTCATGCGTTATTCTAGCATCGTGCCGCTTAGCGTCCCACACAGCACCGCGTGTGAAGTAGAATTCAGCGGGTACAGGATCCCTAAGGGCACCTTTATCATTCCCAATCTGTACTCTGTCCTACACGCCCCAGAGATCTGGGGAGATCCCGACAACTTCCGTCCCGAGAGGTTCATTGCACAAGAGGGCAAACTGCTTCGATTTGAAGAATTTATTCCATTTTCAATCGGTAGGTGGTTATGTTTTTCTTTAACTAAAAAATTAATAACAAATGGCACTGCTGCTCGTTAATACTATCCAATCGTCATCAACTAATAAAAATAATAACAAAATAATAATATTATATTTCGCTGAATGATGTACATAATATTGACAACGATGACAGAAGTAATATATCTTCACTAGATGTCCAATTCAAATTTTAATAATCATTTATGCTATTTTCTTCCTCCTTCCTCTCATTTTCGTGCAGTAATTAATATGTTATCACTCCACCATTCTTACAGGACGACGAGTGTGTCTGGGTGAGGCGCTGGCTAAGATGGAGCTATTCCTGTACCTGGCTGCCATGATACAGCGCTTCCGCTTCCTGCCCCCGAAGAGTGGAATACTGCCATCTTTACAGGGAAATCTGGGTATTGTGGAAAGTCCCAAACCTTACATGGTTTGCGCTGTCTCCAGGGAATGACATAATGGCATGAGAGCCCCACTCTGCAGGAAAAGCAACAGAATTTACAGAATTAATGATAAGAAGTTGATGATAAAAGAAAGAGCTTAGTGCAGCGGTTCTCGACCTTTTACTTGTGACGCACCCTGACGAACAAAGGTACGTCCGCGCGCCCCTCTTAGCCAGCAATGTAAACTAATTTCACTAATACCGCTATAAGAAACTTTTAAAAAATTACCACCTTCGCGCCCCCCTTGTAAGCACGTCGCGCCCCCCCCCCAACCCCCATGGGGGCGGGACCCACCGTTTGAGAACCGCGGGCTTAGTAGATGTTAAGAACAACAATGCAACTAAATGAATTTCATAAATTACATTTGAGTAAATGTAACTGCGTCTAATTCTTCCTGCAACCGGAAACTAGAGAGCTGCCATCTTTGCAAGGAACACTTGGCACTGTGGATGTTGTAAAACCTACATGGTTCGTAATGTCCCCAGGGAATGACATGATGGCACGAGAGCCTTACTTGGCAGGGAAAGCAACAATTACTTTGAAACTAATAAACAAAAAAAGAGACAGAAATAAGAAATTAATGATAAAAGAATGTGCAGAGTGTATGTTACTATGCTGCAACTAATAGAAGAAATATAATATAGCATAAATAACAGCAATATAGGTATTATCACCATCATCATCATCATCATCATCATTATTATTTACTTACTGACACCGTGTAAGATTTATTGAGGTTTCAAATATGAAAAGAGGATATATAAATATTTGTTTCCAATGCCCGTATGCTCCGTCATATTTGAAAACTAATCAAAAATACATTTGTTCTAAAAATATTTTTGAATGTAATCATATAGTAGCTTCATTTGTTCTGGCTTTTCCGGTTTAGTCACATTCATTGTTTAGGCTCGCCGAGACTGACAACGGAGAACTTCGCAAGAGGCTAAGCGTTGGTCTTGGCAGACAGCCAGCAGTCCACCTATACACGTCCGTGGTCGAACCGAGAGTCAGCATGACACGTGATCACGTGATGGCCTATAGACCTGTAGGCCTCACACTGCAAGCGCAGTACGCGAGCACCACAATGGTACACAGGTACCGCATTGGTGGGTGTTGTCAGACTCGTTGCCAAGCTTCCCGGGGAAATGGGTCAAAATGTGTAACGCTAGCCTGTAGCCTGAATGATAAAACAGGTGGACGGACTTCCAACAACCCGAGCACTGCTAACAGGTCGCACGCTTGGCGTGTAAAACATGAGCACCACACAGTTTCATGTTTCTTTGTTTTGAACTACAAAGAATTAGCTCCAACATGACAATCTTGATTGTCTGGCATAGTATGTATAAAGCGAGAATATCGCTGGAATAAGCGGTTCTCCATGAAGTTTCTGTGAATGATCTGGAATTACACTATAGCGACTTCGACAGATAGCATGTCATTATTTGCTTCTCCTAAACTTTTATTTAAATGTAACATAAAATTTTTGCTAAAAAATAAACTTGTTTCAAAATGTATTTGTTGGACATTAAGTAAGTGTGTCTGGATATTAAAAATATGTAAAAATATGCAAACCAGCAGGGGAGAAAACACAGCAGAAACACATGTAAACATGAAGGTTCAGCATTTTTATTCAAATCGAAGCATTACCACAACAAATAAACAAAATCAAGGAGAACCGATTTCCTTCCCCTACTTCCCCGAGCCTGTTATGTGAAGAGACAGAACTTGCAACTTCGGGGAAACCTTCGTCTTCTATCCGCCCTTCTCCGGGTGCACACAGTTCACCTCAAGCAGACGAGGTATACATACTCCATGTCTAGACAGCGAAGTTTTTCTTAGTTCCTCGAAGTAATTCCTGAAAACTCATTACTTTCAATTAACTCCACACAAAATTACTTTTCATTCACACTTCAACCACATTGATTCTTTCTTCCATCTTGTTACAAAGTTAGTTAATATGCATTAATATTTTTCCGCTGAAATTCAAAACATACAGAATACGGGCTTTTAAAACTACAAAATTATAACAGTTGATAATAATGTCAAACTGTACAAGGAAACTACTATATTATAACATATGGCTGAGATGAAAAGCGCAGGAGTCGAGGTGTACATTGGTCAAAGGGAGCTCACTCTAGCGAAAGTAGAAGAAGCAGACGGCTTTGGCGGACATGATAGTCGAAGGAAGCTGATATGTACGTAAAGAGCAGAAGCTTAGAAGTCAGCTTGTGAGAAGTAATTCCTTGCCTAGCCAAGGTAACATTCGAAAACATTTTTGATACTTATTTTATTCTATTTCTATATTTTATTTTTGGCATCGTCAACAATTTAATGCTTAGCGGAATCAACGAATTGATAAGACGTAGTGGTCCGAGTTAGAATAGCCTCAGATTATTAATTACTGCTCTATGCGAGATCTTATATTATATCAATATTTTACAATTCAAAAAACACATGAAAAATGTTTAGCATAAGCATTATGCTTTTTAAGTATATTGAACAATTTTTTTATCAGAATATATGCAATCTTGCGCACCAAATAAGACCATTTTGTGAAAAAATATAATTTCTGGGAAATGGGTATCTACTTAAGACTATTTGCAGATCTCGCATGAAAGAATTCGAAAACTCATTGCTTGCTCAGTATAGATTTTATTTCAAGGTACATGCATAGAACAGAATCTATTGACAGTGACTGGCCTTGGGATATTCTCCTTAGCCAGATAAGTTTCGTTGCAGGTAGAAAATTATATCTACATATACACACAATTAACATTCTCAGGCCAGTCTTTTATATACAGTTGAAACACAAGTTTGTTAAATTTTATAATTTGCTTTCCTCTCTCTATATATAACGTTAAAGAAAAGATGGTCTAGTTATTTCAGGAATTTATCATGTGGTAAATTCCTGCCTCTCAGCAAAAATACAAATATCTCAAATATTTTGTTTGAGGATTTTTTTACTGCGTTCGATGGAGTCGATGAAGAAAATTGGAAAGTGACGCCACTGGTTGATCTCCAAATATAACTAAATCTTGGGAAAAGTAGGAAATCGAGTTTGTGGATCTTGCGAAGAAATAATTCTGTTTTAAGAAATGAAGGAAAAAGCAAATCCTTTCCAGAATTTTGTGATCTCCAATAGCGTACAGATTTTGCTTTTATTGAGCATTTGAATAAACACACCGAGACTGCAAGGAATGTAGTAGTGCCCTTGTCTGTAAGTATGCACCAAGTGTTTTTCTGGTAACAACGGGGAGCTCAGTGGGTGATATGCTGTGGCACTATCTAGTTCTGGGATAGTGGAATATACCTTCTGAATAGGTCTCAGCTAGTAGGCTATATATGATAATAGCAGCTTTGACATGTTCTAGTCGGCTACTCTCTTATTATAGCGCGTATCTTGAAGCTGCCTGGCATTCTGCTGAGGCTCATGATTCCCTCCAAAGATGGCAGCTCTCCAGTTTCGGGTGGCACAAAGCGGAAGCGCTGTATCATGGTCGACAGGTACAGGAAAAGTTCTGTCCGAGCCAAGGCCTCACCAAGACAGGCACGACGTCCTGTTGAAAAATAAAATGAGTCGTTATTCAAACCTAAAGCTGTTCAAAAACATTTAAAGCATTTTTTAAATTGCACAGCGACACAATAAAACTAATCACCAATATGTATTTTTCCTTGACTGCACATTGAGTAACAAAAAAAAAAGCAGAACTAACCCAAGCTGAAAGGTATAAACTCCTCTTTTCTGACCAGCTTTCCGTCAGGACCGATGAATCTTTCTGGCCGGAAGTCTACCGGGTTATCCCAGATTTCCGGGTCTTGGAGGACAGAATCAATGAATGGAAGGATAATTGTGTCCTTTGGAAGCGTGTATCCCATGAACATCGTGTCACAGGCCAGTCCGTGCTGAACGGCAAAAGGCGCGATGTCAGCGTGTCTTAAGACCTCCATGATGGTGGCCTCGACGTACGTCAGTTCCGGTCTGTCGCGTATTGTCGGGGCTCGCTCCGTACCGATGGCTTTCTTGATCTCCTGGAAGCACTTGTCTTGCACTTCTGGGTAGTGCAAGAAGTAGACGAGAGCCCAACGGATGGTGGTGGCTGTGGTTTCGGTCCCCGCTACAAACAGGTCGCCCATGACTTTGATCAGGTTGGGATCTGAATTACGACACGAGAACATTAACATTTTTCACTTTCGTTAGTCGGTCTAACCATTTGTTATGTGTGCTCTTCGCATTATTCTCCGGTTTGTGGGTGTGTGCGTGCGCGTGTGTTAGAGAAAGAGAGAGAGAGAATGGGTGGGTGGGTGTGCTGTTTGTTTACCTTGTGTAATACGCGTTTTTTGTGTGTTTAAGTATAAATGTAAATGTTTGTGTGTCATGCATCCGTGCTGTCTGTCCATATGTCCTTCTGTTTGTCTGTCAGTATGTCTTCCTCTAAACTTTTCGCAGTCTCCTGGAAGCACTTATCTTGCACTTTTCTCTCAACGTTTGGCAATCGAAAAGGAGAAATACGATGAGGTAGAAGCACACGCTTACTATCTAAAGTAGTTTCCTTGTCTTTCATTTTGTTCATCTCGCGAAGGTACGCCTCCACGAAGTCGCTGGCTGCCTCTCCGGTACTGTCACTGTAGCGTTTGATATGATTGTCCAGCTGCGGGTAGAGGAAGTCGTCCTCCACGAAAGCGACGTTGTTCAGGGTGCGCTTCACGCAGAATAAGTCCCCTGGTAGGTACTTCAGCACCGAGATAAAGTTGACAGCTGTTGTTTCTGCGACAAAGACACGAGGCTCACCACATCAGTCTGAATGAACAAGACTTCATCCCAGGTAAAAATATACTTTACAAAGCAGAGTTGAATTGTGCTTAAAATGAGACTTTCAATGAAATGGGTGTATTGTTATAGAAGCTTAAATGGGAGGGTAAGTAAACAGTAAATTTTGCATGCAGTTAGGCGAACAAGAAATAAGATTTTACATCCATAAATATATATAAAACTTTTGTTATGCTATTGTTTTCTTAATGATAAAAAGTAATTATCAGCAGTAAGGGATAACTATGAAATAAAAGTGCAATACCGGAAATTAATCATCTAACGCAATCATAGGAAGAAATGCGCCTACGTGGTAAAGGAGAATCAATAACAGGACAACGTAGTACTGCGATGACTGTAATTATCGCTTATTACATTTTCATATGAAGAAGGTTTACTTACCAGTTTGTCAAGTGAAATCCGTTAGGACCTTTTTAATTTTTTAAGTTTAGCTGAAGCTTCTAAATAAAGTTCAAATCTGTAGGGCTGTATTCCCAAAATCAGCCGCTTCAATTTTCTGGGCTAAAAAAAATCGCTTCTTGAACACGACAACCTGAGCGAAGATTGTTTATCTGACTAGACATGCATGGATTTGTTGGACTTGCTGTTACAAATACGCATCGGAACTCTCCAGTATAGGGGGGAAATTTTCTTCTACTTTCCTAGCGGTAGGTGAGAATGCTGGTGTTTTAAGGCTTACGTGTTGAACATTAAGCATAATCATGCACTCGTATTTTGGGAATTATTATTTTTTTAAAACTTAAACCAATCATTACGGAAAGAATGTCGCATTCGTGTTACCCATTAATCTAGGAGTACGATATACTGATATATAGCCCTAGCAATGACACCACAAAAAATCGAAATGATCCAGAAAGTAAAGCACTAAGAAACTCACTGGCGAGGCTCTCCAAGTTCTGTTCCATGGCATTCAGGTACCGGCGGAAGACCGGGTCATTGTATTCGAAGCGTTCTCCGAAGACGATGGCGCAGATGTTGTTGGACACGCTGGTGTGAGTGAGCGCCCTTGGGTCAAAGGCAGCACCCCGAAGAGCGGCGACGGCCTTGACATACTCGCTGACCTCCTCCTGGATCTTCTCGGCCAGCACGTTCCTGCCCAGCCCCATCTCACGCAGAATCTCCAACGACACCTTCCGCTGCTCCTTCCAGTGGCCGCCCGACGTGCCGACAAGCCCTGGTCAAGTAAATGATTAGTAAGAATACGTGTACTTCATTTATCGTTGGAGATTTACATACGAACACACGCACTCCGTCACGTACAACACACACACACACACACGGAAGAATTAAGATTAGTGAGAGGAAAATACTTCCGGAAGATTTAAGTAATCAAGCTGTGTTCTAAATTGCCCCGAATGTATCGAACTATTTCTTATATAACATTTAAATACCTTATGAACCTCGTGTGTTCTAAAACCTGAAACAGAGTAGGAGAGTGAGAAAGGGCTTGTGTGCTAATCTCTGGGATAATCACCTTTATTTTTTGCAATTGCATCCGTGAGGAACATGTGAGGCCTATCAGAGAAGATGTCAGCGTGTTTGACCAGCGCTTCCTTGATGACTTTGTAGCCGTTGAGCACCACCACCAGGCGGTTGCCCATGTACAGACTGAACACGTCACCGTACCGTCGCCGCCATGCTGTGAACTGCACCCTGGGATCTTTGCTAAGTAAGTGCAGGTGGCCGATTAGCGGGAGGGCAGGTCCAGGCCCGGGGGGCAAACCCGAAGATCGCCTAGTCGACCACCACCACAGCAGCGACAGTGCAACCACCCCACCCAGCAGAAGTGTGGTTGCCTGCTCTTGTATGACCGCTGTAGTCATGGCAGCTGCAAGATGCTGTCAACGTCGCTGCGCGATTTCAATATTAAAATATCAAGAACTTATCATCTCGTCACCTGCTCTGACCAGCTTACCTCATTCTCAAACATTCATTTCTCGTTCTTTCCTCTCTGCTCTCAATACTTGTTTCAATCTGTAAAAGAAAGTTCTCGAACTTGTGCCAATCTGTCAAGAGTGTTCTGAGCTATGTCGGGCTGTATAGATTCTCGGCAAGCTATGTGTGCAGCTGTGTAGAGTGTTTGAAAGATATACGGGGCTACAAAAAAATTTTCTAATTTTTAGCTAGTGAACTTTGTCTCACCACAGAAGCCCTGTACACTTTCCATCTTTGTGTCCCTTTAACCTTAGCTTCATTCAACCGCCAGCTTTTTTAAATGAATAATGTTTATCTGTGAACTGTTACCACCTACCATTACTATTATGTCTGTGTTTTTATTTCTGTAAGGCACTTTGAGCAAGTCTTTGATGGTGGGATAAAGCGCTATATAAATTCACTTTATTATTATCAGACTCGGATTGTGGCCGCGTTACAACGGTTCGTTTCTAAACGAGACGTTCTCCAAAGCTTGTAACTCCCCCGTCTCTCCACTCCCCCCAAAAAACCCGACTGAACTTTTGTCCGCTTTAGTGAGATTTCAGTTGACGCAAAGTGTGGTCACTGAACGCAACTGTCGGGGCAGCCTTTTACCATTTAAAATCATCCGTACACTTGAAATTACGAATAAGATATGTGGTCATACTTTAGTATAACTACTCCTTGGTAGGGCTCAGGATATCCTAACATGTAGAGGCGGAGTTATGCCAACTATGTACCAGAAAATGGGGTTATGCTAGGGTTTGGGTTAAAGTTATGCTTCATATATATATCTCGACCCCTAACCCTACCTTCCCAACATTACCTACTTCGCTGACCTTAGCCCTATTTCCTGGCACATAATTCTCGCAACTCCGCCGCCTTGTGTCAGCGTCCTCAGGCCTCTCACAACACTTCACGAAAATCTGCAGCATTTTGTCGTGGCCCCCCTGTAGTCTAGTGACACCTCTTTTTTTTTTTTTTTTTTGTTCGAAAGAAGTTTTACATACATATGTGCAGCCAAGCCCGTCTACGATACACGCAAGTCTGATAGCTAGTTGCAGATATTACTGACCATTGAGAACATTTCTATATACAGTGATACCTCGGTTCTCGAACATAATTCGTTCCGGGAGGACGGTCGAGAACCAAATTGTTCGAGAACCGAAGCAATGAAACCCATAGGAAATAATGGAAACTGGATTAATTCGTTCCAAGCCCCAGAAAATGCCTATTTACTGGCCTAATTTGTATATAATATGTAGAAAAACATGAGTCTCAACAAGAAATAAGAAATAAAAGTGTATTTATTAAAACAAAACAACAAAATAAAATGTACTGTACAGTACATATTGTGTTTCATTTACTGTACCCCTACCAAACTTTATGGCAGGAGGGAATGAATGTGGAGGGAGGAGGGAAGAGGGATGGTTATTGTTTTGAAGGGGAGTCCTCTTCAATAAAAACAGAGGGTAACTGCTCTTCGGGTGTTTCTGTTCTCTGTATCTTTTGCTGAGGAGAATCAGAATCTTGCTCTGCAGTTGCTTGTCTGATTTCTTTACGGAAGAATTTGTCAATTGTTTGCTGTTTTTTTCTCCTCTGCACTCACACTGATGACGCAAGCAAGACGCGCTGGGCCCAATGAACGCCATTCGGCTCAACTCGGCTCATCTCGGACGTTCGGATGTTCGAGTTCCAAATATTTGTTCGGATTCCAAGACAAAATTTTATCGAATTTCCTGGTCGAATACCGATTTGGTCGAAAGTCAAGGCGTTCGAGAACCGAGGTATCACTGTATATATAACTGTTCACTCCCTGAGCTGAGCTAACGGGTCGGTGTGAGAAGTGATACTCCAGCCAACTGAAGCTGTTTGTGTTTAGTGCTCAAGTACTTTCCCGAGTGGCCCTACATAGCCGCCGTATTCCCCTCTGCTTGTACGGTGGGCTTTGTTTGCCTAGTCGTTTACAGGCAAAACTGTATCTTGTACATGAAAATTGCGGTAAAAGGAGTTTGAACACGATGAAGGTCGACTAGTATTATACCAGTACAGGGAAAAATCAGACGCTATGTGTGTGTTTGTGTGTCAATGAATCAATGAGTTGGTGAGTGAATCATATGAGTGTGTGAATGAGGACAGTCATTTGCATAGAGACATACATCCAGGTTAAGAGAGAAAGAGAGAGAGAAACATAAAAATTTCTTACCAGTTTAACTCGGAACTCCTCACACAAGGAGATATACAAATCCTTCTCGCAAAGGGAAAGTCACTCCACACCTGGAGCAGTCTCGTTAGACCAGAGGTTTGAAGGCTTTAAATATGGTGGCCTCCTTGACACAACCTGTAACAAAGGTCGAGAGAAGTGATCGGAGAGACCTGCCCTAGTTTGTGATCAGGGTGCTGCGTATAAATTGTTGGGCGACCTGAGCTACAGTATTGAGATTTGTCTTCGCATTGGTAGGTAGATAAGGTGGAAGGTTAAACGAAAAAGTACACGCTTTTCTGACAGTGGAGTAATAAAAGGAATATCACACGTACCTGACCTAAAGTGTCGGCTAGAAGTTATCAACCGATGGTGGTTCATGTAGACACTAACTTTGCTTCATTCCGGCAAGTATTTATATCTGCCTGGACGGCCAGCCGATACACTGTAAAACGGTATCGAAACTCCTGTAGGGCATTGCTTGTTTGTCTTGCATTGCGTCAGTCCAGGACGAGCAACTGCTGACAGTCACTGTACTAGTCAAACCGTCAACTGTCAAATAAAGATGAATAATTTAACAAGCGGATATATACACACATCCTACCCGCTCCCAAGGAATTTTTACAGCAGCGCCGCTTGATGGAAAATTGTGAACACAGGTGAACGCGAATCACGTTGGTGAGCCAGATGAAGCCGTTGTCCGGTGAACACGTTTCTGCCACCATCGTTTCTCAGCGTAGTTAGTAATGAGGAACCAGGGAGAGGCGTGAACACAGTCACTGACTTTCACTGAGCCGGTAAATTCAGTTCCGACTAGCTAAAAGCTGCGGAAGCATGTGGAGGGTGGATGAGATTGGTAGAGCGCTGAACTGTTTGATTTCGACATATTCTTTGCCTTTTATGTTGTTGTTTTTTTTGTTTTTTTTTTGTTTGTTTTTGTTTTGTTTTGGTTTTTTGGGGGGGAAGGGTGAATAGAATTGATTTCTAGAGCATGATGCATTTATTCTTAAAAGTAGCACGTTTTTAGGGAAGAAGAAATTATTTGTCTGTTTGGTTTCCCTCTTTAAACCTCAAATCTCAAACAGCATTACTCAATGAAGACAAAGGCGAAAATGTGTTCGCTCTTGAAATATAGGCATAGCCTACTCCAAACTACATAAAATCTACTTGAACCTTCACATCTGTTTCTGTTTTAAACCTCTATTCCCCTGCCCCCCAGACTAACACAGTAAATTAGACCAGATTATCAAATTATGGAGCCTCATAGACCACGCTTTAAATGAATGAGGTTAAAATATACACATGTAAGCTTTTTCGCGTTCACGAATAATTCAACTGCTAAAGCGAAAGTAAACATTTTCTCTTCTAACTGTTCAAGTAAACAATTTTTTCTCCCTTATTCCAACCCTCTATCTGTCCCAGTCTGTATATATGCACGTATTTCAGGAACAAGTCTGAATTTGGGCTCAAGTCTTTTTGTGCCAAGGGCGCTCTGAATCACACAGCGCGAATAGCTCAGTATGTTGTTTGAAACATCAGGGCTGCTAGGTCACTCTGGGTCATGAGTAACCCAGTTCATTTGTGTCTCTGATGTGTATGCTGATGCTGGTTTCTATAGAAAAACTTTTATTGTACTGCATTCAAACAAAATCTGTCATTCACTAAATAAACGATTATTTGCTCAACCCGATGTTTACTATATACTACACAGATCAATATACATATTTTCACTTAAAGAGGAGGAGAAAGAACGGGCGAAGAGATAGCATGTCATTATTTGCTTCTCCTAAACTTTTATCTAAATGTAGCATAAACATTTTGCTATAAAATAAACTTGTTTCGAAATTTATTTGTTGGACATTTAATAAGTGTGTCTGGATATTAAAAATATGTAAAAATATGCAAACCAGCAGGGAAGAAAACACAGCAGAAACATATGTAAACATGAAGGGTCGACATTTTTATTCAAATCGAAGCATTACCACAACACAGAAGTAAAATCAAGGAGAGCCGATCTCCTCCCCTCACATCCCCGAGCCTGTTATGTGAAGAGACAGAACTTGCAACTTCGCGGAAACTTTCGTCTTTTATCCGTCCTTCTCCGGGTGCACACAGCTCACCTCAAGCAGACGAGGTATACATACTCCATGTCTAGGCAACGACGTTTTTCTTAGTTCCCCAAAACAGT
>SRHC01003240.1:51015-61236 GCA_004794325.1 Pomacea maculata
GGGGGGGGGGGAGTGACCGCGCGTGTGTGTACAGTTGGTTCTTTTCGCAAAAGTGTCATTTTCTTTGAAACCGCGGTAGGCTTTGACTGGCGTGCCGCGCTGTATAAGCTTCATGATGATTGATGATGATACTTTAGATTGTACTGTTTGCAGCTATGAAAGCAAAAGGTTCGTTAAGTATCTAACGAACAGAACAAAAGAGTGCTGATGTACTGAGGTACTGATGTACTGATGTACAGGCCCAGCAATAACACCACACAAAAACCTGAATGATCCATCCAGTAACGGCATTAAGAAACTCACTGGCGATGTTTTGAAAGTTCTGGTCCATAGCATCCAGGTACCTGAGAAAGACCGGGTCGTTGTATTCGAAGCGTTTTCCGAAGACGATGGCGCAGATGTTATTTGACACACTGCTGTGAGTGAGCTCCCTTGGGTCGAAGGCAGCACCATGAAGAGCGACGACGGCCTTGACATACTCACTGACCTCCTCCTGGATCTTCTCGGCCAGCACGTTCCTGCCCAGCCCCATCTCACGTAGAATCTCCAGTGACACCTTCCGCTGCTCCTTCCAATGGGCGCCCGACGAGCCGATAACACCTGGTCACGTAAAGGTTAGTAAGAATAATTGTACCTCACTTATCTTTGGAGATTTACTTACGAACACACGCACGCTGTCTCGCAGACACACACACACATAGGAAAAACAAAAGATTGGCGATGGAAAATTCGTCCAGATTTCAGTAAAGCATCCAGCATTAAGTAGCAAAATTTCATTTTCTGATGTGAAATTTATCTAGTGTATGAACCTCGTGCGCTCTAAAGCTTGAAACAGAGTAGGGGAGGGAGAAGGTGTGCGAGCGCGCAACTATGTGTGTGCATGAGTGCGCACGTTCGTGCTAATCTCTGGGATTATCACCTTTATTTTGTGCAATCGCATCCGTCAAGAACGTATGAGGCCTTTCAGAGAAGATGTCGGCGTGTTTCACCAGCGCGTCCTTGATGACTTTGTAGCCGTTGAGCACCACCACCAGGCGGTTGCCCATGTATAGACTGAACACGTCACCGTACCGTCGCCGCCATGCTGCGAACTGCACCCTGGGATCCTTGCTAAGTAAGTGCAGGTGGCCGATTAGCGGGAGGGCAGGCCCAGGCCCGGGGGGCAAACCCGTCGGTCGCCTAGTCGACCACCACCACAGCAGCGACAGTGCAACCACTCCGCCCAGCAGAAGTGTGGTTGCCTGCTCTTGTATGACCTCTGTAGTCATGACAGCTGCGAGATTCAGATCGCTACAAGATTCAAATAAATTGTTAAGAACTCACAGTCTTTTCATCTTATTTCGCTGGGTTTTTAAAAAGTGTTTTTTATGTTTACCGTTACTTATAGTACCTAGTGGCAGTTTTCATTCATTATTACAGGTCCTTTTTGTGTTTACGGTTGTTAGGTAATTCCCTATGTCCATCTCTATGCATACCTCATTGACACCAAGTTAATATTGTTTGTCATCTATGTATTTACCGCCATTTCCAGCTAGCTATAAATCATTCACATTCGTATGTTTATCATCATTCACAGATAATACATTCATACGCATATGCTCTGACCATCTTACCTCATTCTGAAACATTCATTCCTCGTTCTTTCCTCTCTGCTCTCAACAATTGTTTTTAGCTGTAAAAGAAAGTCCTCGAAATTGTGGCTCTTTTTCAAGCTTGACGATAGATGTTTATCTGTAAACAATACCACCTTCCATTATGCTTTTTCATTTGATGTATAGTACTTTGAGCTAGCCTTTGATGGGTGGGGGTGGTGGGTAAAGAACTATATAAATTCACTTTATTATTATTATTGGACTCGGACCATGGCCATGTTACAAGTCCGTTTCTGTGTGAAACGTTCTCCAAACCTCTTATTCCCTCCACACTACCCCCTCCCTCCCAAAAAATGGAACTTTTGTCTGCTTCAGTGAAATTTTAGTGAGCAAAAGGTGTTGTAGGAAAGGATTTCTATCTCCCCCTTTTAAATGCTCTTATGCACGTTAAATTATGAATAACATTGGCGGCCATATTTTAGTACATCTACGCTCTCGTAGGTAGGGCTCAGGATGCCCTGACAAATACAGAAGGAGTTATGCAAATTAGGGGAAAGAAAATGGGGATAGGATTAGCGTTAAAGGGTTTAGATTAAAGTTTTGGTTGATGTATATTACGACCCCTAACCCTAACTTCCCAACGTCACCTACTTCGCTAACCTTAGCCCTGTTCTCTGGTACATAATTTGCGTAACTCTTGCGTAACGCCTTGTGTCTTAGCGTCCTCAGGCTTCACACCACTTCACTACAATCTGCTTCTCTCTGCAGCTCTCTGTCGTGGCCCCCTGGCCCCCCTGCAGTCTAGTGACAGTATTATTTTCTTTTGTCCGAAAAACTGTACATACATACGCGCAGACAAGACCGCCGGAGATACATGCAACTGTCCGCTTTCCTGAGCTGAGCTAACGGGTCGGTGTGAGAAGTGATACTCTAGCCAGCTGAAGCTGTGTGGTTAATGCTCATGAACTTTACCGAGTTGCCCTACATAGATACACCGTTTTCCCCTCTGCTTGATAGGTGGACTATGTTCGCCTAGTCGCTTACAGGCAAAAGATCTTGTACATGAAAATTGATGCTGAAAAGAGGATGAAACGATTAAAGGGGCTATTATTACCAGCACAGGGAGAAATCAGCCACGATGTGTGTTTGTGTGTGCGTGCGACTGTGTGTGTTGTGTGTCAAAGAATAAATGAGTTGGTGAGTGAATCATTGAGCATATGAGTGTGTGAACAAGGGGACAGTCATTTGCATGAGAGACATTCAGAAAGAGAGAGAAAATAAAGAGAGAAGAATATAAAAATTTCTTACCAGTTTAACTTGGAACTCCTTACACAAGGAGATATATAAATCCTTCTCGCAAAGGAAAGGTCACTCCACGTCTGGGACAGGCTCGCTCGACCGGAAGTTTGAAGGCTGTAAATATGGTCGCCTCCCTGACGCAACCTGTAACAAAGGGCGAGAGAAGCGATCGCCTAGTTTGTGGTCAGGGTGCTGCGCATAAAATGTTGGGAGACCTGAGCTACAGTATTGAGGTTAGTCTTCGCATTGGTATGTAGATAAGGTTAAAGGTTAAACCAAATAGTACACGTTTTTCTGACAGAAGAGTAATAAACTTAAAATCCCACGTACCTGACCTAAAGTGTCGGCTAGAAGTTATCAGCTGATGGTGGTTACTGTAGACACTGACTTTGCTTCCTTCCTGCAAGTATTTATATCTGACCAGACGGCCAGCCGATAAACTGTAAAACGGTATCGAAACTCCTGTAGGGCATTGCGTGTTTGTCTTGCATTGCGTCAGTCCAGGACGAGCAACTGCTGACAGTCACTGGACTAGTCAAACTGTCAACTGAACCGTTTGTTTGTTTACCTTTTATGTTTCGGGGGGTTGAATTGAATTGATTTCTAGAGCATGGTGTATTTATTCTTAAAACTAGCACATTTTCTTTTGGGGAGAAATTGTGTGTCTGTTTGGTTTCCCTCTTTAAACCTCAAATCTCAAACAGTATTACTCAATGAAGACAAAAGCGAAAATGTGTTCGCTCTTAAAATATACGTATAACCTACTACAACCTACACAAAATCTACTCGAACCTTCACATCTGTTTCTGTTTTAAACCTCTGTTTCCCCAGACAAACACAGTATATTTGACCAGATTATTAAATTATGGAGCCTCATAGACCACGCTTTAAATGAATGAACTTAAAATACACATGTAAGCTTTTTCGCGTTCACGAATGATTCAACTGCTAAAGTAAAACTAAACATTATCTCTTCTAACTGTTCAAGTAAATATTTTTTTCTCCCTTATCCCGACCCTCTATCTGTGCCAGTCTGTATTTATGCACGTATTTCAGGAACAAGTCTGAATTTGGGTTCAAGTCTTTTTGTGCCAAGGGCGCTCTGAATCACACAGCGCGAATAGCTCAGTATGTTGTTTGAATCATCAGGGCTGCTAGGTCACTCTGGGTCATGAGCAGAGCGCACTTTAACCCATATCACACCCACAGACAAGGCTGTGCACCTTGTAATTCGTCCTGCATGCAACACTCGTGACCAGGTGGGGTCAACGCAGGGCCAAGTAACTGAAGGAGTACATATTATGTTGAAGGTACGTGGTACTGACGCACTTTTATACATTTGTTGTTGTCTCTGGTCGAAAACGGTGGCTTTTCTAAAGCTGGTTAACTCCAGGCAGACTGAATAAGAGTTCAAACTGGTGTATGCAGCACATGTGTGTATGAGTTAAGACATGTGTATAATAAACGAATAAGCATATATACAAAATGAGTGTATTTTATGCATTTTTGTGTGTGTGCACGCGCGAAAAGTTTAAGTAGTTAGAACTTCACAGATTCTATCAACTTCTCGAAATGCTTTCAGTCATTAAAAATGTTCACCAGCCAGTCAAGTGCAACGCCATTGTTGGCTAACGAATAATTTCGGTAATTGTTTGACAACTTCTACAGTGTTTTCTCAATGTGCCTGATATGATGTGTGGTTGTTTTAAACAGATTCTGTTCATTATAATCCCGGAAAGATGAACGGAACACAATTGCTGCCAGAGATGACAGGCGTCTTGTTGCTGGTCATTCTGGCGTTGGTCTCACTGTGGTGGTTGTTCACCCGACGGCCAGCAGGAGTGCCTCCAGGACCAGGCTTTGCTCTTCCGGTGCTGGGTCATCTGCATCTTTTGAAGTCAGATCCTCGTAAGCAGTTCACAACATTTCGACGACAGTACGGTGATGTGTTCAGTCTGTACATGGGCAGCCAACTGGTGGTGGTCCTCAACGGCTACAAGGTCATCAAGGACGCGCTGGTCAAACACGCCGACGCCTTCTCCGACAGACCGCACTTTCCGATCGCAGAATATCTCAAAAGTACAGGTGAGTGTAGAAATGCTGGATTTGATGTGGAAATGTATTTTACCTGCTAAGTCTGTTGTTAATCATACCCTGCTGCTTCTACTCTCTCTTTCCCCCATCTAGTGTGATAATGTTCAAGTGAGTGCAATTTTATTTCATTTTTCTAAGGTAATTTTGTCCGTATAAACACTACAAATTAATCAACAAAAGAAGACAAAGAAGGTAAAAGTTAACTTGTCTATTTTAAAATGTAGATTTGTGATTTTTGACAGTAGATTAAAGAGCCATACATAATGAGTAATGGCTTGACGTTTCACCTGGTAATCAAGATATGTAAAACATTTATCAGTGAAGGACATAGTTCTGAAGACTTTATGAGACAGGCTATCCACATAGTTTCGACTAATTTAGTGTTGAGACAAATATCACTTCAAGATAATTATATTGTAATACGATTCTGCAACGCTTTTCAAGGCCATCGAAAAAACTGGTATAAAAAAATATAAATTTCTCGCTCCAGGGGTAATAGAAAGCTCGGGCCCTATCTGGAAAGCACAGCGGAAGACCGCGTTAGAAATATTAAGAGGATTTGGTTTTGGTAAGAACATCCTGGCAGAAAGGATTCAGGAAGAGGTCACCGAGTATCTTAAGGCCATCGCTGAGAAGAAAGGTCAGCCCCAAGACCTGGCCCGGATGACCCAGGTCAGCGTGTCTAACAACATCTGCTCCATCGTCTTTGGCAAACGTTTCGAGTATGACGACCCTGTGTTTAACAGCTACATGCACACTCTGGAGGAAAATGCCAGAGAGGCTGGCTCAGCATCAATCGTGCAAACGTTTCCTTTTCTACGATTCATACCTGGGGATCCATTTGGGGTCAGGAAATTATTTGAGAGCTTTGCTAGGATTCTGGACACCTTTGTCAAACCTTTCATCGAGCGACACATTGAGGACTACGACGAGAATTGTGTGGATGATTTTATCAGTGCGTATCTCAGGGAGATTGGGAAAGTGAAGCAGCAACCAACGGCGGAGTTTATCAACAGTGAGTGTAGTATTTTGCTGTTTTTCTGATTATTTTTTTCTACAAAGTGTTTTTAGGCTCTGGTCGAGCACCTGCTCGTTTGTGGAGCAGATAAGGTCGTATGTCGAATACACACTCGTATGTCGAGCATTCACTTGTATATATATATATTGTACATTTGCTATCAAGAGTAAAAACACAGACGAAAACATTTATTTTATGCACACATTTGTTGGGACAGTCATAATTGCAGATACTCCTTTACGCAGACATACGCAGGCATGCACAACCACAAATACAAAAATAATAACCTCAGTTCACGAAACACGAGCTTTAGCTAAAACAAAAGCTTTTTGAAAGCTCGTTGATGCTGTGCTCATTGAAATTTTGTTCTAAAATTCTTATCTGAAGCAGTAGTTGCTGCACCAGTTCTTAGCATTCCGAGAAAGCATTGCACAGAAATAAACTCTAGGACTTATATGCTTGTTATATCACAAGCCACAGAGGCTGATAATAAGAAAAAAAACCTACGACTTCAGCTAAACTGGCCCACGAACACCGAAGTTAGCATGCTACGTGGGAATCCGATTAATGCACTGTTGTCACTGTTGTCATGCCAACGTTAGCTGCACAATACGTTATTGCATTTTTAAAGGTATTTTTCAATCTGCATCTGACTAACATTTCTGCATGTGGTAGGAGTAATCTGGTGACAGTATGTTACTACTGGAAGTTTTGTGAATTTTATTCTCGCATTTTGTGTTCTTATCAGAAAGGAATTTGGGGAAACTTGTCTTTGACCTGTTCGGGGCTGGAACTGAGACGACATCGACATCTATCCGTTGGATCATCGCACTCCTTCTTCACCACCCTGAGGTGCAGGACAAGTGTTACGAGGAGATCCACAGAGTTGTCGGTACTGAGCGAGTGCCCACCATTCACGACAGGCCTGCGATGGTGTACCTGGAGGCCACCATCTTGGAAGTCTTACGTTACGCCGACATCGTGCCCTTAAGCTTGCCGCACTGCACCGCGTGTCACGTGGAACTCAGCGGATACACGATCCCAAAGGGCACATTCGTCCTCCCGAATCTTGAGTCTGTTCTGCACGATCCGGAGACTTGGGGAGATCCTGAAAACTTCAGGCCTGAGAGGTTCATTGGACAAGATGGGACATTGCTTCGCTTTGAGGAACTCATTCCGTTCTCCATCGGTAGGTGACTGTGCACTTTATTTACACAAATTATAGTGCGCTTGGATCACCAGTACAGGCGATAGGAAACGCCTTTTGCTGTCTGAAGCAGTTCTAGTGTGATTAATGAAATAGCATTGCCAATTAAAGCTGTTTAACGTAGAGCAGCCTTCACTAAAAAAAACAAACAAAAGAGAATACATTTGATGAATAAATAATATTTTATTGAAGGTTCCTATAAAACATCTTGTTAAAGGTTTTACTTTTTCGTCTTCTTTATCCTTTTTTCTTTATTTCACCCTTCTCTTACTCCTTGTCCTCCACTTCCTAGTTTCCGTCTTCTTGCCAAAGGTCATATTTAATTTCTGTCATGTTTTTACAGGACGGAGAGTGTGTCTGGGAGAAGCGGTGGCAAGGATGGAGCTATTTCTGTACCTGGCCGCCATGATACAGCGCTTCCGGTTCCTGCTACCGGAAACTGGAGAACTTCCATCTTTGCAGGGGACTATGGGAATTGCGCACGCCCCAAAACATTACATGGTGCGTGTTGTTGTCAGGGAGTGACAAAATCAAACGTGATTTTTTTTTTCTCAAATGAATAAAACTCAAATTTTCTGAATTTGTTTTAAATGGAAGACAATGAGGACTGAAATGGCAAGAGGAATCAAAGAACTGACTAGGTTCGTCAACGGAAAACAAAATGTAAAATAAGATTCATCAATGAATCACTTCATTAAAAGACACCAAAAACCTTCCATAATGTTTGCTGAATGCAATCTTTATTATAGGCTTTTCGAATGTCCTAATTAGTAGCTTTTTTCACTCATGCCTGAAACTTATTTGTTGATGGTATCTGCGCATGCGCGCTCGTGGATATTTACATGTGTAAAGCATTTTCTTATATTTCTGTTTGTTTTCAACTTGTTTTAGTAGTTAATCTGAAATGTGAATAAACCTGACGCTTTGTACACACCTGCCTCGTTTTAGTAGTTAACAGGAAACAATTGTCTGCCAGCAGTCGAGTGATACATGTTCGTGCATACATAAGGTGCTGCCCCCATCAACCTGGTGGGTAAGGAGACACTACTCTTGACGGGTTAATCAGGTTCATCACAGAGTTGTATAACCTCCGAGGTTTCATTAGTCAAGGATTTGCAATGAACTGACAGCCAGTCAACACCAGGACTCGAAAAAGATGCTGCAGCAAAGCCGTTACTTTGACCCTAAGATATGATTTTGTTCAGCCCACATTTTGACACTAACTTATTTATGATAGGGCTAATGGCCATTTTTATGTTCCGGTGTTATTTGTGTGTGTGTATGCATGAGCGCGTTCTCGTTATCTACACACCATGAATGATACTAGCAATAGAAGGTGCTCAGTACTTTGCTATCTGGCTCTCAGCGAGGACAAGACTATCTTCTTAACCATGTCATTTAAGCCTAGGGTGCACTCTTAGTTGTTTACCTTGTGGTATCAACTGTACCCACTACATTCGCACTAAGAGAGGACATGTTCTGACCTCGCTTGACATGCATAAAGAGTTGGTGGCGTCTGCTGGTAGACACTGAAAAAGTCGTCTGCACAAGGAAAAGACAGAGTTTAAGGTAGGTATTACTGTATACAAAGAATAGATACTTTGAAATCTCGCAAATATTTTACAGTATTTTGCTTTTGTTTGAATTTACGCATTTGTTGATTCAAAATGTAATGATCGACATCGAGAAAGATGGATGCTTTCCCAGTGATAGAAGATAACATGTCTTAGATGTTGTATGAATTGCTCGTCGTTTAATGTGAGTGCATGTCTAAAAACAAAAGAGTGAAAGAGAAAGTGAAAGTTAGAAAGAGTGATGAAGGCAAGAAGGGAGAAAGTAATATGAATCAAATAACGAGGCACACTAAACGCATACACGTTAGATGAAAATATCAGAGAACAGTCTTTAAGACCATCTTTATCTCCGCGTCCATCGGCATTATACCGAATCAGTGGTCTCTTCCCCAAAAAGCGGCTTTTATTATCTCACTATTTGTGTTAACTGTGTAATGTTTTCAATGGGGGTTTTTTTTCACTATCTTGTAGATTACAGACCCAGACGATGTTCGGAATAGAGTTTGTACCGGAGACGACAAGCTTCTTGTTGCTTGTCGTCCTGGCGTTGGTCTCACTGTGGTGGTTATCAACACGACGGTCAGCAGGACTACCTCCAGGACCAGGCTTTGCTCTTCCGGTGCTGGGTCACATGCACCTCCTCAAGCTGAAGTCAGATCCTCGTCAGCTGTTCGCAGCATGGAGACGACAGTACGGTGATGTGTTCAGTCTGTACGTGGGCAGCCGCCTGGTGGTGGTGCTCAACGGCTACAAGGTCATCAAGGATGCGCTGGTCAAACAAGCTGACATCTTCTCCGACAGACCGCACTTTCCTATTGTACAAATTCTTAATATCAGAGGTGAGCAGTGATGTGACGTTTCTGTATGCAGTCCCCTTAAGTTTACTTTTCTGTGATTCTTCCTCTTATCTCCATCTGTTTCTCTATCTACCAGTTTTGTGTCTGTAGATTATATGCAGCTGTGTGCGTTGGAATGTGCGATATTTATGTGTAGGTGTAAATGTATTTATGTATCTTTGCATACCCGCGTGCAGTTTGTGCAACTGTACTAATCCAGACTCGGAATAGATATTATTAGCCTTTTATGCATGTGGATTTTAAGATCAGTTTTAGTGTTTGTGCTGTCTCAATATTCTAGGTCTCTCTTTGTAATTGTTGACACAATTGACTGGAGACGCGTGATCTAATAAACAATACTTTGTTCAATGTTGTAGAAAATATACAATTACCTTTAGCAATAGACGAAGTTTACATCTAAATTAAACTTTGCAATTGTCGTTTACAATGGTTACAAAAACTGTAACATGTGCTCTGCAGGTCTTCTCGACACTTCTGGTCCTGTGTGGAAAGCTCAGCGGAAGACGTCCCTGGAGATTCTGAGAGAGTTTGGCATGGGAAAAAACATTCTGGCGGAAAAGATTCAGGAGGAGGTCAAGGA
>SRHC01003240.1:76671-221850 GCA_004794325.1 Pomacea maculata
AGAGAGAGAGAGAGAGAGAGAGAGAGAGAGAGAGAGAGAGAATGGACTTGGGAATGGACAGGTTTGAGGTTCCGGCAAATGTAGACCATAATCATGAATTGTTAGACACGTCTGGCACAAGACTACCCTCACTTTGTTTTGCATCTGCCACTGGTTACCAAAGATAAGTTGGGGCTTAGGTCCAGGTATTCCCCTCGAACTCCAGAAATTGTACGATCTCATGCCTTTCCTGTATAAAGAAAGGGACCTGAACAATAAAACTGATCCCATGTTTCTAATTTACGCTAATTTACACTAATTTAATGTATATTTTATATGCTTAAGTGCTAGAGTGAATGAGTAAATGAGTAAGAGGGTGAATGAGTAAATGAAGCTTCTGAACAAATTCCAGTCACAGTAGGCTTGTATTCATCTTATATTGCTCTTTGGTGACTTAGTTAAAACTATTATGGTACATGAATAAAACCAGTGTTTAAACTAACAAGAGTAAAACCTTCTGGAGTAAGTATATAACATGTACGTTAATGATCAAGAGGGAGACTGACCAGTAGAGGAGTAGAATCACCAATGGCAACAAGAGGAGAAGCAGAGGGATGTCTACACCAAACATAGTCTCCATGATGGTGTGCTGGTCAGTCAGTCCGGGGCTAGACGATGATGTCGGCTATGTATCCTATCACAGTCCAAGGTTCTCTTATAATGTTGTTCTTCACAAGAGACGAGCAATGAATAGAAAAGTTTCTTCCCCTGCGGCTCGTGCTAAAAAATTCTTCAGAATGATGTTTATGCTTCAAACTTTACTCCTTATGCCAGTTCACTGCGCCAAACACTGAGCTGACTTGCGGGGCTCACACCTGCTTTATCTGCGACTGCGATCGTGTACATGACCTTTGTCGTTCTGAGGCAGTCGTCAAGTGGTGTACCCATAATGTACTTGAAATAGTAGTACAAACAGTATCAAGCGAACTGAGCAAAACTAGACATTGAATAGGTTCATTTAGTGGGACAGTTCCGAGTTTATTTTTACATTTTTTCTTTAACTCTAAAAAATTTGTCGACCAACGTACAAATAATTTATCACCTTAATATACTCACAATCCTAATGTCTGTAAGTTCCATTCTTTATTGACATCAACAAATTATTAGATGAGGTAAGTTTGTTATTACTTAGGACGGTAATATAGAAGAATTAAGAGGATGTGCATATGTGTGTGGAGGGGGAGGTTTACATATATATGTATAAGCAAATATGAGTATGTGGATGTGGGGGGATTTACGGATATAAGCAGATATGTGTGTGTTGGAATTATTAGTTAGATATTAGTAGATATGAGTATATGTGTGTGTGTGGGCGACATACAGACAGGGCCGTGCTTAGGGGCAGGCGGACGAGGCATCTGCCTAGGGACCCGCGCTTCAAGGGGCCCCGCGCTTTTGATTGATATAGTAACTAGGCATTTGGAAAACCGTGTGATCGTGGCGTGAGGGCCCCGCACATGCCCTTTGCCTCGGGCCCCGCGGGGGCTAAGAACTGGCCTGCATACAGATATACAATATGACTTGCTAATTAAGTAGGTGATGCCTTGGAGACGACAGCTCGATGTAAAGAAAGAACGAGGTGACGATAGGAAGTAGTTAGCCCTCCCTTACCTTCACTGGCACGTAATCGGGTTTTCACTGCTTCTAAAAATAGCAGCGGGTGTTCCTGCTGCCAGTAGCGGAGAGCTAATGGACGCCGGCTAGCGCTCTGTTCATGCGGAATCCCATGAACGTGTATTTAATAATATAAGGGGATATAAGTTCGTGATGAGAGTGACTGGCAGGCGTCTCAAACTGACCGACAATAAATTTGTGAGAAAAGCTCATAAATATAGTATTACAAAGGCCTTAGTCAGCAGGTAAAGTGACAATATTGGAACTGCATAACTTTGTTTGATAGTACACCAGTAATTTTCACAAAACCCATTCCTTTTGATCTACTTAAATATTAAAGTTACTGCTGGTTAACGAGTATTTAAACGCTTGCTTTGTCTTCTAAAACTGAGTATTTTAACGGATAGTGACTGGTGGGGGTTTCAGCTCGCAAGAACAATCTGTTTGGACTGAATTATCAAACCTGCGAGTGGTAAAGCCCGCAAAGCACCACTGGTGTAATATTAAGGCAATGGATGCACCAGGTATTGTGTGGCCCTATGTTATCAGAGAGAACAGTGTTGTATTTGTGTAATACCCGACTGTTCCTTGTACTGTATATACAGTCAATAGCCACCTTTATCTCACCTGCATTAGGCTGATGGACATGAACATTATACTGTCTTTAGGCTCTGGCCGTTTTTATAATTTGTCGAGGTTTTGACAATCAAGGTGGGGGAATCACATGATATCGGGAATCACGTGATCTCGGACTCCTTTCAACAGTCAAAGATCCAACTTTAAATGAGCTGAGCCAGATGGTTACACACGCGTCTCACAGGGCTAAAGAGACATGACCGACATCAGCTACAACCAATTTAAACATCAGACCACCTTGTCTCACAATGGATCAATTACAGTCACAGTTCTTGTTGCTGTTGATAGCCGGGACTGGGACTATCAGCATTTTTCATACATAACAACAGCAGTTTATCTTTTTAAGAAAGTGTCGCATGCTTTATCGACACCACACTTCATTAGCCGATGTGTTTCGCCCTGACTCGTAATCAGGTGAGATGTACCAAAGACTAAAGATTATACAGGGTCCTGTTGCTGAGATCATGTCTACATACCGAGTGTAATGTACCGTTACGTGGGCCCTGGGCGCAATGTCTGACTATTGCATTCAGTCATCTAGCATTCTCCCACACACCTATTACAACAGATTCAATAACAAGGTTTCAAACTTAATGATAAGAATATAATTAACAGAGTGCATATATATTTACAAGAAGATAGTTTACAAGCATTCCATAGGTAATCTCAAACTTAGCTTTCTGGCTTTTTCGCTATGGTGCTGGTCGCTGATACATCCAATATTCACAAGTTAAAGTTCGCACTGGCGTGATGACTCCACTTGTTATATGCTCGTCATTTAAAGTTCACACTGTCCTAATCATTCCAGTGTCCACAGTTTCGTCAGTTAAAGTTCACAACTCAGTATAATTCAGAGTCCCGTGGGTCTTTTACGTCCTTTCTCCCGACGGACTTTCTGTCGGCCGATATCCACCTCGCCACCCAGAAAAGTAAAGTTCTTTCCACTCCTCCCTACTTTGTTCGTTTCCTGTGGGGTTTTACCCCGCCGAGGAGGGTGGCCCGAAATCACTACCAGAAGGCGTGGAACAATTATCTCCCCTGGCCGTACGTCACGCGCGGCCGTCCACGTCAGGTGCTCGGACGAAGTTGACACCGACACTGGACACCGGCAGCGAGATGGTTGTCGCGCTAGCCAGGGGAGATGTGCCAGCTTGGCCCGCACATGATGTTTTGTCCCTGTTTTAACTACAGAATCGACCATTTGTCCTAACCAAGCAACCAACACACTAAACACCTCAACAAAAAGACAATGGGTAGAAATACATTTTCTACACCGAGTGAGAAAGGCATGATAGTCTTAGAAAAAACTTTGTTTTTGGGTTTAAAATTACAAGACAGCTGATGGGTTATGTCTTATCCAAACCTCCATCGTTTTGGGAGGAGTACATAATTTCTTTCAGCGGCTTTCTGTGTGTCGTGTAATAAGTGTGACCGCTGACCTGAAACATCTCGTGACGAGAGAGTGATGACTCGGTACACCAACTGAAACTAGTTTGTCTGATGATGAAAAGAAAGTGGTGGTGTGAAGTTCGTCTGCGATGAGTGTAGTTATGTAGGTGAGTGACTTGTGTTCAAGCTTTCACGTTCCATTTAACGGAATAAAAGTTACCGATGAATACACGAAGAGCGCTTTTGGTTGTATCATCGAATGAAGTGTAATGTGAGATCATACCTTAGAGGAGTCCAGCAACAATGTGAGGGATGTTCATTCTCCCTCTGTCTGTGGTGTGTGTTTACACGACTGGTTGTTTTGCAGTGATACAACTTTAGATGATGGCTCGGAGTAAAATACTTATTTTCCTATGTGTATGTGTGGCTGTGTGTGTGGCGCTCCTTCACGTACCTTTCGTATGCTGACCAACTTCACAAACTCATCAAAACGCAAACAGGATGGTCAGATTTTACTTAGAATAAAAATCGTTAGGCGACCCACAGATATTTATACCAGCCTGATGCGGACTTATTTATTCTTATCAAATCATTACTGTTTTTTTTTAAATAAAAAAGGCAACTATTTGGCTCATAGCTTTTTGTCTGACAACCTTGTCGAGTGACTGTCATGAGAAGCAGAGATCAGTTGATGGACCAATTAAAAGAAGTGAGGTAAATAGCTATAAAGCGTGGGAAAAGAATAGCTTTAAATAAACACAAGGTTAAAAGGATGAATGGTTGTCACATTTTTATTAACCCCTTCACTGCATTCAGACGCACACGAATATGATATTGTGCAAGCGAGTCGTCAACCTTCTCAATGTCGAGCAGTCAGATTTGCTCAAAACAGATCAAGAAACAAGCTCGAGTGGACAGACAATGTGTTTGTCATTCTTGTCACCGAGCTACCCGGAGGGCTCTCGGCGTGGTTGTGAGAGATCTCGAGTAACGGGAGACCCTCTTCACCTGACCTCTCGTGATAAAGGTAGGTCACGGCCCTCTTTCTAGACTATTTGAAAACCTCAGGGCCATAGATTCGTTCTAACCCTACTTATACTGCTTTATCTTATCCAGCATCACGCTCACATGATTATTTACATAAGGCCCTGCTATATAAAAACCATTTTCAATTTACCAGCGCGAGATTTTGGGATAACATCACTCGGCATCTTAAAAAAAAAGAAAGAAAGAGAGAAGAAAGAAAACAAATTGTGACAGCTCCACTGCTTGACTGGAACGAAAGTTACCAAGAAGATGGAAATTTTGGGGTTTGAACTACCCGTTTTTCTTTTACTGGTACCCCTGGCATCTTTGCTACTTTATGTGTAAGTATACCAACAAAACCAGAATGCTTAATTCGCATTTAAGTTGCAGTGAGTTTCATTTTTTAGCAATTTGACTGACAACCAACTCGCACATAACAACAGTGTGTTAATCCAGGGAGCTGGATGTTAAACTAGAAAATTTATTTTAAAATCTTAGTCTGTCTAGCTATTAGGTGTTTTTTTTTAATTGCGTGAACCATGCTTGATGTAAATAATTTATTTTATATTCAGCTTACCTTAAGACATATATTTTTTGCCGCACCCACAAAAGATAGGTCACAGCTTGAACTTGTATGCAATAAATAATTTTAATACATCAACTTCATTCATTTTGAAAGTTTTGAAAACGTTTTGGCTGTCAATAAGATTAATGCTACTCGGCAGACTTCATGGCACTACTGCAGTTTGTATCTCCTCAGCCCCGCACTTTGTTACACATTAACCATTAAAAACAAAAGAATATAACAATCAAAGTAATAATTAGTAACTAAAATATGCTACATTTCAACCTTGTCAAAGAAAAGTAACTCCATTACAGGGAACGTTGAACGAAGGGACAGTTTTCTCCCTTGAATACTGTTTGACCTCAATGTTTTCTGAGATTTCTCAGTAGATGTTCTGTCAATCCTCCTTAGATGTTCAAACTGTCGACAGGTCATGCCATTCCGTAAGTTGTATCAGTCCAGTTATATTCAAGGCTCTGTATGTTGCTAATTGAGCATGAAGAAGCGAATGAATTATTTTAATGTTCTTTCTTACGTGACAGGTATGGGACATGGAATTTCGGGTACTGGAAGTCAAGAGGCGTTTCTGGCCCTCCTCCGACACCTTTCTTTGGTAACACTAGGAGTATGGTTTACAAGGTATTTGAATGGAACCTTTATGCCCCTAATCTCAATTTCGTTCAATTTACCATGTATATATATAGTTATGCATATAAAGAGACCCATTCGAGCCAAAAATAACCTTCTATGAAACGTAGATTATTTTTTTCTACTCTACTACTATTGAAATAAATAACATGAATCAATCCTCTATTGACAGGGATTTGTGCAAAGTCTGTGGGCCTTTTCTAAACAGTATGGTCGCATTTATGGGTAAGTAGCATTGACTCTATCTATTTTGTTTATTTGTCTGTCTGTTTGTCTGCAGAAAATTAAAAAAATAAATTATTTCATGATTTCAGCATCTACAGTGGTCAGAAGCCTATGCTTGTGATAAACGACCTTGCCATTTTAAAGGAGGTCTTCGTTAAAGACTTCCACCATTTTACAGACAGATTTGTGAGTTGAATTAATTGGTTAATCTTTTGTTAGCCTACGATACAAACAAGATGTAACATTAACTTATTTGGAAGAAGAACTTACAAAAACAGCAACACGCTATGTATGTACGATGGGAGATTGAAAGGTTTAATCATAAGTAAGCCGTTAAATAACGACATCATTCCTTAAAAAACAATTTCTGGAGGAGATGGGCAGCATCCCGAGAAAAGCGAGTTTCAAAAGACCTCCTCCCTCTAGCATCTGAAAGATTAGGGGACTAACTTTATCTGTCTCTTTTCTCTATTTTGACTGTGTCTGTGTCCTGAGGCATTTGTAAAACTTGTTCTTACTACATATGTGCATAATCTACAGGAACGAAATCAACTTTCAGCACGAGAAATTCAGAAAGGTTTGTTCTTTGCAAGGGGAAGCGACTGGAGAAGAATCAGAAATATCGTAACACCGACTTTCAGTGCAGGAAAGCTGAAGCTAGTGAGTACAATATATAATATTATAAAGCTACAAATATAATAGCTTTAGTACAGCAATAGTGCTCATAGAGATTGAACATCATCAGCACATCGTTTTTCTTGTAGAGTTGTCTGCCAAAATAATACTTAACAAACTTTTCCACCTAGATGTAAGTTGTTGAAACCATTTTTAATCATGATTGCAGTAATGTTACAGGAAGCATAATTTTATTGCATGCTAGCATAAAAAATAGTTTTGTTTTGAGAAGATGATGAATCAAATGTGATTTGACAGCCCATGTGGCATAACAACAAATTCTGCTATTGTATGAATTTAGGGTTTAAGGGAGTAAATTTCAAGTTCTTAAAGCATCAAAAGAAGAATAAACAGGAAAAGAAATTAGACATAGGTTTGTTATTTCTCTCTGTGCAGATGGAGTACTACATCAATCGCTGCAGTACTGATTTGGCGACAAACATCGAAGAAATCGCTCAGACGGGTGGCCTGCTGGACGCCAAAGAGTGAGGCACCCGAATGTAGAGCAACGTTTGCTCGAATTTCTCCCTCGTCTGTAGAGACCGTGTGTATGACTGAGATGTTCCTGCCGAGTAAACAGAACAATCCAGTCCAATAATATGCATAGTATTTTATTTTATTTTATTTATTTCAAATTGCAACAGATTAAGTCATATGAAATGCCCTTATATTAAACAAACAGTTTGTGTAACTGTACAGTTATCATACTTCTTGCTGTTCCTATTCACCCCCAAGAGTTATCATACTAACACTAATTATTTATGCAACAAAAAGTTCATATACTTTAAAGTAGCACAACACAAGAAGTGAATACAGTAGCACAAATATAAAACTACTTAGCTAAACATTTCTGGTTATCAGGTATTTTGGGGCCTACACCATGGACGCCATAGCAGGCACGGCGTTCGGCCTGGTGGTCAACTCTCAGAAGGACCTCAGCGAACCTTTCGTCACCAACGCCAAGAAAATCATGACCGGAGGAGGACGACTAACAATCTTGGGCGCCATCTTGAGTGAGTCAAAAATGTTTGAAGTTGTGTGTCTGCTAGTCTGAAAATCACATTTTAGAGTGCCTTCTAGGCTAGCTTTACATGATTAATTAACATAATTTTAAAGTTTCTTGAAAAAATTAAAAACGATCAAGGTTTTGCTCTTGTTTACTTTTCCCAGTGTTGGTGCCGCGTTTGGCGCCAGTCCTCCACTTTTTGAAAAGAAAGTTTTTCATGGAAGAGACTATTCAGTTCTTTCTCCATAGCATCTACAGGATGATGGAGGAACGAAAACAAGATCAGTTAACCCAGGTATGGCACCTTTATGTGGTCTTGGTGTGTTAAAACAAACCCCGACTTATTTTCTCTGAATTGATGACCTTTGTATATAAGCCATGAAGTTTCTTTACACCGCTGGGGTTTTACTTTGGTTTTACCTTGTAATGCCAGCGGTTTAATTTGCTGGTTTGCAGAGGAAGCCAGACTTCTTACAGTTGCTTCTAAATGCCGAGGCAACTGAGGACTTTCCTTTGACAACCGGCAGTGAAAAGCGTGAGTTTGAAAGAACATTTTGTACTTGTGTTATACTTGTGTTATACACATGACTCCTTTTTTTACCTAGTCTTGTATCTAAAAAATATAAAACATCTTGGGGCTGAAGTTGCGCACACACTTACCAACCAAAGGGAAACACGGAAACGAATTTTTGTCGCTGAGTTTTTGATGGCTTAGAATTTCCCCGAAATAAACTTTTTATTTGTATAAAATGTTAAAAATAAGGAAGCAAGGTCTTGAAAAGACGCATAAACTGAACTTCAGAAGACCAATTCCAAGATTAAAAAGGTATTTCAACAAAGCTGCGCAAAAACTCATCTTCAGCAAAAAATGGAATTATTAAAATCTATTGTGATGTAAATTGTAAACTAAGATATTAAAAACTGTGCCCGCATATTCTGTGAAAATATTTGTTAAAATATTTAACAAAAGAGATGATGCTCAGGTCTGACAAGAGAAGAAATCGCTGGCCAAGCTTTCATCTTCTTTGTCGCTGGCTATGAAACGACGTCCACAGCGCTCCAGTACCTGTTCTACAACCTGGCCAAATTCCCGGAGCTCCAGGAGAGAATTGTTGATGAAATCGAAAACATAGTTGGAGACGTACGTTTAGATGTTCCTTAGTTTAGTCTTCATTGTGATTATGACTATATTCGCTTTGCATGACTACTTGAATAATCAAATAATAATTCTAGCCCTCCAGGACATAACATAGGAAACTAGTCAAGTGAAGTACTCAAAGATAACACATTATTATCATTAGTACCACTAGCACTGCAACTCTTTCTACCACTATTACCATTACTGCCACTATTACTGCACTATCGCAGCTCTACCATTACTGAAAATAATAATAGTAAACTACGACGACGACGACGACGACGATGATGATGTTGTTGTTTCATGCCTTCGTAGAAAGAAATCGAAAAATTGATATAAAAACAGACATATTTGTTGACTTCTCGTAACATACCATAGTCTAAACCAGTGGTTGTTAACCGGGGTTGGATCGAACCCTAGGGGTTTAGTTAGTCGGTCTCAGGGGTTCAGCGGAGCCTCCGCAATTCGTGATGACACTAAAGAAGGGTTCGGTGAATGTGCATATGAAACTTGTGGGTTCGGTACCTCAAACAAGGTTAAGAACCACTGGTATAAACAAACAGTTGTGAAATTGTTCGGTCTACAGAGAACGCCCACGTATGACGATGTTGGGAAACTGAAACTTTTGGAGCAGACAATTTACGAAACTCTGCGTCTGTATCCTCCTGTCTCTGTGTAAGTCTTCTTTGAGTTTGAAGGGACTTGGCTTAGAAATATTAAAGGTACGAAAGAACTACAACAAAAACCCCAATTATAAGTAAAAACCCTTACTTAAAAGTTAAATAAATAAAAATTAAAGACCATAAAAAATAACAAAAATTCTCAAAACAATAAAAACAACAAAACGAAACAAACTTGTCACTAGCATGAGGAATAGAGAAAGAGAATATAAAGGGATATTGGAATAAACGATGGTTAATATTGTAAAAGGTGAAAAAGAGACTGTTAAAGATTACTTAATGCTCCCGAAAGTTAAAAAAGTCTGTCTCCATTGTCTACAGGACGCCTAATAAATTCTAAATTGAGTTAGGAGTCTGAAAATAGCCACGAATAATAAGAACAAAGCTGACAAAGCAAACCTGTGAAGATTTCAGGCTGGAAGCAAAAATAAATTTATTCACATTTACACATTTCATCCTTGCAGAATAACCAGAGTTGCATCTGAAACTGTGACTTTTAATGGACTGAAGATAGAGAAGGGCACTGGGGTTATGATCCCCATTTGCGACATCTCGAGGGATCCAGAATACTTCCCAGACCCTCTTGACTTCAAACCTGAAAGGTAGGCAGGACATTTAATGTAACATGTAAGCCAGTAAACCGTTTAGATATCAATCCGCCATTGCTTTAATCTGGCAAGATATCAAAAGATGTTGATTTATACACAAGCCTAAGTGGTTTGTAACTGAAGTTTTTTAGCTAAATGGACTTTCGAAATTTTGATTATGTTATTGAGTAAATATTTTCAACTTCAGGTTTTCGGACAGCAATAAAGGTGAAATGAACCCTGTTTCCTTTCTACCATTTGGTTTTGGACCTCGTCTGTGTGTGGGGATGCGCTTGGCGCTGCTGGAGGTCAAGATGGCCGCGGTGCACGTGCTGCGGAAGGTCCGCTGCGTCTGGACAGATGATCTTCCGGTATAGTTGCATGGCGTCTGTCCACTTTGCACCCACTGTTGAAAATATGTTTTAGTCTTGCCATTAGATAGGACAGGGATGTCTAGACATCATCTAGGTTGCTGTTTCCCATAATGGTTTTAGTCAGGTGACTTGAATGACTCACTCACAGCTGTTGTCAGGACGTTGTTTTTAGTGGCAGCTATTTTGTTTTGACTCTGATGCCATGTCATGTCAGTGACACTACAACGTCACGGCATAGTTCCTAATAATGACATAATGTCACATTCCAGTTAATCTGTTTAGTTCTTTTGTTGACAGGAAACAATGACATTTAGGGCAACGGGTGGACTGCTCCACCCTGAGAAGCCTATCAAGATTAAAGTTGAGCTGCGTCAGCCACGCCACACTCTCCCACATGCCACGTGACTTTAGCATTATTTTCACAAATTAATCCTGTGAAAATCTTGCTTTACCAACAGTCGAGAACCTTCTTCCATTAGCATCTATTCCCTAATCACCCCAACATACCCTCCCTTGCTGTCTGTCGCCAGTGTTCTCAACCTGCACATTACAAATAATAATTGTCACCCTTGTCATTGCAGGCGGCGTGAATATACAAATAATTAAGGCTTTTTAAGTAAATAACTCATAATTTAATCATCATTAGCTAGATATCAGTTTAAAAAAACATAATGCAAGAATAGAAAGCCTAAAGTAGGTGTAAGCCCAGTTTTTTAAACTCAGCACATAAAGACTCACACTTGGAATGTTAAACGGCATATTTTATTTTTTTTACTCGATGACTAATGTGTTATAAAATATATTCATCGAAAGGTAGATGTTCTAGTAACTGTCAAAAACTGCGAAAGTGCAGATAACGAAAGAAGAGCATCAATAAAAGTGCCAGCGGTCATGATGTTGACCTACCGACCGACTACATGTCGACAGGGAATGGACGAAATATCTTTGAGTAATAAATTTACACTTAAGTGAAATAACACCACCGAAAATGTAAACTAGAGAGATAGGTGAGACGTTTCCAAAGCAAATTGTTGAGAAAAGTTTTTTCAGTCTCCATGTAAAATAAGTAAGTAATAAAAAATAATAAATAACTACATATCAAGCGTGTAAATATAATCAGAAGGTAGCGCATGAGTTTTTGTTTTTTAGATTAGTATATGGTCTTCACCGTAACAGCAATGATGTAATCTAAATTGTTTGTTATATCTTTAACCTAAAACACTGCGATGCTTTTAGGCCCAAAGATAAACAATTATTTAATAAACTTCAATGAGTGGGACACATGTACTGTTGGTGAACCTATTAAAATCGTGTTGTTTGGATACTCTCTTCTTCTCTCATAAATGATGAATGTATAGAATAAAATATTTGAAGCGAAATGCAGAGTTTAGCAAAAACTACCTAAATGACATCCACTCACACATGCATACCAGCAAAAAATTCAAAGGCGCACAGACGTACAAGGTGGCACAAATACAGAGATGCACGCAGACACGAAAAGATACACATACATTCTCTTTCTCACACACACTCACACACATAAGCACACACACACACACACACACACTCACTCAAACACACGTGCAAGCTTGATGATGAAAATGTACACACATAGGCGCACAATAAATATATATTTATATCAACATTATAAAGTCATATATAGAAATGATATGAAATCACAAAAAACTTTGACAGTAAGGTTGAACTTTACAGGTTTTGAGTTCTCTGGAGTATAAGCTATCTCTTTGACCGTCTTTTAAGTGAACTACACATTCCACAAACGCGAAACTTGTCACATGACCTCCCACTGATAAACACACTTACTCTCCAGGCATGAGGGAACCTACAGCGGTCAGTACAAGATGGATAGATGACAATGGACATCAACTGTTGATATATTTAACAGCAAGTCTTTGTAAGGAGCAGTGTTTCCGATGTAATTATTTATTTGTTGAATCAATCGCATGGTCTTTCCTCTCTTCTTTGCCACAAAACATAGGGTGTACGTTGAATGAAAGACGACACATATTTTCAAGAGGTTGCCTCGCGTGTATGTAAGCTGTAAGAGTTCGTATAACCTATATCTGCGAACTTTATCTAAACACAGTAATTGGTCGTAGTCACATTTCGAGGCGAAGGGCTGGAGACAGCATCACCGCAATTAATATTTTGAACTTTGCATCTACCACACCCCCTTTCTTCCCCATACCCAGATGTCTTGGTCACGCGCTGGGACACTAGTGACAGACCGTAGTAAGACCATTTGTCAGAGTTCCATGTCATTGCGACACGAGCGAAGGCGGAGCTGAACTGCCACACATGGAACTGCTATTTGGAACAGATGTTCCACTTTATATTCTACTGCTAGCAGTGGTGTGCATTTTGCTCTGTATGTAAGTATGATGTAAGTTTTATGATTCTAGAACATTTTTTTGTTTGTTTAATGATTTATTTTTGAGAACACAGTTATTTCCCCGCATTTGCCTTTAAATATGAACGTTATTTCTTTGTAAAGTGTCTGGAAAAAAGGCTCCAAAGAAATCTTTTTTTAAGTTCCTAGAAAAACTCTTTTAAGAAAAATTTCTTTTTTTTTTTAGGTTTCTATATCTATTTTATCTTTTAATGGTAGACATGATGAGATAACAACGCCAAGACGAAATATACTTTAAACTAAAGAAATTCAGTCGTAATACATTTTTAAGTAAGTCGTATCGCTGAAGGAAAAAAAGACAACAGTTAAGTGAATATTTATACAACCATATATCTCCGGAGCAGGACTCAAAGCGATTTTACACACACACACCACACACACACAAAAAGAGAAAAAGAGAGAAGAGTACCGGCAAAAAAATGGACCAACGGTCAACCCTCGAAGAAAGGTTTCACATCCAGAGAGGTTTGTCGAGAAACGAACCCACCACGCATGATTTTTACTGTCAGAAACTACTCCTTAATCATTCAAGAGATGAAGGTTTGAAACTGTGCGATAGAACAGACACACTATGGAGAACTACTTTATTGAATCACAAAGCATTGTCGGGTAAGTATTGTGTGTAGACAAATTTCTGACATGAGCGAAAAAGAAACTCATCAATTTTACTCGTATTCGTCTTTGTAGCTACGGGACATGGCCATTTGGACTGTGGAAGTCCTTGGGTATTGATGGACCGAACCCTGAGGCTTTCTTTGGCAACCAGCGAGAACTAAACAGAGAGGTATCATTTCTAAATGCACCTCTCCACTAGGGTATTAATTAACCGCGGCTGTAAAGATAGATTAAGCTGCATTGGAACTACACTGCTACACCAGTATGTAATGTATGTAATGTTACCAGATGTCTCCGCTCCTTCATCGTTGCTTAAAAAGAAAAAAAAATCCCTCACGGACAATGCTTTTTCTAATTTTCTTTGTCTTGTAGTTTGGAACAGGGTAACTTTCTTTAGATACTCCAGAAAAGTTCTTTTACTGTTTTTTCATACCTGATGTTCTTCTTAGCCGCTTCTTTCATTTGCTTGGCTAAAATTATCAATTTTCATTTGGGTATCATCTGTTAGGACGCTGAACTTAGATTTTAATGATAAGATGAAATCTTAAATTGTTTACTAATTTTTTTCTCCTTGTTATTATTAAGAAAGGATAATTATGATAATTTGGAAAAAATAATAGAAAATTTATAGCAATTTTATCTGCTAAATGGCTGATTAATTTATTAGGTGTGAAAATATTTGCAGGGCAACCAAACTTGCTTTCGAAAATGGACACAGAGATACGGCCGCACATTCGGGTATGGTGCACAGTAGTTTCTTCAAAGACAAAAGAAAAAAACAACAACAGCAAAATCACTAAACATTTTGTATTTTTTAAAATTTATGGACATTCACAATGATCACGAAATATTTACCTGGAAATAAAACAAACTGTAGAGGGACCAACAAAAATCAGTAGAAACGATGCATTAGTGAGAGACTGTCAATGCGATGTTTTATCCAAACACAACTATGTCATGAAGGCTTTAAATAAAACTATGGTAAACAAAGTTATTACTATGTTCGATGCTTGTTAAGCTTTTTTCTATGTAATTTTAAAATTCATTCATCGAGTTAAAGCAGCAAATACCAATCTATGAGCGTTGTATTAGAGTGTAATTGTTGAAAGATGTTGAGCCAATGTTGGCTGAGTAATAGCCTTTGTTGGAATTTCTGCCAACGTATACAGCACAGTACAAATAATATTGAGAAATAAAAGTTAATTATTATGGATTTCGTGATTTTGATATAAACTGATTTCTCCTGAAAGTTATCAATGCCTGTTCTTTGGTCTGTAGAATTTATTCAGGACGTCAACCTCTCCTTGTAACCAGCGACCTGGATATTCTGAAAGAAGTGCTTGTGAAAAAGTTCAGCAAGTTTACAGACAGATTTGTGAGTCATTTCCAAGCATTATCAATCACCTTCCTAAATCACACTTTTTCTAATGACTCTAAAGCAAGATACTATTTTTTCTGCGCGAATTCCCTTTTTCGTTCTCAAGCTACACGAATGCAAACAGCATTATGCATAGACAGGTGTCACGTTTGCACACTGACAGTCAGTTCAAAACAAATAGTCCTACATTTTCAAACCTATTCTTGTACAATCATGACATCTCTCCTAATAACCTCCTGCGTATGGTGAGTTTCGTAGGTTTGTAAATATCTCGAAAATGGAATGAACGGATATCCAACTAGGTTTTCAGGAAAAGAGCATTGCACAAAGCTTTACCTACTCATGAGAAATGCATTTGTACTTATCTTTCAGCAAGGAATGTTTTCAGGAGCTTCAGATTTTATCTCTTATTTGCTTATTGTAAAACGCTTAAACTGAAATGAAAAACAAAAGCACAAAAATCATTTAGTAACAATGAGGTTGTGTTCAGGTCGTAAATGACATAAATGCGGAGGTCAACCGAGTTCACCTGATTAACGCCAAGGGAGCGCAGTGGAGGAGGATTCGCAAACTTCTGACATCAGCCTTCACTACTAGCAAACTGCGACAGGTAGGAGCAGGACACCTTTATTGTCTGCCAGATGCAGTCCTTTCTGGCCATCTTCACCACAGTTTCCTAGTATCTCACCTCCAGCACTAGGGTTATGGTCCGTTCAAAAAAAACCCCAATTGTAACTTCTAGCTCATGTAAAAGAAGCTAAAGTTGTACTGATTACCAAATAGCTAAGGCTAGATATCTATGTCACAGAAACAAAGAAAACATGGTTTCTCACTTGCAACTTTGTGTGCAAATTGTGACAGTTTGAGCCGTGGATCAACAGGTGCTGCACGGACCTCGTCGCCAACTTCGAAGGGATGATAACGAAAGATGAGAGGATCGATGTAAAGAAGTAAGCATTCGTTCTTATGAAATCAATCAATCATAGTGTACACGATGATTTCGCGTTTGTTGATGTGTGTGTATTTGTGTGTTTGAGTGCTAGTGTGTTTTTATGTGCACGTTTGTGTTGAGTTTAAGAAAACATAACGACTATACACACATTTGTGACTTACATCTGAACATGGTGTGATACAGACATACGTTATTGCGCTAGTCCAATTCAACGAAAAAAATTACTAAATCTTAATTTTCTTTTCCGCATCGACTGTCAGGCTGTTCGGGGGTTTCTCTATGGACGTAATAGCGAGGACAGCTTTCGGAATCGAAGTAAACTCGCAAAAAGACTTCGATGAACCGCTTGTAAGAGATGCCAAAATTGCTTTGGACAACATGAATACTGGAACACCATTCCTCGTGATTCGAAGTTAGTTTCACAAAACATTTATCAGAACAAAATGAGAAAACAAAGTTATGAATGAATGAATGAATGGTTATACAATTCCATTTGAAAAGGAAAGGACAAAATCTCTTGAGAGTTTAGGGGGTTACTTACGTATATACAGTGTTGTCCATAGGATATACCATGGGAATCCCATGGGATAGGATGGGATGGGACAGGAATAAATTGCCATGCGATGGAATGGGATGGGATAGAAAAATATGTCCCATGGACAACCCTGCCTATATATATATAGGCGCACTTACTGCAATCATAAAATATGTAGACTTTTAAAATATATTTTTATGTTTATTTATTTCTAAACAAAACAGGAAATGTTATGATAGTAAAATCCGAATGATCTGAAAATGCATAAACATCCAATATAATTTAAGCAGCAAACGCAAGTTGTACTCACTAGAAAAGAGACTGTTATACGTTTCAGTATTATTTCCCTTTCTCGCACCTGTTCTGAAACTTCTCAGAACCTATTTCTGGAAGATAACAGCAATACATTCTCTTGTGAGAAATATTGAAGGCATCATCGAGTCGAGGAAAAAGGCGAAGAGCGAACAGGTTGGTTGGAACTAACAGTGTGTGTGACAGTCATACATGCACGTGCAAAAACGCTTTTATAATACAAGCATAAGCTAATAAGTGTGACCATAAAACACGTAGAAAAGCCAAAAAATGTACTTATATATTTATACAACAATCAACAAGCATGAAATCAGATACAAAATGTAGATGGCCCTAAAGTGAGTTACCCTTAACTATTCAAATAAAATCATTGCTTTATATATGCATGACATAAATAATACCATTAAATGCTTAAGTTCAGACATTTAACTATTGATCCTTCATGCAACAACAACAACAACAACAACAACAACAACAACAACAATTTCTGTTGTTGTTGATGACAACGATAACCTTGTACAATTCATTACCACTGTACGCTTGCCACTTGTTATTCTTCAACAAGACTTCATGGTCTAGTTTACAATTGTCATGTGTGTACTTTATTCTAGTCCGTGCTCTGTACAGAAACAAGCAGACTTTCTCCAAATGATTCTCACTTATGAAAGATCAGAAGACGGCAAGCAACCACATGTGGAACAAAAGTGTAAGGTTTTTATGATTAAAGGACTTATTTAAAAGCTCTCTACATTGCGTGAAAAACTTCAAAAACTTAAAAAAGTGTTTACCGATAATAGTAACTAATTTGGTTCCCCCTTCATTAAAAGAAGTGTCTGTTACCTTCGGTATTCTTTCAGCAAGGAAGACAGCAAAGGTTAACAAAAACTCAATGATATTACAAGACCTTCCATTAGATTAACTGTGCCTATAAGGTTCTTGTAGCTCTCGTAGTTGGACATGAATCTGTCTCCATGTTTTCTATAATAAATGAAGGCAACTGGACTGTGTTGCAGCTATGTCTAGGCTTGAAATCCTCGGACAGGCCTACCTCTTCTTTGTCGCTGCCTATGAGACCACATCCTCTACACTGCAGTTCATGGCTTACTGTCTTGCTCGCCACCCAGACATTCAGCAAAAAATTCTTCAAGAGATCGAGATAGAACTTAGTGATGTGTGTATCTCACGGAGTTAAAACTTAAAAAAAAAAAAAACCCAACTTTTATTTAACTCACCATGCTTGCTTTATTATCTCTCTGTCTGCCAATTTTGTGATTGATATTCTATCCGCTTTCCATTATCTTCGAGGTCTAAAATTACACCAATTACGGGTGACGATGCAATATTAAATTATTTCCATCAGTCCACAAGTTGTAAAATAATTTTATTATAAAGTTTAATTTTGTATGAAAACTGATAGCCCGAATTATAGGTAACTGCTGCGTTAGGGCTAGTAAACTAGATGCTAGATTAGCAATCGTCATGTTGTGATGACACTCGATCTTCTCGGGAGAGTAAGAGAGAGAAAGCATAGATGAGTGAAACCATAAAACAACAACAACAAAAAAAGACGCATGCAAAAGAAAATGTATTAGCATCAGGAAAAACACCAAAAAGGAAGACAAATTAGACAAGTGCAATACTGACAACACAAATCACAAGTACGAGCATTAGAAACACCGGAGCAACATCAAGCTCTTTGCGGAGGGACAAGCGGATGTGGCACATAGCAGAGTAAGATGTCTCGAAGGTCTGATGATAAAAAGACTCAGATTTTACAAAGCTCACAGAAAAGAAGCCGTGAAATTGTGCAGCTCATGATGAAATGGCTGGTACGAGAACTTATAGCCTCAATTAGGTCTAAAGATTTTGAAATAAAATAAGTAAAAAATAAATTTAAAAGACACTTTCATTTGAAATTTACTAAGACGGTAACATGATTTTTATCCTAATGCCTCATGATTTTCTTTAATACATATACCGTTAGATGTAAGGGGCACACTCTTAAACTTTTAAAAATTTGATCATCCGAATTTTCAACGTAAACTGCCCCATTTTAAGTACATTTCAAATAGAAGTGTTTTAATTTCTTTAACTTGTTTTAGTTCTCCAATTAACATAAAATACTTTTAGGGAATGGGCATTAAGTAGAGAAGCTATTTGATAATATAGTTTGTAACTTTTATATAAGCTTTACTTCTTGCATAAAAGATATGTTTACACCTGTGCTGGCAAAAAGCACACGTTGTTTATCGCCAGAAGAAGTATTTTTAATGTAACAATGTAACATCTGAACGTTTAAAATATTTTGGCATATTTAACTTTTTTCCTCTTAGTTTCCTGAAAATGTTGACAAAATATATTTTCGTCCCTTGAATATTTCAGATGTGAAGAAACGCAAACACAACAAACACGCAGACAACAAACAAACACTAAACCCCACTTATATTCCTCTAAAATATGTTCGGATTTTGTTTTAAGTTAAAGAATAGTAATTTTTAAACAATGTTGTATTGTTTGCTGAGAAATAAATTACCTGTTGAATGGCTTTGTTTAAATTTAGTTATAATTTTGTCTAATCTTACTCGAAATAATCTATTCTGTTGCAGGAAAATCCGTCATACGACAAAATGGCGAAGTTGAAATATCTAGATGCCGCTATACACGAGACACTCAGAATGTTTCCACCAATTAATACGTAAAGCGCTTTGTCTTCTGTAACACCAGCAGGAGATAACAATACTTACAGGGATCGTTCTAAGTGTTAAAGATGCAGTTTACTATAAGTATATAAAAGTAACTTGTTATTAAAGAATATGCTTCACAAGCATGGAGAACGTAGCTGTCAATATTCTCTAGCTTCTTCTGTGTGTAACATCTCGCAAAGCTTGTAAAGTTGGACACAGAAAAATTTGTTTCTGTCACTTTATTTCTCTGTTTTTCCTGTCTAGCGGTTGTTCTGCTAATCACAGAATTTAGTTTCAGTAAAAATGTATTTTTATTTTCAGAGTCAATCGACTGGCGTCTGAGACCGTTACCATCAAGGGGGTAACAATCCCGGCAGGGGGAGGAGTTATCGTTCCTATCATCCAGGTGTTGCAGGATCCTGAATACTTTCCCGAGCCTGACAAGTTTATTCCTGAACGGTAAGAGAGTGAAAAAAAGTATTTTCAAAGCAAGTTTGACACTTTTTGTTTTCTAAAGTCATGTCATGTTGGCCAGTTCAGGATACATCATTATTATTATAACTTTCCTTGCAAGCTTGAAACTTTATTTCTGAAGTCATGACGTAAGCCTGGCCGGACTATACTTCTTACCGTAACTTTCCTTGCCAATTATTATTTGTATTAAAAGGTGTACACATGAGAGATTTTGTTTGTACAGAATTACAGACGTGTTTATTCATAGACACTCTCTGAAGCCCTCGTCTAACGTAGCATCTGCGTGAAACGCGTGGGTCACTATTAAATTTATCTGAAAGTTTTAAAACTTCTCTGAATGAGTTATAAAACAAAAGATCGAGATGATGCTCTTATGTACTGCGACATCTATGGCTTGAGCAGTGAGCTCACATTTACTCGTTAAACAAAACAATACAACTGTAAACTAAAGAAACATTATTACTAAAGCATAGACCTATGGCAACTTGTTCTGTATAGCTTGCTGTATTAAAAAGATTAACAACCCGCATTGCCTAAAACACTTGAAGCCATGTGGAACTTCTACAAGGGTAATGCAAAAAAAAAGTGCTCAGAACCTTTATTTATTAAACAGTGTAAACAGTATACTGTACTGGAATATACCAGTATCAAATTTCAATAAAATTAACTCTTATATTTTCCTCGTAAATTTGTTAACGAATATCGCACGTTGTGCAGGTTTTTGACCGAAAACAAAGCCAACATAAACCCCATCTCCTACCTGGCCTTTGGGTTCGGTCCTCGTCTGTGCATCGGCAGGCGACTGGCGCTTCTGGAAGTCAAGATGGCCATGGTCAACGTGCTTCGGAAAGTGCAGTTTGTCAAGACGGACGACCTCCCGGTTAGTTCAAGTTTTCCTTCTTGACGACATTGAAATGTTTCGATGATTTTCATCGAAGATGACACTACATCAAGATATATCACATCATCATCTCTATAGTCCAAGTGAAATTTATCTGATCTGTCTCCAGGACACTCTCAACTTCAAGAGCGGAACTTCTCTCAGTCCAACCGAGAAGCCGCTGATGGTGAAGGCTGTATTACGAAAGTCAGCAGTTTTGGACTGAAAGTCATCATTCGGAAACAAATCATGGGAATCAAGTAAACAAAATGAAACTACGCCACTTGAGCTTGAATAAATAAGCAGAATCTATAGTTCAAGTTCAGCTTGAAGACACACCCTGTTCAACTTAAAGCAACAGTTATTCATTCACACTATAACTGCTCTCTGTTTGTATTCACTTATATCTTTTTTAGGATATTTAAATCATTGAATGTTACTTGAAATTATTTACTTTGTACGGTTTTGCAAGAGGTTACTATTGAACCATTGTTGTTCTTTTCGCACCTCACCTAACTGATTTAACAAACCTTTACTGTGTCAACATCAAACAGAATATGAAACTTATTCCACAGCGTTTTGCCATTAAACCACAATACATATTGAAAAAATTCAACAGCAGCAGAGATTCTAACCAAACGTGACAACTGCATAGAAAAATCCTGTCTACACTACTTAGAAGACTTTGTTCTTTCAAAGTTATGGGGATTGAAATGCTCTTTAATACGCTTTCTTTTATCTCTCCATCCAAATATTGTTTTTTAACATTTGGGTGAGATTTCGCAAAAATACTAGTTCCTAAATCTGGGTAAACACCGTTCTCATGATATACGGCTACACATTGCCCCAAGCACAAAGTCAACAACACAAAGGTTAGGGCACTCTGACACTGTGAGGGCCACACATGAGGAGATAACACCGTGCGTTAATTAGGTGTAATTATGTACTTATGTACTTATTACAAATGAGGCCACAAATCTGAGGTAAAAAATGCAACCCACTAGATCCCTGGTGCCTATAGTTACTCGATACAGATTTATAATGATTGTTATTTGTTACTTGCAGTTTTTATCCTGAAGGGCAAGGGAAATTTAAAAAATATTTGTTTCCTCTCTTTCAAGTCATTTAAATCCAAGGTACAGAACCTGGCTCAATCTTCTGACAGCTCAGAAACCGCCATCTTGGTAGTCATAAGGCAATACTGTCTAAGAATTTGGAATGTCCTACCACTGTCTTCTGAATTTCCAATAAACCGAATGTTGTTTTCTTGAACTGCTTTAGTTCTTTTATGTCAGTACCGAGGAGAGAGTTGTCAATCTTGTTTATATTTTATGCTAGTTTGTATGACACAAGATGACTGCATGGTGGTTTTAGAAAGCTGAAGAGCAGTGCGGTCGTGTGAGGTGTCCTACCAGGGTAGGGGCAAACAACACATCTAGCAATGCTTAAAAAAATAGAAGGGAAAAAACTCATAGTACATTCAGGATTTGTTCTAGCATGGACTACTTCCCTTTAACAGCTGAAACTGCCAACCAATCAGGTACTTTGTTATGTTTGAAAGTAGGCAAGTTTTCTTTGACCAAGCGCCATTTTGCAGTAGTTGAGGGTTTCTCTATTCTACATGGATTTGTACTCAAACAACTGTGAAAATAGTCAGTAATATTTAAAACCTAATGTCTATTCTTATAAAATATGTGTTTTGGCACTATATGTTTGCATATAATGTAGAAATAATTTTTGGGATAATTTTCGATTTTTTTCACCTACTTTCCCGGTTTTATCTCTGTCCCATACAGCTACAATCTTCCATTTTGATTCAGTAGAAGGAAACAAAACCTATAATTCTTAAAAGTGCACCATGTAAATGTTTAAAAATGCTCTTTAAAGCGGTGTATAACAGTTGGTTGTCTTTATTAAAGGTTATTAGTTATAAATATTCAAAAACATGCGATTGCGGGTTTTTCAGTCACCTGTACTCTCCGTCAATCGTTTATCGCGACCTGGCCTTGACATTGTCACCATTTTCGACCGGCGTCACTCGTTGTAAGCCGAGATAATAACTTGTCCCATCCCTTCTTGCGACCTGTGAGTGTCCGCCGACAAGCACTCTTACAGCTGCCTGACAGGCAGATACATGCCATGTCCTCAATGAACTGAAAGCACTCAGCGAACGAGTTTTGCTGGAAGTGCAGGGTGGATAAGTATAACAGGTTTTAACAGCATTACGTGAATGATTTTTATGGTAGGACTTGTAAAGAGAAGGAACGAGAAACAAGTTGAAAATGATATTCCAATAGGTGTAACTATATTGTGCAAACAAATTATAAATTCTGCATGAGAAACAGTGCCTACAAAACATTTTGTAGTAGGACTGTACAGTTCTGATGGGAAATGTTTTCACAAAAGGAGGCAGGCGCAAAGCACGCAGGTAGAGAAGAGAATGTAGGAACAAAGAACGTGCAGACCTCTTGCACAAATACCATCTTCAGTCGGTCAGCCAGGTTTTGAGAGATCTTGAGTAACACTCAGCACTCCTTTTCCCTCTTTACCCGACATCTCGAGGCAAATACACTCCATGGTCTGTACCAGCCATCAGTATCATTGACACATCTTCAACAATATAATATAGAATTTACAATAAGCTTACAAGACATTAGGATATTTGACATGCATCGTTTGACAAGCGAGGGTTGAAAATCGTCCTTCGTCCGATTGGCATGGGAGTTTGGTGGTCGTAGAAGGTTTCCCGCAATATATTCTCCGAGATGGGGAACAGCACAATATAATGATCACTCTTGATACCTAATGTGATGTGAAAGTAATCTCCTAATTGGTTTTCCAGCAGTACTAAGTTCTATGAGATATTATACAGCACCTCACGTGTCATCCCTTCTTGCCAGAGTAAGTTCTCATAGTCTCACTGATATCTGGTCAATGTTAGCGTTTGGACATTTGTGTTTAGCTGTTAGCAGCTTGTAGTGGAATCAATCAAGTATTACTACAAAGAAGAACAGTTTGTAGTTATGAGTTATTATCATTTGATACTTATCAACTTATCCTTTTCCATCCTTCGCTGTCCGTTCCCTATCCTATGTAACGGAGGCACGTGGCTCCCACTATACCGGGTAATTAGGACACCTGTGTATGTCTGGTAGCAAGGTGCCCAACTTCTTTCTTTGTACCTTGTGGTGCTGTGGATATCGGGGACCCAGTCCCGTTGCCAGGAAGTGAATTGACCTCACCTCCCCGCGGGGCCATGTGCTCATATTCTGTGCTCCTCCAGACATGGGATAAGATTACCTTGTCCCGATATTTTCACCCCGAGGTTTGGTCTCTCAGTGTTTAAATGAAAATGCTGCGTCTGCTAAGTGCCTGGAAAATGTTTTTATCAAATCGCAGGCAAACGTAGCTACAGCAGTTACAGTCAACTCAGAGAACAGCGGGCTTGAGAATTCATTATATGCAGTGGACTGTATTTGTATGGAGCAGATGCTTTTTATATCGGCACGTACTTTAAAAAATATAAGAACTGAAAAAGAGAACTCCCATTCCTGTCACTAGTCTTTAGTTTATCTAGAAACAAAATGTTTCTATATTGTGCAACAATAATAAAGTTGTATTGCCCCAAAATCTATTAATATCTACTCGTTTCTTATTAATATACTTGTTTGACCTGTCACCACTTTTTTCATCAGACTTGAATGCTTAAATATCACTAACTACCGTTACTGCATGAAACTTGGGGCAAGAATGTCGGAATCCAGCTGTGCAATGTCGGAAACCAGAGGTAAAAATTATGTCGGCATCCAATGTGCATGTTGCAGGAAAAAGTGTTAGTTAAACTGTCGTAACTAGTAACAGACATAATATTGCACAGATCTGAGTGCATCTTAATGTTTAATGTATTTGAATGTGTAATGTACTGCTGTATCGTGTTACAACCTCCTCCTCCTCCTCCTCCTCCTCATTATCATCATCATCTAGAAACGTTCTTTTGTAAACCCATTTTATTCGATCAAGAGTGCACGACAAATTAGAAAAACACCTTGTATTAAAACTATAGGAGTGATTCAGCGATTGTCAGCGCAGAAGGTTGAGAGTTATCTGGGGGATTGTGAAATCAGGGTAAACATTGCACACACTTTCGGCTGGTGCAATGCGCTGCAAAGCGTGCTGCCCTTTGTACCGGCTACCCTGAGTACTCAAAGTTCACACTGCAAGTAAGGACACTTACAGCACACATCGAATCTTCTCTCTAATATGATCTGAGCTACAAAACCGTTAGTACACACGACATTTACTTTTAAAGAGTGTTTTTACTGGTCAGCCATTTTCATACAAAGTCAGTGTATATACAGAAGACATCTTTACTGACACTAGGATGGACGTGTTCTCCTTCATCGCCTTGTCCACACCCCTTGTGCTGCTCCTGACAGCGGGCTTCTTGTTCTACCTGTGAGTATCGAAACAGTTACTTTGAATCTTTATAAAGTCTTGAAAGAATTAGTAGCTTCGAGAAATAAAACATGAAAAAAAGAAGAGAAGATTGCCTGCATTTTTTCCGTTGGTTGTTTATGAAAGAGGGGAATCACTGTTTCTTTATTTTAACTAAATATTCACGAAAATAAAGACAGACACAGAAAAGTTCTAGAATAACACAAAAGATTGCATTTCTGGTCCGTCACAGCTACGGAACTTGGCCCTACGGAGTGTGGAAGTCACTGGGTGTCGATGGACCCGAACCTTCACCTTTCATTGGCAACCACCATCAGCTGGCTAGAGAGGTAAATTTGTCTCTTTGATGTGTTATGATCTGAGTATTCTTCATTTTCATTTAATGACATGACACAAAATTATCTCGTGTTTAAATTGATTGCGTCTAGCAAAATGTTGTAATGAACATTAACAATTCTTTTTTCAGGGAATCGAACCATTTATTGAGAAGCTGTCGAATAAATATGGTCGCACATTTGGGTATGTTTTACAATCCCGTTCTTACTAGCACTCCTTTTTAAAAATCTGTTTTTGGCTTTAAGTATCTGGTAAAGTTTGGGTTTGTTGCCGTTCTTTCTAATTCCTTTCACATCTACCTTCAGCAATCATATATCCTCGCAATATTACGGAGTGATCCTTTCTTTTTACAGTTCATTCTCTAGATTTGTATTGATTATTATGTTTTAAACATTCTTTTTATATATTTCCATTTATATCTTAGCATCTATTCCGGACGTGTGCCTATGCTGGTGACCACGGACCTTGACATTTTAAAGGAAGTTCTTGTGAAAAATTTCAATCAGTTTACAGACCGATTTGTGAGTATCATATTGTCATAGCTCGCTTAAGTCCCATAAGGTCCCTTGGTGGATTCTTTGATTCCACAACAGATAACTATTGACTTGGTGACCGAATGAAACAAAACGTTTGTTACCTTCACATTTTGATTTACACTAGAAAGATAGTGTATTTTCAAATAAAAAGTGTACACTTAAGTACAAATTTGTTTCTTTCGTAACTATTCTCTTGCTTTCTTGACTGTGAACACTTTTAGGAAAGGGCTGAGATTTTTCCAGAGGAAGTTGGGGCGATGTTGCCATTCTCAACAGGTGAACAATGGAAAAGAATTCGACACATACTCACACCTACCTTTAACACGGCAAAGTTGAAACAGGTGAGCCAGTGACAAGCAAGCTTTTGCTTTTTTCATTATTGTTGATTGATTTATCTAGTATTGTCTTGTAAGTGTGCACTGTAGAGATCATCCACTGTAATTTTCCTCGCAGAGCACATGTACCCCCAGACGAAGTCAATGCTCTTCCCAGGAGCACCTAGTTCACATCATACTGAGTATACGTATAAACTGTATATGGCCCACACAGCCACTTGGCTACCCCATCTTCATATGTACCTATCCAATCTATCTTTACTCATTTGGAGATGTATATTAATAAATAACTAAGTGTATTTTGAATTTTATTATTTTTGTGCCTTAATATACTTTAAATATACTATATTTTCTCTGTATGTTCTTTTTTCATTTTACAGATGGAAAACTATATTCAACGCTGCAGCATCCAGCTCACAAAAAACATTGAGAAGGCTGTTAGTAAAGGCGAAAAGATTGATGTCAAAAAGTATTTTTTCGGGTTATATTTTTTCGTTTATCTAACTTTTAATGCTAAACAAATGGCTTCATCTAAGCAGAGATTTCATACCAGGACGTTTTAGTGAAAACATCGGATTCTTTCTCTGTAAATTTGGCTTTGATTCTCAATTATCTTATTTTAAGGGAATGGTAGTAATCTCAAAGTGAGCATTCCTTTGAAAGTATCTAAAACTCTAGCTTTGGGAAAATAAGATTTCTAAGCAACACATGCAATACGCTAATTATCAGTAGATAGTTCTGCTAAACAAAGAGAGAAAACACCCGGATACTAAGTCCCTTCAGTCATTAAACACTTTGCTTGTTCCCAATTAAAATAGTAAATCGAAGTAAAATAATTTCAAATTCTTGTGCCAGATGCTTTAGGGGCTACACCATGGATGTGATCGCGGGCACAGGGTTTGGGATAGAAGTGAATTCTCAGAAAGACCTCAACGATCCATTCGTCAGAGATGCGGCGGGCCTTGTGGAAGAAATTTTCACTCAAAAAGGATTGTTTATGTCACTTGCAAGTGAGGAAAACACTTGATAAAAATGAAGTTAAACTTAATAATAGTCATATACGTGTTTTTTCTTATTTTTTCTACCAAATTCTAAAGAACCTACTAACAATGAGTTTTAGGATAAGAGTTTATCACGTTAACGGCACTAATCCTAAGAGTTATGAACAAAAGTGAGTTCGTGTTATGAGTCACTTTACTGTTATTTACTGTACTTTTACAGAAGCTGCTCCATTCCTGATACCCTTTGTAAGATTTCTGGTTACAAATTTCTTTCAACCGAGAGGATGGAAGTCGTTCGGGGAAAACCTTCACCGCATTATAGAAGATCGAAAACGGGAAGGAAACATAAATGTATGAGTAGAACAACTGTCACTTGTATGTCAGGGTGCATGTGTATCTACCTATGTAATTGAACCTAGTTTGAACACACCTATATTCACATATACACGTACGCATAAAAGTTAATGCACCCTTCCACTCCACCCCCTACCCCCATACTCACACCCACATTAATGTAGTTTTCCGAATATTCTCATGAAGGCTTACATTTACATTCTCGCTTATATATTTTGTTGTACAGAGAAAACCTGACTTTCTTCAGCTACTCCTGAGCTGTGAGGTAAATCAGAGTCCAGAAAAAGACCAAATGAATGGTAAATGAATTTGTTTTTATCACTGAGTCAGCTCAGCTCATTTGGTAAATGACGCCGCATACTATTTGGGTATGTCAGACAATTACACGAATCATTATAATATTATAATGTACGCAAAATAAAAATAACAATTATATTTTCAACTCAAGATAAATGGTATCTCTCCACAGCTGCGCAATTTATTTTAAATACAGTTTGCATCATCGAAGTAAATCGGAGTATTTCATTATACCTTTGTCAGAGACTTGCACATTTTGTAAACACTTAATTAAATTTAATACAAAGCTCAACTCTTCTTGGAGTCAGTTCAGTGATGAATGTACATCATGAAAAAGATGGTGATCATTTCTATTGCAGTTTTATCAGAAGTTGAGGTCGTCGCCCAAGCAATGATTTTGTTGACCGCTGGACACGAAATGACGGCCAACACCCTGCAGTACCTGACCTTTGCCCTGGCGCTCCACCCACAGGTACAGGAGAAGGTCGTGAGGGAAATCCACCAACAGCTTGGTGATGTGAGTTTTTCTTTCATGATACTATTATAACAACAAAATATTAGTAGTACCCTCAATAGTACTTGTCATCATCTCCTTTTCATTATCGGAAATATGCTGGATGAGATAGAAGATGAAAGAAACAATTGGATAAATAGCAACAAAATGTAAGAAATCAGAGTAAATAGAATCTGTACTGCTACTAATTTGGGTAGAAGCATAGAGAGTCTTAGTGACATTGGAGCCAAAGAGGACACTACCCTGTTTCCTTGCTAACCTTTCTCAGGAGACACCTACCTATGAGGGTGTATCGAAGCTGAAATACCTGGACTGCGTCATCCAGGAGACATTGCGGATGTATCCTTCCGTCAACTCGTAAGAACTTTGTGTATCTCTGCTGTCATTTTAGTAACACATAGGTGAAGGCAATAAACACAATGCTATGTTGTTTGGTGCTGTTCCTAGATACCTCATCACCCTTGGTTCTTTGTTTTAACTATTTACCACACGATATCTTATCAGCTTTCTAGCGATGAAGAAGATATGTTGACAATATTATGAACGATGAGGACGAATGAAACTGTTTTTATTAAAACTCTGATTTTTGATACACTTGTAGAACAAACAGAGTGGCATCTGAAGAGGTCACCATTAAAGGCATTACAATCCCTAAGGGAGCTGGAGTTATGATTCCTATCGCCAATGTGATGAAAGACCCGGAGTACTTCCCTGAACCTGACAAGTTCTTACCTGAAAGGTGAGAGATTTATTGACGACTTGTTTTGTGCTTAGTACTTTGCCAGAGATGGATCAAGATAAAGCGAACAGATGTTTTCAGTTGAACATTAACGTGACATTGAAAAAGAGTGCGCAGCTGCTTTATATAGAAGAGAACAGATTGTAGTCAAAGGTAAAAGGTACAAACAACAGAAAAAAATCATTTAAAACAAAGCTCTGCACAAACTCAAGGAAAAATAGCAAAATAAAGCTGTTAAGGTAAGAAAAAAATATTGGGGAAAATTCACTCATATACAAGGAAAGGTAAGCGCTTGGCGCACACCGATGAGACATCTGGGAAACCAAAATCATCGTCAAATTTAGTTTTTCTGAAAAGTAGCTCAGTAATTCTGACCACCAACCATTCAAAACTAGTTCCCTACTTTGACAATCAATAGTGTTTCATTTTTATCTTTAAAGTGTACTTTAAAACAAATTTGACATCCTGAATGTCAACACGGGATGAGGATTATAGGTCGGCTATATCAGACCATGCAATGGAAGTGATTCTGTACAGGCTGAGTAATGAGAGGAAACTTTCTTGTGCAGGTTTTTGGAGGAAAATGTTAACCCCATCTCGTTCTTGGCATTCGGGTATGGACCTCGTCTGTGTGTTGGCATGCGTCTGGCTCTGCTGCAGATAAAGATTGCAATGGCTCACGTGCTGAGGAGAGTAAAGTTTATCAAGACAAACGACCTACAGGTGAGATGCAACAGAAAGGTACCAGAGATCACTAGAAAGTCTTAGCCTCATCTTTCTTATCTTTTGAGAGCCACAGTTGGCGTAGACACAGATTTACATAAACCATAGTCTTGAGAGAGTTGTTTGATAAGTTGATATTTTTGTAAAAATTGACATTATCAGGAAGTGAGCTACCATAGCTACTGATCACATTTGATAATATATACATTTATTGTAACTCTTTGTGTACAGGAAATCCTGAAGATCAAGCCTGGCTCACTTTTTAACCTCCCAGACCAAGTCATTGTCATCAGTGGCGAAATGAGAGACACACCCAACATACCTTAGGGCACAGTTATGGGGCTTTACAGGGAAACACACTGCAGTGGACATCATGGAGCTAATTATTATATTCACTTAGCCTGTCATTCGGTAAAGGCAACTGGAAAACGTCTTCTGGATCAAAAATGACCCGGTGATCAAAGTGCATATCCGGGGTCATTCAACAAGCAGTGGAAAATGATTATTTTAATGTTTATAAGACTCGACAAAGTAGACTATAAATCCATGTCATATAAGTAAAGATAATTTTATCTTTCTGTAAAGGTGCAGTCTCTAAAAATAAGTAACTATGAAGCAGATAACTTTAATTGTAGTACAAAAACCTTCAATGTCAATGGCCTGCATGTCTATTTTATTTTAGTATTCACTTAGTACCTTTGACTTCATTACCCCGTATCAAATTCCTGCATATGATTGGATGTGTGTGTCAAGGTATACCTAGATATAAATTGTGTATGCTCTTTTCTATTTTATTGTGGCTTTTAGTTACTCTTTTTTATTTTGTAATGAACAAATGAACAACACATAAATCACAATAAAATGATGCAAAATTTCACAGTATAATTTTGTGAAAGTATGTTTCTTTTTTGCGTTAGTGAATGTCTGAAATAGAGAAGCGATATGCAACAGCCATCTTATGCAGGTGTTCCTTGGTGAGACTGTACAAGACTTACATGTGTCATCTGCTAAACATCTTCTCGGTTAATGACATACAACTAAAAAATTGCGTAAACAGAGAAAAAAACATGGCAGTCTTGTTTCTAATGTACCGCACAATGGTCCACAAAGTGTGGTTATCAACTTAGAAATTGGGAAGCGGACAGACGAGAGGACAGAGCGATGACCTGTTCGATTTAGCGCAGCAATCTTTTTCTTGTCATTCTTCTGGCGGGAATGATCCCTGCACCTCCACATGAATCAAACTATTTCAAATCGTCCAGAAAAGGTAGTTTTATTGATGTGTGTTATTTCTGCATGTTTTGTAAAAGTTTTGTATTTGTATTTCTTATATCTCTGTCTTCAATGTTTCATAATGGTCTCCTAGAAACATAGCCATTGCACTGTTGTACACAAGGCGATTACTAACGATTGTCCATGTTTACCCATCAGACCCTTTTATGATGCAAGCAACCGTTGAAGTTTCCGTGAACACTACAATGAACACGATCTCTCCGTGTCTTCTGTTTTCACTGAAACGGATGTGTCTCACATGATGCTAACAGGACACCTCGCACTATTACTTACCTGCCCTTGACTTCGTGTTGCTATTAATAAGTATGACACACTGCCCGCTAAACGACCCGGAGTAATATATATAATGTTGAACTGTTATCGTAGCCTGTCTTTCAACCAATGAGAAGTGCTGTGTACCCTAGTTACGGAAAGTACTCAGATGAGCTTCGTGCAAATAATTTTCAGTGGTTTCAATAAACTTCTAGAACTTTGAACCACAACTTGTAGACTGGAAAATTTGTGTGCTGTGTCGACAGCATCGACAATATTTCTAGACAGAAGATATTACAAACATATGACGTACCTCAGCGTGAAATGATTTCAGCAGTCGTGACCGGTTTATGTGATTATAAAGAGCTTCTCTGTAGTATTTATTTCTCATTAGAAGGTGGGTGAGGAGGTGATACAGAGGTCGGGAAGATGTTAAGCCAGAGTTGAATAAAAGCTGGATGTGATGTGATATAGCGCCATCTGTGGGACCTCCCCAGACTTCTTATACTCTAAGGAGACGATACTCGGCATGTCACACTGTCCTTCCAATGTCATTCACCGCAAATCTCAACTGAACTTTTCACCCCGTTCTATGTTTAGATATTGCGCTGAAGACTTAGATGTTTTGTCCCGGGTAAAGATGTGTTTTATCTTTATTTCTCTTTTCTCTTCTGTGTCTCTCTTTCTCTATAAGTCGTTAATATCGTTCGTACGATTGTCTTGAACTAGTGTTAGTTTCTGACATCATTTGCCTCCCTCCCCTTGTTCATACGGTGTATTGAAATGCGGACAACTAAAGTGCACATGACATCTTCTATTAAGGACCAGGGTTAGAACATTTCGTCCAAGCGATCGCACAGCTGTATTGGCAGTGGTAGTGATAGTGGCAAGGCTTAGAATTTTTCAGAAATCAGTCTGCATCCGGAGACTAGGATGGACTTTCTGTCATTTATTGACCTATCTACATCCTTTGTACTGGTCCTGTTAGCAAGCTTCTTGTTTTACCTGTGAGTATCGAAGGTTTGATGTTGAAATTTTACCTTATTACACTAAATGGACAAATTAAGAGAGATTAAGAGTAGTAGCAAGGCAATTCTTGTGCACATTATTTTGTCAGGTATGGGACGAGGGAAACTTTTTTGGTGCTAATTATTTTCTACAAATGAAAACAGACCCAACAGATTGTTTAGAATAGTGAAAACAAATTCTCAACATGGACCATTGTATCTGTGGACTGTCTCAGATACGGAACTTGGCCCTACGGAGTGTGGAAGTCTCTGGGTGTTGATGGACCCAAACCTTCACCTTTCATTGGCAACTACTATCAGATGGTTAGAGAGGTAAAGCTTAATAGTTGATATGTTAGCTGGCTTTATTCTCTAATTCCCTGTCTTTAATTGTAATAGTTATGTGAGTATGCCACGTTTGTGTTTAGTAACATGACATATTGAGTGATAAGGCGCACTTTGTGTCGTTATTAAATAAATTGTCTCCTTCAAAGCTACATTTTTAACATTTTCCAGGGAGCCGAAGCATTTGTTCAGAAGTGGTCGAAGAAATATGGTCGCACATTTGGGTACGTTTTAAAGACCAGGTCTTACTGTTTTTTTCGTTGAAACATAAACTATTGAAGAAAGTCTTGTTTTCTTTTGACCATGTATTTCTTTGAGATACTTTGCACATCTACCTCCTGTTATTGTATACTCTCATTACTGATGAAGGTTTCCTCTTTTTACCTGTCGCTGTGTTAAACTTTAGTATTTTGCTTTAAATCTTGTTTTTGTAGCGAATTACATTTGTATTTCAGCATGTATTCTGGGCGTCTGCCACTGCTGGTAACCACCGATCTAGACATTCTAAAACAAGTTCTTGTCAAAGATTTCAACAAGTTTACAGACCGATTTGTGAGTATAAAAAGTGAAAGTTTATTAAAGTCATACAGCGCAATTTAAAATTGAAGTAAAAAAAATTAAATGCTACTTACCTCTGCAAATAATCTTCCCTTGGGAGTACGTGTACAAGAGACATCATTCAAACAGAATATTGTAAATACATTTAGAAGTGCAGTGTGTTTGCAAATAAAATAGGTATACTAAACGTGGACAATATATATGGCTTATTTAACTTATGCTTTCCTGACTTTTTAAACTTTCAGGAAAATATGGAGATTGCACCACAGGAAATTCGTTCGATGTTGCCCTTTACTGCCGGCGCACAATGGAAAAGAATTCGACACATACTCACTCCTACCTTTAGTACGGGAAAGTTGAAGCAGGTGAGCGCATCATTTGTCAAGTCAGGTGCAAAGTAAGTTGGGTAAAGAGTTTGTCTTTGTGCGACGGGTGCATTAGATTATCATTTCTTTCCATATTTTTTTACTTCCGAGCTTTCTTGCGTTTTTTAAAACTTGTGTGTATTTAGTAATTTAGTATCACTTCTTTGTAAGTGTAGTCTCTTGGAAGCTGTTGATGTGAGAGACAGGCTGACTTGAATTGATATTTATATTTAAAAAGAGGGGATGGCTGTGTTGGTTGTGATGAGTCCACGGTATCTACTAAAGTATGACTGTCTTCATATTTTTTTCACTCTTTATTTAAATCAAATATTTTAAGAAAGTTAGTAACAGTAACAGAGAACGTAAATATTTTTGTATTTTGAATTCAAGATGTTTATGTTTACGTTCTTGAGATCTTTAATAATACAGATGCTTATTTTTTGAAATTGTAATTTATCTGCTCTACTGTAACTCTACTTCAAGTGCACTCTCCTGTAAAATATTTCAGACGAACTGGAACTGAAATATTACCTTTACTGCTTATATATTTAAGAAAATATATGTTCTATTATTTATATTTTATTATCTATATGTATGTAACTCGTTATTTTTACAGATGGAACACTATATTCAACGCTGCTGTATCCAGCTGACGAACAACATAGAGGAGACTATTCGGAGAGGTGAAAAGATAGATGTCAAAAGGTGAGAATTTTATCCGATTACAGTTCAAAGTCTTCAATTCCCACTTTCGTGAGGAAATGATATTATTTTTTGTGGTTCCCGTTCACTTAATCCCCAGACACTTCATCCCCAACGCTTCATCCTTAAAATGAAATTTTAACTATAAAAATTATGAAGCCGGCGAAAAATGTAACTGAAATTCAAATAATTATCTTCATATAAACATCACAATAAGTTTTACAATTAAAATACTTTAACTAATGTTGTAGAGGTTCAAATGACGTTGAAGTTAATAGCATGATTTGAATATTATTAATGTATTTCAATATTTATTTTAATTGTAAAACTTATTGTGATGTTTATATGAAGATAATTATTTGAATTTCAATTAAATTTTTCGCTGGCTTCATAATTTTTGTAGTTAAAATTTCATTTTAAGGATGAAGCGTTGGGGATAAACTGTGTCTGGGTATGAAGTGTCTGGGGATTAAGTGTCTGGACACCATTTTTTGTGTAAAATCTTGGCATTTCTTTTAAAGCATCAAAGACCCAGTTGTTTGAAGCGGAAGATCGCTATCGAAGATGTGTAAATCAAGTGTACTTACTTCACTTACTAACATTGCTAAAACTTGTCAATTATTTGTAGAGCGGCGAGTACTCAGTTCCTCCTGATTTCGACACCTTGCACTGTGCCTATTGTAACCTGTGTTACACACCTGAGAAACCGTTTCCTTTTGTTTTCCAGAGTCTGTGGTGGCTACGCCATGGACGTGATCGCGGGCACGGCGTTTGGTGTGGAAGTGAATTCTCAGAAAGACCTCGACCATTCATTCGTCAGAGATGCAGGGACATTTTTGACAGACATCCTCTACCTAGGGGGTTATTTGCTCTTACTTTCAAGTAAGAAAAATGACTCTTGTTTTCAATAACTGGGTCTTATGGTGATTTAATAAAGAGAGCTAACCCAGGAACACATCCTAAGAGCTACAACCAAGAATGAGTTTGTATTATTATTGTATTTTCATTGTTAATTTACTGTTATAAATGTTTTCAGAGGCCGTTCCAGTTCTGGTTCCGTTTATAAATTTTCTGGTTAAACATTTCTTTCAACCAAGAGGATACAAGTCATTCATAAGAAACGTTCAGCGCATTAAAGAAGAAAGACAACTGGAGGAAAATAGAAATGTATGTATTGGACAACAGTGACACGTGTGTTTGTGTATATGTTTGTCTGCGTACGTAGGTAGCTAAAGCTCAAACACACACCTACATCTAGCGAGCATTGAAAGTATCCAATTCTCTTCTACACACACATGCGCGCTAGCATAAATCAAAAAATCTTCAAGGTGTGACACGTTTAATGAACAGAGAAAGCATCAATAGAGTTTTATTACAAAATAATATATAGGATTTCAAATATTTTCACAAATAATATATTTTTTGCTGCACAGAAGAAACCCGACTTTCTCCAGTTAATGATGAGCTGCGAAGAAAACCAAAGTCCAAACAAAGATCGAATGAATGGTAAAGCGTTTTGTCTTTATGACTGAAACATCAAATTAAGTAACGGAGAGAGAAAGAGGGCGAATATATAAACATGAATATGTAAACAGGGCTTCTGCTTACGCCAAAAATTGCGTACAGTACGCATTAAAAGTTCGGAGGACCCCTTCAATTTTCGTCAATGGGGTCCCCTGGTACCCCTTCAAATTTGGGCGAAGAACAGATACAAAATTGGGTAAGTGTAGTGTCTGACATCGTAGCCCAATCTATTGTTGTCGTCTGCTACAAGGTGAGACTTACTTTCCTTGCCCTGAGTTTTATTCCCCTACCGGGAAAAGTTCCATTAACCTGTTTCCAAGATGTCGTTGACAGCGTGGTTAAAATCATCGTCTCAGAAACGGAAAGAAAGTGAGCACCCCAAGTACAGTGAGTATAAGCTCATCACAGATGCTTGCACAGACATCATGGCACAGAAATCTCGCCGTTTCTGACTAGACATTACAGTGCTTTGTGTGCATGAAAGGCAGTTGAACAAAGTAGTTGATTTGTTGGGTTTTTTTCAACTTTGTAAAGGGACCCCCTTAGAGTTAGCGTGGGACCCCTTAGAAATCTGAAGAAGGGGTCCCTGGAACCCCAAAGAATTTAGCCTTAGCAGAAGCCCTGAGTAAACATGAACTAACCACTCAATTTAAATTAATTATAAACAAAACATTAAAACATTCAACTGTATCTCGGTCGGACACATCATTTATGTACACATGTTTTTAAAATGTGTATTAAAATATAGGATTTAGTTGTAACTGTAACTCATAAAGAATATGCCGACCATCTGTTATTGCAGTTTTGTCAAGTGTTGAAGTCATCGCACAAGCATCAGTTTTTTTCTTCGCTGGCTACGAATCAACAGCATCCACCCTGCAGTTCATGGCCTACCTCCTGGCGCTGCACCCGGAGGTACAGGAGAAGATTGTGAGGGAAATCAAGGAACAGCTTGGCGATGTGAGTTTTTTTTTGTTGTTGTTTTGTTTCATTGTTGAATTTTTGCTATTACCATTGACTTAACCTCTTGTTCATGTTATACACACTTGTCATGTCTACCGTTTATGTCTGTAGCACCCACCACGATGTTTACGGTACCACGAAAAGTAGAAAATGAAGCAAAAATCATCCACTTGAAAGAAGAGAGATGAAATGTAGTGTAACATATAAGAGAAATCTTGGATTTGACTAAGGAAAAAAGCTATTGTAGTCATAAATGGATTCTATGTTTAATCAGGAGATACCTGATCACGATGGGATTTTGAAGTTGAAATACCTGGACAGCGTCATCCACGAGACATTGAGGATGTATCCTTCCTTCTACTTGTAAGTGTAATTGTTTGGTAACAGACAGACGCAGACGATGAGTAAAATGTTGGCATGATGTTATGTTTTAATTACCTTCACTCATAGAGTCAATTTTGTTTGACAATTTACTGAAAGACGTCTAATCTACTTTGTAGATATGAATTAAGGAATATTTTGATAATATTCTCAGTACTGTGCACGACTCAACTGTCCATACCTTATTGGCTATAAAACTCTTACTCATAATGATCTGTATTTTTATAGCACTGACAGGATCGCATCTGAAGAGGTCACTATCAAAGGTGTTACAATCCCTAAGGGAGCTGGAGTTATGATTCCTATCGCCAACGTGATGAGAGACCCGGAGTACTTCCCTGACCCTGACAACTTCATACCTGAGAGGTAAGCAATACGAGGTTAATACAAAGACTTAATCAAAATTATAATGAAACACAGTACAAGGAATAGAATAAGAATATAGGTTTGTAAACAATCCATTCAGATATGGTAAGCATGAAAAACACACACCAACACGTACAGACACACACACGCGCACGCTACAAAAACTGAGAATTTTATTTTGAATGTTAGTATAGTGTTTATTTCCAGACACTCATAGGCGTATTTTTTTGTGTACACACACAAACAAGTATACCTCTATGGGATGAGGAGTGAAAACATTTTTGCACAGGTTTTACGAAGGCAGCGTCGATCCCATCTCCTTCTTGGCATTTGGGTTCGGACCTCGTCTGTGTATCGGCATGCGTCTGTCTCTGCTGGAGGTGAAGATGGCCATGGTGCACGTGCTGAAAAGAGTGAAGTTTTTGAAGACAGACGACCTACAGGTGAGATAACAAACCACCGCTAGGCATCTTTTGTACACAGTCAACGCCATAAAAGTGACTTTAAAAAAATAAAGAAATAATATTTTGAAAGATAAAGCTTACAGAGTAGATCTACATACATCAGAAAGATAAACACATGGCAAAATAAAATTGTAAGTTTTGAAAATAACAGACTTCAAATAATAAGAAAAAAAGATATGAGGTAACTCTATTTCTGGGTTTTGTACGTGTTTACAGGAAAGTCTGAAGATGAAGCCTGGCTATGTTCTGACCATTCCAGACCGAGTGATTGCCATCAAAGCTGTCATGCGAGACGTAGCTGCCACAGGTTAGACACAGGCAAGGGCCCAGCAAGGAAACACAATGCAACAGATACTGACTTTTAGAAGTATTTCTCCTAGCCTCTAACACGGTAATAACAGCTAGGAAACCACCATGACTGTGAGGGGCACCGGTTCGATTTAGCGCAGCGTTCTTTTTCTTGTCAGTCCAGCTGCAACAGATTATTACTTACCTGACCTTTACATGTCCACGCTTGATAAGTGTACCACTGAACCCTAAATGACCCTTCATAATCTACTGTTGAGGAACTGAATGTGCAGGCAAATGCACCGAACCTACTTCGAGTGAGGTCAGAGGTTAGTAGTGTACATGTGCAGTGTCATTATCATAGAGTATTGCCCTGACGTCACAGATATGGAGAAACGAAAAGTGCTTCCCATTGTTCTTCAGTTAACTTTGTCTCAAAATCACGCAAACTCTTCACTGTGTTTTTATATTATAGTTTAATCTGTAGTTAGTGTCTGTAAAGTGCTGGAATGAGTCTCCACATACAAACAATACATACACAGAGTAAGAAACACTGAAATGTTATCGGAGTCCAGCCGTTAAAACCAACAACAATAATAATAGTAACAAGACGTTCAAGAGTCGTAAAACTAATGACAGATCAAACTAAAACATTAAATAAAAGCAGTGTAAAGATTACTAGATTTTCAGGCAAACAAAATCGTGGCTTAATGCTTTCTATATATCTATGTCTATATAACACGCTTACTGTACATATGCCTCTGTTAGGCAGTACAAATGGCTAGAATGACAGTACTGTAGGATCTGGTCAATGTTGTCATGTCTTCTTTGATGTCTTATGACCAAAGAATATTCAGATTACCGAGTCACCTCGAACAAAGACTAAAAAATTAAAAAAAACCAAACAAATTGTGATTGATGTAGCTCTTTACCCGAACCTTTGCTTTCTTGCCTGCGTCCTGAGTCTTGTATTTTGTGAAAGGCAAGTGTGTATTCCCCCTCTACACATCCACGTGCACTGGACACAATTATTGCCGTCGTTGTCAGCTGTGTCGCCCTCGCCTCTATGATAAGTATGATATGAAATGTATTTGTTGTCTACTATTTTATCATTACTGATACTTCCTCAGCTCCACATTTGTATTCCATGGTCTATGGAGCATTCTTCTTATTGTATACTTTGTACTTTTGTACATTGCCTTATGCTTGCTTTGAAGATGGAGAAATAAAAAATATAATAAAAGGAAGAAGTAGGTCTATGTTTTATTAGAGTCAAGCTTTTTGAGCATCGTGCATACAAAGTTATCAACAGATATATTTAACGTACACGATCGGCATGAAATGTAAATACAGAATGTTGAGAACAAGATAAACATCGGGTACATTCACATTTGAAGGCCAGAGCAATGTCCTCAGGGCACGCACTGTGGTCGTGACGATGCACTGAAAGTACTCCGAGTACGTAATGTCGTTCATGCGATGTACTACAAGTACTGAGAGCTACAGTACACCCCACTATCTATATAACTCAAGAATCGAAACATTTCGACAAAGCGATCCTACAGCTGTAACAGTGCTGAGACAGTTGAGCTCTCGTCAGTTGTCTTCAGAAGTCAGTTTCTCTGTACAGAAAAAGTTTGTTCTTCGCAGTCTTCGGAGACTAGGATGGAGTTTCTGTCTCTCATTGACCTACCCGTGTACCTTGTGCTGCTCCTGTTAGCAGGCTTCTTGCTCTACCTGTGAGTACCGAAGCAGCAACGTTAGATTTTAAATTTTTATACGAAGTAGAAAAAAGTAAGGATGAAAAAATAGAGAGATCTAAGGAAGAATTAGTAGAAGAATAAACTTGCGCGAATTTGGTTTGTCAGTCATGGCACAGGGAGGAAACACTTCTCTTTATTTGTGCAAATTTTTTCTAGCAATGAAGACAGGCCCAGCATATGATTTAGAATAGTGAGCACAAATTCTCAACATGGACAATTGTCTCTGTGGACTGTCTAAGATACGGAACTTGGCCCTACGGAGTGTGGAAGTCTCTGGGTGTTGATGGACCCAAACCTTCACCTTTCATCGGCAACCACTATCAAATGACTACAGAGGTAAGGATTACTAGTTAATATTATAGCTGGATTTATTCTCTAATGCTCTGTCTTTAATTGTGATAATTATGTGAGTATGCCACGTTTGTGTTCAGTAACATGAGATACGGAGTAATAAGGCGCACTTGGTGTAGTTATTCAATAAACTGTCTTCTTTAAAGTTTTAAGAATTTTTTATTTTTCAGGGGGTCGAACCTTTTATTCAGAAGTGGTCGAAGAAATATGGTCGCACATTTGGGTACGTTTTAAAGACCAGTCCTTATTGGTTGTTCCGTTTAAATATATTCCTTTAAGACTTAAACTATCAACGATTTGTTTCTTTGAGGTTCCTTGCACATCTACCTCCTGTCATGATATACTCTTATGACTGACTCATTCTCTTTTGACCTCTTGTTGTGTTAACATTTATTTTTTTTAAAAGAATTTTTGTAGAGATTTAAATTTGTATTTCAGCACGTATTCTGGGCGTCTGCCACTGCTGGTAACCACCGACCTGGACATTCTAAAAGAAGTTCTTGTCAAAGATTTCAACAAGTTTACAGACCGATTTGTGAGTATATAAAGTTATAGTTTGTTATATAACGCCATTTATAGGATTACTTAATTTTAAATTAATGAACTGATTAACTCTATGATTGTAGGTAATCATATGTTACTGTTGAAGATTTTCTTTAACAATATGTGAACAAGAGGCTTCGTTAATTGAAAGAGAATATTATAATTACAGTTAAAAGGGTAGTGTGTGTGTGTGTCCTCAAAAAACACAGGTATACCAAGGTGTCAACAGACTATATGCATTATTTAATTATCTTTCTTTCTGTATATTTCATTTTACAGGAAGGTTTTGAGATTTATCCAGAGGAAGTTCGCTCAATGTTGCCTTTGGCTTCCGGCGCACAATGGAAAAGACTTCGACACATACTCACACCTACCTTTAGTACGGGAAAGTTGAAGCAGGTGAGCGCATGATATTTCATTTAAGGTGCAAAGTAAGCCGGTTTAGGAGTTTGTCTTTGTACAACGGGTGTATAGCTCGTACACTTGTCCCACTGACTGATTGTATGGAGAGATCGGTTAGTGTAGTGGGTACCCACTGCTTGTCCCACCCAACTGTTGACACCTTGTTAGTCGAGTCTAGAATTGGTAGATGTCTCTTGCTTTGTTTACTGAGTGTCCTGGATTTGGATTTCTTTCTTCGCTCTATTTGAAAGGTCCCACTGAACTGCTGACACTGTTAGTCCGAGTGAGGGATTTATTTCTTCATTCTGTTTGAAAGGTGTCAGAGTTTGCGTTTTTTAACATTGCATTCTCATTTCTTTCCATATCTTTTATATCTTATGCTCTTTGCGTTAATTTTACTTCAATTTGTGCTTGTGTTTAGTAATTCAGTTTTACTTATGTGCAAGCGTAATCTTTGTGGAACTTTTGCTTTGAGACAGAAGTACTAGAATTAATGTTTATCCTTAAAAAGAGGGGATGGTTATGGATGATTTTGTGTTGGTTGTGACTAGTCCGCGGTATCTACTAAAGTATGAGTTTTTTTTTCCATTCCATTTTTTTCCATATTTAGTTTAGTGATTTCTAAAAACAAATCGACATGATAAGAAAACAAGACTCTTGATTTTCTTAAAAATAAAAACCCAGAGCATTTTCATTTTGTATCGGTTTAAAATGCAGTTTGGCGTAGTTTTTGTTAAGATTGCCACTGTTGTGTTGGGCCCTATAGTCCAGAAGGTTTACAATTTTCCTCGATCGCTTCTTGGGCACGACATGTTAAATATGGAGCCAATACTTACACTGCACGTTTCTAGCCTCCTCTTTCTACTCAGATACCCATTTCTACATAGGAACTGTTGGGTGGGCAAGAAGTGTTTGCAGTCACAGATTTAAACGAATCTTCAGCGAGCTTCTGGTCCACAGTCGAGGGCATTAGCAAGCAAACACCATTCACAGTTTTATTTTCCCTGGTACAAGTATTTATTGATGAAAATAGAAGCTTGACAACTTAACACATTACCAACACAGAGCTACAGCAAGGCAGATTCATTAAAAAGAAAGTAAACATCAAGAGCCTTTAACCAATCTCAAAAGGCCAATAAAAGCAAGATAGTACATTTAAAACACGAAGAATTATACGTTGTTTGTTATTGTTGTTTTCTTTCCTTGTTCATATAATAATGCCTTTACTGATAACAGATCCTGTTTAAAGATTTATATAACTATATTCTACATAGTTAGATACATACATACATTACAATTGTTTGTAACAGATGGAACACTATATTCAACGTTGCTGCATCCAACTCACCAAAAACATCGAGGAGTTTGCTCGAAGAGGTGAAAAGATAGATGTCAAAAGGTGAGAACTTGCTTTTATTTGCTTTCATGAGGTTTTTATTTTTTTTTTTGTCTTTTAAGTGCGAATCCAATGGCTCTAAAAATCTTTCAAACAAAACATATGTGTATAGGACGTAGTCCTTTTACGTACATCTCAATTCATGATACTGTGAGGAAATGACACCAATTCTTTGCAGAATTTTGGCATTTCTTTGAAAAACCTAGTTGTTTGAAAAAATGGTACTATCTAAGATGTGCAAATCTAGTGCACGCTGCTTAAGCTACTAACAATTTTTAACATTTGTAGAACGTTTGAGTGCACAGTACTGCTTGATTTCCACCTTTCCCACTTTGCCTGTTTGTAACTAATTGTACACACTACTAAGAAACAGTTTCCACACTTTTTTGCAGAGTCTATGGGGGCTACACTATGGACGTGATAGCGGGTACGACGTTTGGTATAGAAGTGAATTCTCAGAAGGACCTCGACCATCCATTCGTCAGAGATGCAGCGGGGTTCTTGTCAGACCTTGCCACTCAAGATAAATATTTAGTCGTACTTGCAAGTAAGAAAAAAAATGATATGTAGCTTGAAAAAATTGCTTTATAATAATTAATAATTAATCAAGCATTCAACTTAATACTGGTTGGATTTCTCTCTCCCTCTTTCTTTTCTCAATTTTAGAAAAGTTATAGTTTTAATTGTAAGGATTTTGAATAGGAATTTACCCAGGAAGACATTGTAAGAGCTATAACCAGGAGAGGGTTTGTATTATTATTATTATATCTGTATTAATAATACACTGTTATTAATTTTCTGTTTCAGAATGCTTTCCATTTCTGATCCCGTTTATAAAATCTTTGGTTAAAAACTTCTTTCAACCGAAAGGATTCAAGACATTCGTGAAAAGCATTAAACTCATTAAAGAAGAACGAAAACGTGATGGAAATATAAACGTATGTATAGGACAGCTGGAACTCCTGTATGTTAGCGTGCATGTTTTTGTATATGTATACCTACGTACTTAAGTAAATGTAGATCAAACACGCACCTACATTTGCAACTACTCCTGTACATTGGAAGGATCGAACGCTCGACTTCGTGTGCTCTCTCTCTCTCTCATACACACGCACATGTAAATTATTTATGAATTATTTACACGAGTAATTAAACAATTACATGAACACCAAAGTTGTGGCGATCTTTGTATTCAATGCAGACATTATTAATACTATTTTACTATAACTGATCTATATGATTGATGGGTTGTCAGTTATTCTCACAAATATTGTATATTGATTTACAGAGAAAACTTGACTTTCTCCAGTTACTGCTGAGCTGTGAAGAAAATCAGGCATTAGAAAAAGATCAAATGAATGGTAAATGATGTTGTTTTTATGACTGAGTCAACAAATTAAGTAACGGAATGGTGAAGAGAGAAAGAAAGAGAGAGTGAGAGAGGGGGGGTTTATGAAAACTTGAAAAAAAACCGACTTTGAAGTCTTGTATCGACTTCAGCAATATGGAATTTGTTTTGATCTTTTTACAATTTAAATTTTATACTTTAAGCCAATTGCAACAACTATTTTTGTGTGAAAACACACAGATGTGTATTACAATGTAACATGTAGTAACAGCTAGAAATCATTAAGAAGGTGTCGATCATTTCTATTGCAGTTTTGTCAAAAGTTGAAGTCATCGCCCAGGCTCTCGTATTCTTAGCTGCTGGGTACGAAACGACAGCATCCACCCTGCAGTACATGGCCTACCTCCTGGCGCTGCACCCGGAGGTACAGGAGAAGATTTTGAGTGAAATCAAGGAACAGCTTGGAGATGTGAGTGACTTAACCTTATTTTCATGTTATAAACACTTCTCACCGCGGATGTCTTTAGAATCCATCACGATGATTAAGGTGAAAGGAAAAAATAGAAAACGAAAACAAATATCATCCACTTGAAAGAAGAGGTATAAAATAAAGTCTAATGTATAAGATAAATCATTGATTTGAATAAGAGAAGAAGAAGAAGAATATATTGTGGGCATAAATGGTTTCTATGTTTAATCAGGAGATACCTACTTACGAGGGTGTTTCCAAGTTAAAATACTTGGACAGCGTCATCCACGAGACACAGCGCATGTATAACCCAGTCAACTCGTAAGGATACTTTTTTAGTTTTGGTGTTGTGTTTTGGTGTTGTGTTTTGGTGTTGTGTTTTGGTGACGACAATGTTGTCATGAAATATTTTAAATGCCGTCACATACGATCATTGTTTACAATTTATTCCAAGGCACCTGATATGCCTTGTATTTTGACAAATTAGTTTGATGAACTGTGGTATATTTTGATAATATTATCAGTACTGTGCAAACGTTTGTACTTTATCGGTTACAAACTTCTTACCTCTGGTAATGTGAATTTTGATAGAGTAAACAGAGTTGCATCTGAAGAGGTCACCATTAAAGGAATTACAATCCCTAAGGGCGCTGGAGTTATGATTCCTATCGCCAACGTGATGAGAGACCCGGAGTACTTCCCTGAGCCTGATAAGTTCTTACCTGAACGGTAAGACTTGCAAGTTTAAAAGGTTAACAAAAAGTAAACTGTAGTGAAACTCTGTACTAGTCATAGTTCATGTCATACGATAAGACTGAAGCTTAGTAAAAAAATCTATTTAATTATATTGCAAGCATGCAACACCCACACACACACACACACAATACAGATGAGTGGCCAACCGGCATAGCTAAAGGTATTATCTTAAAACTTAAGTAAGGTGGTTACATCGAGACATTTAAAAGTAGACCATTTTTGTCTACACATACAAACACGTATACCTCTGTGTGATGAGGAGTGAAAACATTTTTTCGCAGGTTTTACGAAGGCAGCATTAACCCCATCTCCTTCTTGGCATTTGGGTTTGGTCCTCGTCTGTGTATCGGCATGCGTCTGGCTCAGCTGGAGATGAAGATGGCCATGGTTCACGTGATGAGGAGAGTCAAGTTTGTGAAGACAGACGACCTACAGGTGAGATAACAAGCCACCGCCATACATCATCACCTTTCATACCTTGCTAACACAATAAACCTGGCGTAGAAATAATAGCAAAATGATGCATTAAGATATAAAGTAGAAAGCGTATATCTACATACAGTACAGATACATAAACGGTAGAAGTGTAAGTTTTGACTTTTAATGACAGGCAAAAAGGATGTGAAGTGATCTTATTTTTGATCGTTTTCGATATCGTATTTATAAATTTGTTTACATTACTTTTTGTACATATTTACAGGAAGTGTTCAAGATCAAGGCTGGCTCTGTTTTTAACATCCCAGACCGAGTGATTGCCATCAAAGCTGTAATGCGAGACCTAGCTGCCACAGGTTAAAGCATAGTAACGGGCACTAACAAGTCCACGCTCTGCTACTGATATTTCTGGACTAATGACTTTAACAAACTTTTTCTCCTAGCCTGTAATACGGTACTAGCAGTGAGGAATTGACAACAACAACTACAGAAACAACCTTCTGGAAGACTTCTTCTGTGATAACTCGATGAACGATTTGAAATTTGAGGCTAAAAGGATTTACATGTCTAGATATATTTATGTATATACAGATTACATGTTGTTACCTGGTGATCAGAAAGCGTTTAATGAGGATTGTGTTTATTGCCTTATTTACGTTTCTAAGACCACCTAACCGAGACTCACATTCTCTGTCATATAAGCACGTACTCTTGACACAATCAGTCTCTCTAAATGGGTGATTATAATACAGATGCCTTTTGTTGTAATAATCACAGAAGTTTACGCACTTCATGTGTTTAAAAATAACAAAATCTCAACTTACTCGTTACAAATAAGAAAAAGAAAATGTCTATGTGTGCGCTTGTGTGCGTGCGTGTGAATGTGTGCGTGTATGCCTGTGCGTGCCTGTATACTGATGACCAAGTCTGTATGTATGCATAAACAATGGCTCTCTCTCTCTCTATGTAAATATATAAGTAGTTGTCAAATAAACATGTATATGTATTAACACCATTGTTCGAGTAATTTTAATATACTGTTCATGTTTATTGCTTATTTTCTATTTTATAATTCACAAATACACAAACTTCATGTAAAATAACATTATAAGTGCATGTGAAAGCAGCATTTTAATACAAACATACACCGGACACACACATACAGGGCTTCTGCTTACGCCATAAAATTGCGTACAGTACGCAGTAAAAGTTAGGAGGACCCCTTCAAATTTGGGTGAAGAACAGATACAAAATTGGGTAAGAGTAGTGTCTGAAATCGTAGTCCAATCTATTGTTGTCGTCTGCTACAAGGTGAGAGTTACTTCCCTTGCACTGAGTTTTTTTCCCTTACCGGGTTCCATTAACCTATTTCCAAGATGTCGTTGACAGCGGGGTTAAAACCATCGTCTCAGAAACGGAAAGAAAGTAAGCACCCCAAGTACAGTGAGCATGAGCTCATCACAGATGCTTGCACAGACTTCATGGCACAGAAATCTCGCCGTTTCTGACTAGACATTACAGTGCTTTGTGTGTGTCAAAGGCAGTTGAACAAAGTAGTTGATTTGTTGGGTTTTTTTTCCAACTTTGTAAAGGGACCGCTAAGAGTTAGCCTGGGATCCCTGAGAAATCTGAAGAAGGGGTCCCTGGGACCTCAAAGAATTTAGCCTTAGCTACATCGTATTGCAAATTTACTTACTATTCCACTTTTCTTGCAAAAAAGAGAAACTTGGAACTAGCAAGATAATATATCGATAATTCGTGAAACATGGATCACGATCAGCTTCGATCTTTGATCATGAAACATATCACGTAATCTGCTGAATCGTTTTCAGTTTGAATGCATGCATTTGAAATGAATTTAACTTTCATCACTTCAGATCGTAGCCTAATTGTTTATATACATGTATCCTCACTGTACACAGACCTACCTTTGAATATAGCTTGAATGACAGTACTGTAGGATCTATTTCTGGTCGTAGTGAGTTGTGGTAGGTCTAAATTGCTTCGTGTACGAATGATGTCTTGTGTCTGACGTCGTGTGTGCGTCATTTGTTCCACGTCACTTGAAGCAGGAAAAGACGTCATCTATAAGAAAAGCAGTTGCTCTAAAAATGTCCAAGTGAGCGGGAAAACACAACGGTCTTCGTCCGCCATCTTCTTCATAACTTTCTCAGTGACATTCCTCTGAACTTGTGCCTCTTCGTCTCGATTCACATGCAAACCTCTACATCCTCATCATCATCTGCTGGGGCTCGTCGAGCGTTGTGGTATGTGTGTATATGTATGTGTATGTGTGTGTGTGTTGTGTGTGGTGTGTGGTGTATGTGTATGTGTATGTGTATGTGTACGTGTACGTGTACGTGTACGTGTATGTGTACGTGTATGTGTATGTGTATGTGTATGTGTACGTGTACGTGTACGTGTATGTGTATGTGTATGTGTATGTGTATGTGTATGTGTAATATGTCATGCTTATGCAAGGTAAGTGTACGCTCGTTCTATTACACTAGTGTCGTGTTTAAATCACGATAGTTAATGTTATTCTGTCTTCTTTGAAACCATACTTCAAAATAATGTCCAAATTACGAAGACCTTTCTTCTGCTCACGCAAAGACTAAAAATACATGATGTAAATGCTGAAGTTTTTTCCACCTCAACCTGTTTTCGTGTCTGCTTTCTGCTCCTTTTACTGCCTGGCGACCTCCGCTGAGTGAATTGTACTGAAGTTACTGAAAGTACCCAGAAGTGTTGCATGCAATGTATCTGCAGTACTTTTAGTAAATAGAAAGATTGTACTCTATAACGTTTATTATGTATTTATTAAGCAAGTTATCTCGACAGCATCGAGATTATATTTTTGGCTTTGATAGGAGATATGTACAGAGAACAAGTAAGAAAGGGCCCAGAATCAGACAAAATGCCGATAAAATTTTATGCGCGGTTTGACAAGTGATCCTTTTCTAAAGAAGAACCCAGAATGAGAAATTTACTGCCATTCAAGAGAGTGAATGAAGACTGCGAATGAAGTGTCTTTCTTGAAGAAACTCACTGTAGTGACGTATTGTCTGTAATTACCATGTGTAATTATCATCATCGACAACCATCCTAGCGAACATGTTTCATCAGTAAATAATACTAGAGATGTATACAACATCCAACATCCATCACTGAGCTGGTGACATGCGAGTTTTACCTATCACTACTTTCCCGAAAATTCCCTGAAACAGTAACAAAACTAAGAGACCTAATTTAATTATCTTTTTGGTAATGGTCGATCTGCTTGGAATTAATTTCCTTTACCTCGAGTGTTTTATGTGAGACTACTTTTAAACTACTATTCACAAACTGACGTGAAAAACCAATCAGACGAGGACGCAATCAGGGAAATAGTGTCGACATTACTGCGTTTTGGAGGAAAGACAACATTATCATCGAAGCACAGACTGACCTTTGCTTTGAAGAACGATGTTTTGCTGTTTGTAAATATCATTGGTTTGTAGTCCTTCGCATGCATTTTATAAGCTTATTTCCACACGGGAAAATGCACGCAGGGAATTTATTAATAATAACACAAAAAGTAGCAGCAAAATGTCCTCCCTTGGTTAAGATGACCTAGTCGACATCTAGACCTACATTTTCACCACTATTTACAAACGTGACACGGCAATCTATGATATCATACCTAACCCCGTCCTTGCGAGGTTAGAAACCATATGACATGCTCTTAAGAAACTCTTAAAAGGGGGAAAATGTACTTTACGACAATTAAGTCATACTGAGAGTAGAAGTCGTACAATTTGTCTAACGTGAATATGGAAATGGCCAGGACAATCAAGGTGCAGACAGACCGTCAGACATGCGGTTAATATACAGGATCGGCACACATTTTAAACTCAGAATGTTGAGAACGAACAATGTTGAGAAATCGAGATAAACATCGGTACATTCAGACTTTAAGGGTCACAACAATGCACTGAATGCACCTGCTGTCGTTGGGACGATGCACTGAAAGTACTGAAAGTACGTACTGTTGTTCATGGGATGCACTACAAGTACGGAGAGCAAAAGTACACTCCACTTCCTCTATTTAAGACGAGGTTCGAAACCTTTGACAAATCGAGCTTACATATTTAATATTAATAGGACTGCCCTCGTGAGTTGTCTTCAGAAGTCAACGTGTCTGTACTCATCGCAGTCTTTAGAGACTAGGATGGAGTTTCTGTCTCTCAGTGACCTGCCCGTGACCCTTCTGCTGCTCCCGTTAGCAGGCTTCCTGCTCTACCTGTGAGTATCGAAGAAGTAACGCTGAATTTTTAACTTCTGCAAAATAGACAAAAAAGGATGAGAACATTAAGAGATATAAGGTAGCAGTAGTAGTAGAAATAGTCTGAGTGAATTATTTTGCGAGGTTTGACATAGAAAAAAGGACGAATCTTTATTTACAAAGGTTAAAGAATATGTAAAATTGTTTGTTGCAAAAGAAGGGCAATTCTCATCAGCGTGAACTCAAGGTAATGGAGACTGTAGGAGGTCGCCGAAAGGCCCAAGACCATCCAGCAGGGCAGTGAGGGTAGGAGATCTTGGACGTGTGATCTCGGAAATCTTGCCGGGTAGCGGAGGTCATAATTCTTGACAGCGAGAGGTCATCTTGGGAGGGAAGTGCCATCTCGTGCACTATCACCTGGAAATCGGTCTCGTTTGTTGTTTTTATTGTAGCTGCAGTTAGTGAGGCAATGTCATCTTTCGTGTTGGTGTCCGCAAGTGTGTGGACAAGGGTGTAGAATTCCTCATTCCTCATCTACCCACCTGCGGCGGGCCCTTCCATGAATGAGAACAGTGGAAGCTGAAAGTTGCAAATTTAAGGCAAATTTTGTAGAGCTATGTTCACGGATGCATCCCAGATTCTTTTTAATGTTGGTATACTTAATTTCTGAAAAAACTTCTATTGGTACTGTTTAGCGTCGGCGTTCAAATGTGGTTTGGCCAGCTGACGCCATCTTGAGCATGGGACGGGGAGGGCGCTTTTCTTCATTTGTGCTAACTATACCAGCATATCTTTTAAAATAGCGAGCACAAATTCTCAATATGGAACATTGTCTCTGTGGACTGTCTCAGATACGGAATTTGGCCCTACGGAGTGTGGAAGTCACTGGGTGTTGATGGACCCAAACCTTCACCTTTCATTGGCAACCACCATCAGCTGGCTACAGAGGTAAAGCTAACCAGTGAATGTGTTATCTGGCTTTATTCTCTAATTCCCTGTCTTTCATTGTGACAATTGTGTGAGTATGCCACTTTTGTGTTTAGTAACACGAGATACGGAGTAATAAGGCGCATTTTGTGTCGTTATTAAATAAACTGTCCTCTTTAAAGTTTTCCGCAATTTCTTTTTAATTTTTCAGGGAATGGAACCCTTTATTCAGAAGTGGTCGAAGAAATATGGTCGCACATTTGGGTACGTTTGGGTAAAGATCAGTTCTTATTGTCTTTTTTTTGGTTTAAACATAAACTGTTTAGGAAAGTCTTGTTTTCTTTTGACCATATATTTCTTTGAGATACTTTGCACATCTACCTCCTAGTATTATTTACTCTCATTACTGATGGAGGCTTCCCCTTTTTACCTTCCGCTGTGTTAAACTTTACTATTTTGCTTTAAATGTTGTTTTTGTAGCGAATTTTGTATTTCAGCATTTATTCTGGGCGTCTGCCGCTGCTGGTAACCACCGATCTAGACATTCTAAAACAAGTTCTTGTCAAAGATTTCAACAAGTTTACAGACCGATTTGTGAGTATAAAAAGTGAAAGTTTATTGAATTCATACAGCGCCATTTAAATTTGAAATAAAAAAATCAAATGTTACTTACCGCTGCAAATAATCATTCAAACAGAATATTGTAATTACATTTAGAAATGCGGTGTGTTTGAAAATAAAATTGGTATACAAAGCGAGGAAAGATATATGCCTTATTTAACTTATGCTTTCGTGACTTTTGAAACTTTCAGGAAAATATGGAGATTGCACCACAGGAAATTCGTTTGGCTTTGCCCTTTACTACCGGCGCACAATGGAAAAGAATTCGACACATACTCACACCTACCTTTAGTACGGGAAAGTTGAAGCAGGTGAGGTCATCATTTGTCAATTAAGGTGCAAAGTAAGCTGGCTTCAGAGTTTGTCTTTGTGCCACGGGTTAGATCGTACACTAATCTGACTGGCTGATTGCATGGAAAGAGTGGTTAGTGTAGTGGGTACCCACTGCTTGTCCCCCGACCTGCTGACACCCTGTTAGTCGAGTCCAGAATTGGTAGATGTCTCTTGCTTTGGGTCTCAGTGATGTGCATTTTCTTTCTCCCTTCCATTTGAAAGTTGTTAGCTCTGCAGGCTTTTCACTTTAGATTTTTGATTTCTTTCCATCTCTTCTAAAGTTATGGTCAATTTACTTTTTTACTTTTGATTAGTTGGCAATGATTAATATCAAATTATTTAACGTGCCTGTTGTGTTTTCGGAAATTTCGTTGTGCGATAAGTGTACTTGAATTGATATTTATCCTTAAAGCGATGAGGATTGTTACTGATGTTTTGTGTTAGTTCTGTCAAGCCCGCGGTGTCTGCTGAAGTATAAATGATTTCATACTTTTCGACTCTCCAGTTACTTAGTTCAAGAAATTCTTAAAAGCATTTGACATAATAATCAAGCAAGATCGTCTGTGGTTCTAATAAAAAAGGAAGAGGCGTATCTTTCAATTTTAAGGAATGACGATTTTTCTATCTGTCATAAACATTTTTATGTTGCTTCGCACTATTCATATGTACTGAACATTGTCCATCCATCATCAAAATTTATTATTAAATACCAAGCGATCTTTAAACAAGGAGCTTCGGGCCCACAGTCGAGCGCATCAACAACTAAGCTACATTAATAGATAAAGATACCTTAAAAATATATATATATATATGTGCTTAATCTAAATATTTACATGTGAATTAATATATTACACACATTTTTATTTAAAAGTTATTTTCATTCTTCACAGATGGAACACTATATCCAACGTTGCTGCATCCAGCTCACTAAAAACATCGAGGAGACTATTCTGAGAGGTGAAAAGATAGATGTTAAAAGGTGAGAAATTTATCGTGTTATAGGCTTTGATGAAATTTTTATTTTGTTTCTGTATTCTCTTAAGGAGAAACGAACCGCTGTCTCCAAAATAAGATTGCATACATAGACGTGTGTATAGAATGTAGTCCCTTGCAGTTCATCTCAATTCTCCTTATTGCAAGGTAGTATGCCAATTTATTTTGTAAAATCTTTATCATACTTTTTTGCCAGAGTCTATGGTGGCTACACCATGGACGTAATAGCGGGCACGGCGTTTGGCGTAGAAGTGAATTCTCAGAAAGACCTCGACGATCCATTTTCCAGAGATGCAGCCAGTCTTTTGGCAGCCATTACCACTGACGAGGGATTTTTACTCACACTTTCAAGTACTTGCAAAATTTATATCTTAAGTTTAATAATAATAAATAATATATTTAATTTACAACTTAATAGTGCTTACACTTATGTCTCTCTCCGACTCTCTTTTCTGAAATTTACAGAAGTAATAATTTTATTTCTAGAGTTTACAAAGTTAGTTACAATATTAACTAGTAAGCTTTAAAAGTTATAATCAGGAGAGAGTTTGTCATATTTTTGTGTTTTAATTATTAAATTACTGTTATCTTTTTCTTATTTTTTTCAGAATGCGTTCCGTTACTGATACCGTTTATAAAATGTTTGGTCACACATTTTTTTCAACCAAGTGGATTGAAGTCGTTCACGGGAGTTGTTCACCGCATTATAGAAGAAAGGAAACTGGAAGGAAATAAAAATGTATGTGTAGGACAGCTGGGACACACACTTGTATGTCAGTGTAAATGTTTGTATCCATATCGCAATCTATACGAAAGAATTTAGGAGTATATATAGGACTGCGGTAATACTTGAATGTCAGCTTTTAAGTTTTTTACAAGTGTACCTTATCCACAATAAAAAAGTAAAACTGGAGAGAAATAGAAATGTGTTTCTAGGACTGTTGGGACACTTGTAAGTCAGCGTGTATTTTTGTGAATATGTGTACCGACGTATTAAAAGTATGCAACGCTGGCATGTCTATCCACACACACACATATTAAAAAAACAATAACAACACACAACGTTCTCAGGTGCTTAATAAACAGCTCAGACATTAATACTGCTTTCTCATCATTAATCTATATGATTGATAGTGTTTTTTTAAAATAATTATTCTCACGAATACTATGTTTTGTTGTACAGAGAAAACCTGACTTTCTCCAGTTGCTACTGAGCTGTGAGGAAAATCAGACTTTGGACGGAGATCACTTGAATGGTAACTGATTTTGATTTTATGAAAGTCAGTATTGTTTTAATCCGATTACAATTTTAATTGTTTATTTTAAGTGAATCTGAAGACCTCATTGTATTTATCGCCTTAAGCAATTGTGAGCTACACAGCTCACTCTCGCAAGCGCGCTCACAGACACACAGACGCGTTTATTAATGATGGAAGAAAAAAAGGAATAGAAAAAAGCAAAGAACAAAGAAGGGGTTTCCAGAAACAGAAGAGACAACCCAAACAACCATGCAAAGTCCTCCCTCTCCGACCACAACCTGGGGAAACACGCCATGAGAACAAGAATTGAGAGTGAACAATCAAGCGTGACGAACGTGCCAGAGACAGTAAGAGCTGAGCACTAACCAGTAACCTTTGCTAGGGGAGGTGCGGGTAAAACAAAGTAAAATAAAAAAAACGGGCACTCGGCCTTAGTCACGGTCAGGCCCACTGTGCGACTGTCCCTCCCTCGATAACTTGACGATTGATCCTACTGAAGACGATTGAAGAGACTTTGAATTGAAGTAACGACGAAGAAATGATTAAATGAAGCAACGACGAAGCCTCGCCCTTCACCGCCCGCAGCAATTACGTGAAAAGAAAGAAATGGTGTAAAACGCGGTGATATAGAAATCCTCCGTCAGTCCTTGCTTCTACGGGCAGCATGAGACACACGACAGTATTTGGACTAGAGACTTTAGTGAAAACAAGAACGTCTATCGAAATTTTACCTGGACGTCATTAAGAAGATGTCGATCGTTTTTGTTGCAGTTTTGTCAAGAACTGAAGTCGTCGCACAAGCAGTGGCTTTTTTCGTCGCTGGGTACGAAACGACAGCATCCACCCTGCAGTTCATGGCCTACTGCCTGGCGCTGCACCCGGAGGTACAGGACAAGGTTGTGCGTGAAATCAAGGAACAGCTTGGAGATGTGAGTTTTTGTTTTCTCTCCTATGATATTTTGCTGTCATCTATGTCTTAAACTTACATTCATGTTATACCAGAGACTTAATACATGTTTGGTTATACACACTTGTCATGCTAAGCGTTTATGTCTTTGGCACTCATCATGATGTTGAAGATAGACGAAAGTTTAAATTGAACCGAAATCATTCACTTGAAAGAAAAGGGATGAAATGTAGTCTAATATATAAGGGAAAGCGAAAATTTGAATTAAAGAAGAATAAGTCATGTGGGAATACGTTAAATGGATTCGATGTTTAATCAGGAGGTACCTACTCACGAGGGCGTCACAAAGCTGAAATACATGGACAGCGTCATCCACGAGACACTGAGGATGTATCCTCCCGCCGGCTCGTAAGTGTACTTGTTACTTTTCAGTCACTTTTTCTGATTAGAGCCAGACGTAGACTAGGTGAGAATTGCTTTCTAAGTCTTTTTAGTGCCGTCTTTCGTCCGATCCTTTTTTTACAATTTGCTCTAGGACATCAAACTGAACTGGCAGCTATGAAATAAGAGAATGTAGCGACAACATTATCAGTGCACACACAAAGACGACTCAACTGTCCTTACTTTATCGGCTACAAAATGTTTACGTTTGATTATCTGAATTTTGATAGAGCAAACAGAGTGGCATCTGAAGAGGTCACCATTAAAGGCATTACAATCCCTAAGGGCGCTGGAGTTTTGATTCCTATCACCAATGTGATGAAAGACCCGGAGTACTTCCCTGAACCTGACAAGTTCATACCTGAACGGTGAGAGATAGCAAGGGTACTGCAAAGGCAATAAATAAAATAAATAAACCGTAGCCTGTCACAGTTCAAGTGACTGGACAAGAATATAGGTTAGTAAATAATCCATTCACAGATATGACAAGCATGCAAAACACATGCACGCACGCACCCCCCCCACGCAAATACAGATTTGTGGAAAATTAGCATCCTTGAGAATTTTATTCGGTGTTAACCTTCAATCTACACTTGTGGGTTCTAAAAGTTCAGGTAAAGGAAACGATTATATAATGCTCTGTGTGATGAGGAGTGAAAACATTTTTGCACAGGTTTTACGAAGGCAGCGTCGATCCCATCTCCTTCTTGGCATTCGGGTTTGGTCCTCGTCTGTGTATCGGCATGCGTCTGTCTCTGCTGGAGATGAAGATGGCCATGGTGCACGTGCTGAGGAGAGTGAAGTTTTTGAAGACAGACGACCTACAGGTGAGATAACCAAACTACCGCCAAAGTACAGCTTTGTCTTTTCTATACTACCAACGCAATAAACTTGGCATAGAAATAATATAAAATAAGAGCATTAAGAGATGAAGTTTAAAAGGCAATGGAGAAGTGTAGATTTTAAAAATACAATTACGTGAAGGTTAGAGTGTTAGTGTGAAAAAATAAGATTATAGGTACCACTGTACATGATCGTCTTCGATAACGGATGTGAATGTTATGTGTATAAAAGGTGTTGTTTATGTTTACAGGAAACTCTGAAGATCAAGCCTGGCTCACGTCTTAACATACCAGACCGAGTCGTTGCCATCAGCGGTGTAATGCGAGAAACACGTTAAACTGTCACACATTACCTCCCTTTGTCAGGGCCTCACGTGGAAACGCTCATCAACGGGCATCGCAGGACTCAAAACTTTTAGAAGTATTACCTTAGCCAGTAATACGCTACTAAGAAGCAGGTGTTGTAAAGAAAAACGATTGAAGACATCTGTGATTACCTGAGGAACACTTGGAAGTTGAAAGCTTAAACAATTTAATGTTGAAACCAGATGTTTATCTTCTGATCGGAAATCATTTCATGAGGACTGCGATTTAGTTGTGTAAGACTGCCTAATAGAAACTCACATTTTCTGTCATGTAAGTAAAAGCATTTTTGGCACTATACAAAAAGAATAGTCTCTTGATTTGGGTGGCTATAACACTAATGCAGTTATCAAAGAAATTAATGCTCTGTTAACCCCATCTCCTTGGCATGTGGTTCTGGCACTGGCATGAGTCTTGGTGTGCTGGACATGAAGTTTGCTTTTGTTTACGTGCTAAGGAGAGTGAAGTTTATCAAAACGGATGATCTGAAGATGAGATGCGACAAACATGAATGAACCAGTCTCATCTTTCTTACCTGGCAAGCTCTACAAAGATAAATTAGTTAAAAGACAAAAAGAAAAATATATATTTATACACAGTAAATCTGAAGCGTAGGTTTAACAATGATTTACATAAACCATGGTCTTCTGAGATTTTTTTTTGGGGGTGTCAAGAGCAGATTATTAGAATGTTAGCTTCCATTACTTCTGATTGCTTACGATAACACACTTCTAAATGTTAAACCTTTTGTTCTGGTCTACAAGAAATCATAAAGATCAAGCCTGGTTCGCTTTTTAACCTCCCAGATCAACTCATTGCAATCAATTGTCAAATGTGAGACACAGCCGACATATCTGAGAGTACAGATATGGGGCCTCACAAGGAAACTCACTGCAACGGACTATTTCTTCTTGAAGTGTTACTCAGAATGTACTGCAGTACTAACAGTCAGGAATCAGAAAGACAGTAAAGACTACTTCTGGTACTATCCTACGAAAATGCAAAATTCGAGGCTTAACTCATGAACTTTCTAAAATCAAAAACTTACCTGGCGATCAATGTACAATTCCGGCCTCATCCTAGGCGGCGTGTGAAATTATTACCTTTACAGTTATGAGATTACCAAAGGAAGGCGTAAAATCTGTGTAATATTTATACAAATATATTTGTACACTTTTGTAAAAATACTTATTTTTTAAAAGCGAGTAACTAATATACATATAACTTGTGATTTAGAAAAATATAGTAGAATAATTTTTTAAAATCAGTGCACTGCATGTATAAGTTAAAATGGGTAACTAATATATATAGTCAGGCCTGACGAGAGGGGGGGACAGAGGGGTCTGGTGTACCCGGGCCCGCGGCTGTCAAGGGGGCCCGGCCTTGGTCAGTGGATTTTTTTTCTTCTTCTCCTTTTCTTTTTCTTTTAAAGAAAGGTCTAAGGACAGAACACCCAAGCATTACACATGTAGAAGTTGAGTTTCAAGTCTGTAGAATACAAATTAAACATTATATATTGGGAAAATAATTTACGATTACAAGTACAAGGGGCCCGGAGAGGTCGTCTGTCCCGGGGCCCGGGCTGGCTCTCGGCGGCCCTGTATATAGTTAACTTGTTATATATGTTGTAGTATAATAGTATTAAGAATTAATGCACTGAACATATTTATTTTAATTGTTGTTCAATATAGTTGAAATGTTAAACATTTCATGTCAAACATTTGCATGTTATTGCTCACAAATAAATTTATATATATATATAGGCACCGAATGTTTTGTATGTATATATGTATGAAAATTGATTGATTCTTTATTGCTTTAGCATAGCAAGCACTATAACTACATAACTGAATTCTAAGCAACAATAATATAAAACTGACTTCTATAAACACATACACAAAGAGCTTTATAAAAAAAATATACATAAGCATCACAGCACTGCATCTAGAAATATATCCCGGCACACACACACACACACAAACTCCTACTTGTGCACCATCATCACAGACTTCAAACGCATATGAAAGGGGAATATCAAAAGGGAAAACATAATCAAGGTCACTTTCCGTCAAAACAAACTTTACAATGTATATCAGTCTTCACCCTCCTCCACAACATTCCCTCACCTGTTACACCACCCTCATAAAATCGCCATTCATACAACAGCACCAACGCACCAACACACACACACAGAGAAGCTACTCTCCAAAAAAAAAAAAGCAACAACAAACAAACAAACAAACAAACAAACAAACAAACAAACAAACAAACAAAAACTGCTAGAAAAATAGTTAGCACTAAACTCAGTGAAAGAGAAAAATTATTCAGGTCTTTTTACAACACATGACAGAAGTTTGTCTCTAAGTTCAATCCAATGCACAAGTCATATCAAAATTGGCTTCTTAACCCAGCCATCCCACCAAGAAAAAGAAAATCATCATGTGTATGTATGGGAGATAATAATCCACAAATAAACACACACGCCCTCATCCTTACTCGACGGGTAGTAAGGCCGGTTAGCTACGCAGGCGGTTACTTGCCATTCCTTCAAGAAGTCTTCAGGCAATATGGCAGTAATTTAAGTTTACCTTGTACTATTTTGCCTAAGGCAATCAAAAATAGCTTAGCCATATTTTACCTTTGCGTTTTGTTGTTCTCCTCGTCATCGTCATTTTTTTAAATAATAGCAAAATGAAACGTTCATATGGTTGCCTCTTTTATTCTAGTCAATGATTTAACACTTGGCACTTTTATAAAACATTCATGCACACCAAGGGTTTAAAAACTTCCCATTTAAAGCAGTGCTCGATGTGGAAGACTGCAACTATGTATGGAAGTAATGAAATTAACTGAAATAAATACATTCATTCTTCACAGCTGACGAAAAGCACTGAAAGTACTTTCTGTCATTCTGTCGATGTACTGAAAGTACTGAAAGCACGGATATCTATCTCTGGACTGCTTTTTGTTCATCGAAACCAAACTCTTAACCTCGACGATGCGGACTTTCAGGGCTCGACGAACCCCGCAGCTGTTTGATCGCCGGAATCGCGATAAAGTTCTTAAAATCAGCAATACACTTAAAATAAAATGTGTTTCTTGGCTAAAATCCTCGACCTCCGCTTCCCGCGACATAAACTGAAAACACAACAGACCATAGAGTTTGAGCGTTTGTACCTCCGGCAATACGAGAGTTCGCGTCGTCTGCTCTCCTTCTTGTTCATATTTAAACTAGAAGCGAATTCGTACTGTGACGTCATTCTATAAACAAATTCATCTGCACGCAGTCCGTTAGAGATACAAGTCTGTGACTAAAAGTACGTGCTCTCGTTCACTCAATGTACTGCCAATACCGACAGCTACAGGGCACAGGTCATCCTCTATATAAGACCAGTATCAAAACATTTTGTTAAAGCGATTGTTCAGCTTTAGAACTGCTGTTAAAATTTACATCTTGTCAGGGTTCTTAAAAAATTAGTGTTTTTTAAAAAAGGTGTCCTTCAAGAAGAGTTGGCTGTACTCTTATCTTTTATCGACATGCCCTCTGCCCCTTGGGCTATTTTCAGGCTTTGAAGTGAGATGTCATGAAAGTTAATGCTGGAATATAGAACCACGAAACACAATAAAGGGGTCAGAAACTACATTAGCGAATATTCCAAGTTTGTAACACAATTGAACTTCCTCAGATGCAACAGATCTCAGGTTCAAATATTAGAAGATCGGAAAAATGTCAGACTGAACGATACTATGTCAATGACCATGTTATGCTCCATGTCAAGCAAATGTTGAAAAAATGCTTTAAAGAAATAAAAAAAAAAACGTACTCCTGTTTTAAGATATCTTATAAAATAAGTGTGACAGGCTCAGACAGAAATAATTATCAATTATGCATGCGACAAAATAACACACACACAACCGACCGACGCTGACGACGCGCTCTTTCTCTCAGACACTGTGCTACTTTATACATCCGCTTGCTCGCTTCTCATTAATGGAGATGAAGTCGTTTTAACATTCACGTCTGACACTCTGCACTTTGTGACAAAGAACGGTTTCTTTGTCCATGTTGCCAGACCACCTCCCCCCTGTACTCACTTCGCACAGAGCGTGACAAAGATAGCTCTCCCTCATGTTTACAGCTGCACTCAAACTGCGTGCACTCGCACTGACGATGCACCGAATGTACCGAAAGCGTGTTGTTTATAGGATGAATTGAAAGTACCGAGTTCCACAGTGCACTCTTGAGTCTTTATTTAAGCCCAGCGTCGAAACTTGTCGATCTGTAGTAGCAGTGCTGCAGTTCATCCCCAGTCAGGAATCTTCAGAAGTCAGTGTCTGTACAGACAGCAGCTTCACAGAGACTAGGATGGACCTTCTGTCCTTCGTCGACCTGCCCACATGCCTTGTTCTGGTTCTGACATCAGGCATCTTGGTCTATCTGTGAGTATGCAACTTCGGGATTTTGTAACAGAGAGATAGAGAGAGCACGAGAAAGAACAAGAAACAACCGAACTTTGTTTCTCATTTTTTCAGTGCTGATAGTGGGGAAGCCTTTATTTCTTTGTACTATTTTCCACGAATAAAGACAGGCACAACAGATTTGTTTAGACAGTTTATGAACACCATCATCCCATTTCTGGACTGTCTCAGTTACGGAATATGGCCCTTCGGAGTGTGGAAGTCATTGGGTGTGGATGGACCGAAGCCTTCTCCTTTCATTGGCAACTTTTATCAGCTGGTCAAAGAGGTAAAGCTTTCTCGTTAATACCTTCTGAGATTCTGTTCTCCAACATTCTGTCTTTCGCTGAACATGTTATGATTTAGTTTCGTGGGGTGATGTGACCAAAAACACCCCCCGGTGAAATTTCTGTCGTTCTATAATAGAATGTCTCCTTCAAACAATAAAAAAAATAATATTATTTTCAAAATTTTCAGGGAATGGAACCATTTATTGAAAAAAGATCAAAGAAATATGGTCGCACGTTTGGGTATGTTTTACAAATTCGTCTTACTATTGCTTACATTTAAAGATCTTTGTTTTAAAATTAAAGCATATAGGAAAAACTTGCTTTCTTCTCCCATTCTTTTTTTTCTAGAATGTTATGAAAAACCAAGAATTTTGTAGTCTATAAAGTACGGAGAGGCTAGTCTTATATTAAATTTCCTAACAGAAATATAAATATTTGATAAACACACACCCTCGCAAACTTCTCTGTACCAAGTTGTTTGTATTTCAGCATGTATTACGGACGTGATCCGATGTTGGTGACCACGGACCTTGACATCCTAAAGGAAGTTCTTGTGAAAAATTTCAATCAGTTTACAGACAGATTTGTGAGTATTATAAAGTTTTAGTTTGTTAAGGTCTAGACATCTACAAGGAAGATTATCTTGTTTCAAAATAAAAAACGCTTTGGTACATGATCATGTGAAATCAAATTTTAATTAGCGATGCTTACAGTTTGCCTCCGGTATCCCGTTAGCAATACTCAAACGATATTATTACATATCATCAAGAAAGTAATTGTTTTGGAAATTAAAGCACCAGATAACATTGTTTCTCACATACTGAATTTTCGTGCTACTGATTTCTTACATTTTCAGGAGAAACTGGAGATTTTTCCAGAAGAAGTTGGGTCGATGCTGCCCTTTACTACCGGAGCACAATGGAAAAGAATTCGACACATACTCACACCTACCTTTAGCACGGGAAAGTTAAAGCAGGTAAGCAGCGCACAGTCTATTAATTTAGGTGCAAAATAAGTCTTTCTCAGGGTGGGTCTTCGTGTAGCAGATGCACAGGTCTTCCGCTAGTCTGACTGGTCGCATCTTTTGACAGTTAGTGCACTGTGTGCTTGCTATTTGCACGACTTTGTCCCCCTGAACTGCTGTCACCCTGCCACCCGAGTCCAGAATTGTTAGGACGTACCTGGCTCTCTTTACTAACTTCAGGTATTTGTATTACCTTGGTCATTTGAAACTTGTCAGCGTTGCAGGTTCTTTTCCACATTATTTTTTCCTTTTTCTACATCCCTGATTCTCTCAATGCTCTTTCCATTGTTTATTTAGCATTACCTCCCTTGTAGCAGGGAATTTGTGGAAGCTTCTGCCGTGAGAGACAAAGTTTTAAAATTTATTTGTATAATTGTCAAAACGACTTTTTTTTAATGTTTCTGTGTTAATGGTGATAAGCCCGCGGTATCTATATGTGACTAAGATGTGACTACTTTCATATTTTTTCGACTGTTTAATAGTTGTCACAGAACTGGACGACCCTTGAACAACACGTCCACTAGCAAACACATTAACTACTATGATAAACTTCATTGTATAGATTCTTATAGCTAATTATAAGTAATGTAATTAAAAAAATTATTAGTAAGATGAATGTTAAAATTTATACTTGCTTCAATTTATTTTATCCACATATTTACCTAAAGGTTGATTTTAATTTTTTTTACAGATGGAACACCATATTCAGCGCTGCAGCACACAGCTCACAATAAACATTGAGGAGGCTGTGCGGAAAGGTGAAAAGATCGAAGTTAAAAGGTCAGTGTTTTGCCCTGTTGTAACCCTTCAGGAGACATTTTTTAAGGGAAGGGGTTGTAGCCTTTCACCATGAAGCAAAAGGCTTCCATTAAAAAAGGATTTTATTTGAAGACATATTTGTTATCTTGCTTGATCTCTTATTGTCAGTGTGTTTTAATTATTAGTATTTCTACTAAATAGTGCCAAATGGTTTTTGTAAAAATATCTGACACTCATATGAAAGAATCCAAGAGCCCATTTGTTTTAGAATTAGACCATTATGCAAGATATGTAAAAGCTAGTGTAATCTCTATAATCTACTAGCATTGAAAACACTTGTTGATTGCTTGTCTTTCAAAAAGAGGCATAAACATGTTGAACATCACGACCTCATGATTACAACTTTCTTAATTGTACATACTATAGAGTTATAAGCATACATTAAAGTTTCCCTTTTTTCCCTAGATTTTTCGGGGCATACACCATGGATGTGATCGCGGGAACTGCGTTCGGATTAGAAGTGAATTCTCAGAAAGACCTCGACCATCCATTTGTCAGAAATGCGGCATCTGCTGCTGTAGACCTCTCAAGTCAAGGGTCATTATTAGTCCTACTTGCAAGTAAGGGAAAAATACATACCTTACACAGTTTTACCTTAAACTTGATAATACTTCATAACTAAGACAACGTGTAACTCAGAAACACTCAGATTCCTGTTTTTCTGTTTATGTAATTTACGGAAAAGTTAGAGTTACTAGGAACGTCTTTTATAATAACACTTTTATCACTTTAAGTAACTTTACTGTTATTTATTTTACTTTTCAGAGGCTTTTCCATTTCTAACACCGTTGATAAAATTTCTGATTAAAAACGTCTTCCACCCTAGAGGAGTGAAGTCATTCATTGGAAACATTCGCCATATCATAAAAGAAAGAAAACTGGAGGGAACTGCAAATGTAAGTGTAGGATAGCTGTGACACTTGTATGTCGGCGTGCATGTTTGTTTATGTGTGTCTTTACATAGGTAAATGTATTTTGCACACAGGGGTCGTGTAGGAAATATTAAATGTGAGTGTCCCTTCTGATATGCGCGCATTCGTACACATGCGCACACATATGAATAAATAATACACACACACACACACACCAAGAACAATTTGTAACACGCATAATAAACAGTTCACACATTACTTATTTACATGAATTGTATGTTTTCAAATAGTCTCACGAATCAGTATTTTATTTGTACAGTGAAAATCTCTAATTATTCCACACACCCACCCCTTTCCCACCCACCCCTCCACCACAGAATATAACGCATAAAGACTTATTCAGACACATCAGGAACAAGATGTGATGCTCTTAATATAATTAATGAAGGTATTTATTTTGTATAAATTATATTTAAAAATATGCGGCCCTATGCTCCTCGATTACTATCAAGGACTAAACTAAACTAAGTATTCAAAATATTCAAAATTTACGTAGTTTTGTTTTAGTATGCTCACAAATGTGATACCGTACTTACTTCTGTGTTTTGTTTTACAGAGAAAGCCGGACTTGCTTCAATTAATCCTGAGCTGTGAGAGTAATGAAACAGATCGAATGAATGGTAAATAAAATCTGTTGGTGACTGCGATAGAAATTTGTTAACTGGCTCGGTATGGCGTATGAGTAGTTTCTAGACAACAAATACGATTAGGAAACCATTATCAAAGGGAGAAAACACACAAGTTTAAAATGAGAAAAATGTTCCAAATTTTAATCTATTGCTACTGTTTCAATGCCACAGGTACGCTATATGTTTGAATAGATTATAATTTAATGTTTGTCCTCTAAGTAAATCACAACATTGAATTGTGTCTGGGACATAAACTTTCGGCTCCTGCGAACTCATGAAAATGTAAAAATCGTTTCTTATTAAACTTTTTGTGAAATGTGTCACTATGTTCAGTGATGAGTAGAAGTAGCAAAGAATATTCTACTTATTGCAGTTTTCTCATTGAGTTTAGTGATAGGGTAGTTCAGAAGATGCCGAACTTTACCTGTTGCAGTTTTATCCAGAGTTGAGGTCGTCTCCCAGGCTCTGACTTTCTTTGGCGCTGGGTACGAAACAACGGCATCCACCCTGCAGTTCATGGCGCACAGCCTGGCGCTGCACCCGGAGGTACAGGAGAAGATTGTGTGTGAAATCAAGGAACAGCTTGGCGATGTGAGTTGTTTTCTTTCATGCTATCTTGATAACATTTAAGACTAAACTTTAGTGCTTGTCACCTTTCATGATTAGGATGCTAGAAGAAAAAGAAAAAGCTAGAGAGTGTAAAGGACAAAGCTATCACTATGGATACAGTTCTTAGTGACATTGGTACGAGATACGGTAATAAACTGTTTACCTGTTTATCTTTATCAGGAGATACCTACCTACGAAGGCGTTTCCAAGCTGAAATATCTGGATGGAGCCATTCACGAGACACTGCGGATGTATCCTCCATCCATCGCGTAAGTAATTTAATTTGTGGACTTGTCATGCGCAGCATTACGGCAGCGATAGGTCGCACTCTCTGCACTGACCAGTACTGATAAATGTCATTGCCTGTATTACACTAAAAGCTTGCTGTGACAGCTCGACACCAAATCTTTGTGAAGCAGGTGCAGGAAGATGATCAGAGTTTGAAGTCGACACTGCCATGTGTCGATTTACAATCTAATAAAAAGCAGGATGTGACAGTAGAAATAAAAATGGACCAGGAAAACACGAAAAATGGTGAAGACACAGAAATCCACACAGGAACGTAGCAAATATCGTAACAGAATTACTGATGAGCATTAAAGACAAAACTTCAAGCAGATCAAGGGACCAATATGACAGTAAGGGAGAGCAGTCACCCTCTAGCCAGATAGGCGAAGGGACATCACTCTCCTCCTCAAGTAGGCTTGTTTTATTTTTGCGATCATCATACTATAACCAGGCGCAGAAGACAAGTCAAATGTCGTGATTTTGATACTGTTTTGATGATGTAATCATCTGAGTCCTTTTTTTCTTGTTTACAATAAGATGTCTATCTACCATATGGCTACAAGCTACGAGAATTTGTTGACAGTACTACTAGTGAGTGGACAGTACTGACAGTGCTGTGTGAAACTTACCTTTCCTTTCTTTATGGACTATTAAATTCTTGCTTTTGATAACTTTCCAGAGGAAACAGAATGGCATCTGAAGAGATCACCATTAAAGGCGTTACAATCCCTAAGGGAGCTGGAGTTATGATTCCTATCGGCAATGTGATGAAAGACCCGGAGTACTTCCCTGAACCTGACAAGTTCATACCTGAACGGTAGGAAATTAACAGCTATAGCAAAGATTAAATATTTAATTTATATGGATAGAAAATGGTTTTATATAAGTGGACTTTATTCTTCTTTTCTACTTTTAATATTACGTGAGTTGATATATGACACTGACAAAGAAAGAAAAAAAATTGGCTTGCATAGAAAGAAATAGGATTACTCGTGAAAGGAAAAAAAGACCAGCTAAAGGTAAGGGAAAGAAAAAGATCAGAATGTCACAAAATAGTAGAGAGGAAATCGCAAACAAGTAAAACTATTCGGGAAAATAAAATTTTATTGAAAAATACACTCAAATTTATCTTAAACAAGTAAGGAAAAAAACACACACAGATAAAGAGCGAGAGGGAAGACGAGAAAACAAGACAGACAGACCAACACACAGATAGAGCAGGGATCCTACCATCATGGACTGATTTGATTAGTAATTCATTAATATTTAGAGAGTCCAAATGAGTAACATTTTTGTTGACAACTATTCAAAAGTTTCTCTAAAGTGTAAAATGCTTACTCGTGAATTGGATTTTAGGAAGGTAAAGTAATATTTAGGCTTGGAGATGTTAAGATGAAACATTTCTATACAGGTTTTCCGAGGGCAGCATTGATCCCATCTCCTTCCTAGCATTTGGGTTTGGTCCTCGTCTGTGTATTGGCATGCGTCTGGCTCTACTTGAGATGAAGATGGCCATGGTGCACGTGCTGAGGAAGGTCAAGTTTTTGAAGACGGATGATCTACAGGTAAGATTCACAAGATAAGCATGAGCAAATGGCTGAAATCTGACATAAGGACAACATAGTGGTAATACACTAAAAAGTAAAGGAAACAAAGGAAACAAGGAAAAGTAGGAATATATTTTTAAACATACGTTTACAGCAAAGTAACTCTCAATAGAGAGAAGTGTATTAGGATAGAAGGTAGCCATCATTTCTTATAGCCTTCGATTCAAATAAAATTGTGTTGTTCTATCCATGTCCACAGGAAACTCTGAAGATCCAGACTGGCACACGTCTTAGATTTCCAGACCAAGCCATTGTCATCAAAGCTGTGATGCGAGACAACTGCTAAATGTTAGAATAGAACTATGGGGCCTCACCAGGCAAACATGATTGCATCGGACATCACGGGGCGAAGCATTTCCACAAGTGATTATTCCTATCCCGTAGTGGGGTACTTACAGTCAGGAATAGCAACCATTATTGAAAGACTGCAACATCTCTTACATTACAAATATTATTTGAGTTACGGTGTGCAAAAATAAAATATCACATTGTCTTTCATCCCTGTCGTCACCCTGGTCTCAAGACTATACCCAGAAATGTAAGGATAATCTTGTCTCCTTTGTGGACAGGCCAATAATCGTTTATATTGACTCTTGATATTTACCTTTCTTCTCTAACCTACCTATTTGCGCGTTTGTACTAATCAATTAAAGCGCTAGTTATCAAGATAATGGCGGTTTATGGAGCTTAAATACTTTCGGTAGCAAAAACAGTTATTATGCTCTTGGTCATTATTATCGTCAATTATTTTTGCCCTGGTTGGCCATTAGAGCACTTGATATTATCACCAATTTTCTCGATTCTTTGCCATTGTCTGAAATGCGCCGAATGTGAGGGCAGTCGGGTCATGGATGTCTGTCCCTTTGTCTTCCTTTATCCTCTCATCCGTTTACATGAGCTTTGTACCACAAGTCTTTTCACTAGGGATGGACAATTTTTCCTTAATTCTCTGTTGTATATATTTGCTGTTGGTTCAGTCTTTGTTGTGATATTTTTCAGAACAGACATAAAGAATGAGCAAAAATGACAGGTAATCAGAGTTTGAATTATATTTCAAATTATGGCTGTATTCAAAAAGTAGATTTGATTGTTCATTGTTTTGTTATTGATTCATGTTATATTCATTTCACTCTCTATCTCTGTATCTCTGCAATTAATGTTTCAAATTAATGTATTCTTTCTAGACATTATATACTTTGTTATCCTTAACACGAGGCGAGTTTGTAAAGAGTTGTCATGTTAGTTAAGATTTCACAGCTTTCTATAATGGGAATGACCTTTACATTATATGTGTGAATAAACAGAACATTAAGCTGATCTTCGAGCGCCTTTTTTCTCTGACAGAAAGAACATACTCGCATGACAATAACGGAAAATACACGTTATGTATAGCTAGTCGGATGGCAACCGGATGACAAGCAATTAAGCTGAAAACACCCATAATGTTTGTGTTTTTAAAGTGCAGGCAAACATACCTAAAGCACATTGCTTACTCTTGGCGATGCGAAGATGTCTTACGACAATAATTTTTGTGTTGAGGTGAGAATAAAATAACCCTGAGTCAAGAATAAATCTAAGTACAAAAGAGCACTGACATCCCCATACCCACTTCTTACCTGCAATAGTTTTCTCTGTTACATTTCTGATTAGCATTAAGGCATAAACACAAACAATTTCAATGAACAATGACGCGGTGTAAACAGCAATTTAGGTTACGGAGAGGGAAGTAACTCTTATAGAGACTAATTTATGCATAATGCAGTACTCTCCCCTTTGAACCCTTTTATTTCTGTTCTCTAAACGATGTGAGATTTTGTCCCTTTAACTTCGATGAATTCAAATATTCTATAAAGTTTTCTTAGTTGGTTTGACATGCGATAAATATTTTGACTTTGGGTTTAGTATTTTATTTGTTGCAAGCACTGCATAGTTGCAATTATTTTCTTAAGAAATGTAGGCATTACGTTTTACGAAAATTTATTTTTCTAAATATATTAAGCAATAGAAATGCAAATCTTTTCCTTCAGTTAACAATGGAAAATAGCATCTGGATCTCTCACAAAAGCAATTGTGACTGAGATTGCAGACAAGATGGTCAAAGGAAGAAACGACTATTACGACGGTTAGTTGACGAAGATGTGTATTAGTAAAGATAACGTGTGGCAGACATAGAAGTACATTCCAAAACAGAGCTAAATAATACAGTAAAAAGTATATATCAAAAGGAAAAATAAAAGTCGACATAGATTGAGACGACAGAGCAGTTAGGCAAAGGGACATAAATCACATCGCTACATGAAGATTGCTATTATTTATTTCTGATCTTCAGAGGCTGTTCCTTTTTCTTGTCCCGTTTATAAAACTTGTGGCCAAGCACTTTTTCTACCGAGGGGAATGAAGTTATTAATGGTCAGCCTTAACCGTAATTTTGAAGGATGGAAGTGAGGGAAATGCAGATGTAAGGTGTCAATGACACAAATGACTGCGTGTGTGTGTGTGCAGAAGTGTTAGAGTTTAATAAATTATTTTATCATTTGCTTTGAACATTTACATCAACGGGCGACGGATCGGAGAGAGGCTGGTGTTTTAAGGGCATTATTCTTTATTATCATAAATTATTATCTTTGCATACTTATTATTAACATACTCACGCAAACATTAAAACTTAAGAGAGAAAATATCAAAACGTTTTGAGACAAAATTTATTTTTATGATTAAAAAGTAATTCAAGAAAACATAAACTTTATGTGCAGTGCTCTATAGACTGTAATAATATCTTCTTAGTAGTTATGTTGCTGTGAGATTACAGATTTCATTTCAAACATGAATAAACATTTTCTGTAAGACTTGTATTTTAATTTCATTGAGAAAGGAGGCCATATGACTCATTGCAGATTTTAGAAAACAGATTTTTCCAATAATCTTTACTTTTGAAAAAAAAAAAAAAAAAAAAATGTGCACAACAAAGCAGCATAAAAATGCATGCGTGAACGTCCCAGGACCACTGCTGGCCTTGACTTTCGATTGAGATTGAAATAAAAAGATTTCTTAACTGTGAATTTTCTAGTGTTTTCTTTGATTGGCTATTGATAAAATGATGAAAGCAATATATTTTACAAAATATTGTTAACATCAAAGTGTTGGAGGAAATGTTTACATGTTATTGACAGAAAGCACAGGTGTCACTCAGCCAGGCCTAGCCAGGAAATATACACCAGAGAGGATGTTTGTGGGGTCAGAGTTCAGTGGGTTGGCTTCAGTCTCGCAGCACGGCTTTGATCATTATAGGTCGCTCTGGGCCAGTCACCAGACTCCCAGGCCGAATTCTAATTCTTCCCTTTGGACAGATGAGACAAATAAATGAAAAGCCAACTCATCATAATAATTCAATGTTATTAAAAGTAAGACTGTAACGTGTCTGTGATGGTTTGACAAACGGTTGCCTTATCCTTTCTGTCTATAAATTGTTAGAATATAAACATGGATGAGAAACGATCACAGAAACACATGAACATGAACAAAAAATACATTAACTGAGGTAGTTTATTTCTTTTTTGTCAACGTTACTAAAGTATCTCTTACTCAAGTACTCGTGTTTACGGGGAATGTAAACTGCTGATGACAGTGGAATTTTTCTTTGCCCTCTGAAATTTGTTGCTGTTGTTATTTTCTTATCCCATCTTACCTGCAAATCATCCGTCTTGATGAATTTGACTCTCCTGAGCACGTGAACCATGGCGATCTTCATCTCCAGTAGGGCCAGGCGCATGCCAATACAAATACGAGGGCCAAACCCGAATTGCAGAAGAGAGATAGGGTTCCTGCTCCCTTTATTTTCTTCCGAAAACCTGTCAAAGATTGAGATCATTGCACAAAACTGAAGTGTAAGTGCAGTCAGTATAGCTACTGTCGTATAATTCTGGAAACACTACAATCCATGCGTCCTACTGAAATTGTGGTTTGATTATATAAGACTTGTTGTTTACGAAGTTACTATTTACACAAGTGCAGTGAATATATTTTGTAAGAAACTGGGTATATCTGAGCAATACCTAGATTATTGCCTTTACAATAAAATAAAAAGCACATCTACGTTTGCTCAACCAAGGAAATTGTCGCCCTTCCGTTTAATTAATTTATTTGTTAACAATACTTATTGATAAACCTGCTAAACAGTTTAAATTTATTCTCGATGTTCTTGTTACCATTTTTACTTTCTCATATTCCTGGCAACAATGTTTTATTTAGCCTCTTCCTACTTTGTCTTTTTTCCACTTGTTGATGACTTACCGTTCAGGAATGAACTTATCAGGTTCAGGGAAATATTCTGGATCATTCAGCACGTTGGCTATAGGAACCAACACTCCAGCGCCCTTGGGGATTGTCACACCTTTGATTGTCACTGTTTCCGAGGCCAGTCTGTTTACTCTGAGAGGTTTACAGAATCGGTCATCAGCCTTGTACTGTAAACTCGATTTATAGAGATCTCGCTTAAAACAACAATTTTCTTAGTCCTAGAAAATTCATCTGTTCACTGCTAGCTAACTGACTCTTGAGTATTGCCTTTCCCGTGTATTAATCTTCTAATTTGCTTTGTGAAATACATTAATTGTTAACGACAATCTTTGATTTTGTTAAAGGAAGAAGAAGGGAAAAATAAACAATATTTTTTTTTAAAGTAGTTTTTTCGCTACAATTCTAACTTTAAAAAAATCTCTGCTCACATGTTTAAAGGAGGATACATTCGAAGTGTCTCGTGGATGACCTTGTCCAGATACTTCAGCTTCGCCACATCTTCATAGGCAACATCACCCTGAAAATTGTTACAAGGCGACAACGAATTACATATTTACTTTACATATTCTTATTCTTGCACAAAATAAGTGCAGACCGTGTATATGCAGAAAGATATATAATGAAGAGATATTTAAAAATAGGAAAACCACTAAGATATCTATTCACAAAAATGTATATTCTCAAATATTTTTATGCTCGTTAATTTGTGGACCGCAATATTGACAATAAAGCTTAACCAGTAAACTAAAAAATGCTTATAACATGTTCTATCGTGGATTAAATAAAACCTTCATTCAATGTATCATAAAATATTTAAAAGCGTTGCATAAACTTTACTGAAAGTATAGAACAAGGGATGGTACGACAGTGATAAGAAAATATTGTAGGAGGTGCGTTACTAGGCGATGCTTCTTATGTAAAGTGTAAAGAGGAAGTGCCTCATAGCTTACATCACCAAGCTGGTCCTTGATCTCCTGCACCACCTTCTCCTGAATTTCGGGATGAAGAGCCAGGTTGTAGGACAGAAACTGCAGGGTGGTGGCCGTCGTCTCAAATCCACCCAGCAAAATGACAGTGGCTTGTCCAAGGACTTCAGCTTCTGATAAGGCTGCAACAAATGCAAACTCGTGGATAAATTTGTAAAATTGTCAAGAAACGAAATTGAAACCGTGAAAGCTACTAGCTATTGCTACGGATGGAAATATAGGTGTCAAGAAGATCATTAATGCAAGTAGAGCAGGTCGCGGAGACGGACATTTTATGTTCTTGTGTCCCTGATCCCTTAGGTTTCATGTAAATCATATTCAAACAATTTTTAAGCACCAATCTAAAATCTTCTGGTAGTTAGTAAAATTAGTGAAAGACAATCCCTTACATTTCAGTCTCCCATTTTCCGGCTTTTCATTTTCCTCATGATCGAGAATCATCTGAAGGAAATCTGTGTGCTTTTGTGCCTAAAGACAATGAATAAAATAACTCAACTAAACAACATTAAACAGTGGGTGTATGTTTTTTTGGGGTACGTGGGTGGGTAGGTGGGTTTTCTTATAAGGGATGTTTCTATTTTAGCATAAGGCTAAGTCACAGGCACAGACTCTCACATCGTACATCTACAAACATTTAACTTGGTACTTACACTTTTTCCCTCGGACTTTCTCTGCTGCATGATGCACTGAACAGTTTCGGAGAAAGGCGTCCACCCTTGTTGTTTAATCACGTAGGTGACCAGGAACTTCACAACCGGCATCAGACACGGCATTGCCACTGAAACAAAGAAACAAAACAAAAATTAGGTTACACACATTTTTTTTTATCTCTCCCTTATTTCCGTGTCAAATCTTGTTTTCTACTCAAATCTTACAAAATATCTCATAAAACAGTCAAACCGTCTTCGAGAAGTACATCTGTGTGACAATTCCTAACGTAGGCAGCGGTTGTATAAAATTATCTCCCTTTGAATAGGAAGCAATCACGATTAGCATAGAAACCTTCCTGTGTTCTCCACCCTATAAAATTTTCTGACTTACTACAGAAAAAGTTATTATTGGGAGCAGAAAGAAACTATAATTTATCAAATTTTTTTACTGCATTCTTTATAATAAAAAAAAATGATGATGATGATGATGATGATGATGATGATGATGATGATGATGATGATGATGATGAGAATATGTTGTTATGAAAAAGCTTATAGGTTTACTGAAATCTGCAGTTGAATTGGCGATCAAATGATTTCGCAGGCCGTATGGGTCACGTGGGCCGGTCATCTCCCAACCCACTGAATGTTTTAGATAATACAATGTGAGCGGGGTATGGGGTGCGTGTGTGAGTCAAACCAAAACTACTCACTCAGAACCACGCGGTACCAAGAATTAGAGGCGACAAAAGACACCAGAAGTGTCGCGCTCTTGACGAAAGGATGATTCAGATCCTCTTGGGAGTTGATTTCTATTCCAAATGCTGTTTGCGCGATCACGTCCATAGTGAAGGCCCCGTAAACTCTGAGGAACGAAGAGAAAGATTATAGAAAAGTCGAAAACCAGAAAGATATCTATTTTTTTAAATCTTGCAGACAGAGTAATGATCATCTTGTGATGGTATCAATGCACTTACTTCTTGGCATCAAGTCTTTCCCCTTTGTCAATCGTCTTTTCAATGTTGTTAATCAGTTGAACACTGCACTTGTTGATATGAGCGTCCATCTAGAGAGGACAAGAGAATGTTAAATGCTCATTTTGATTTTAAATAAATTATCTTAATTACTGCACTCTCTTATTACCAGCTAAGACGATAGGAAGCTTGATGGTTGTATCTATGTGTTTACATATTCTGTAGTAAACTCGGGTGAAGTGCATCGTCACAATACTATTCTGTCCACGTCTTCCTCTGCAGAATCACGATACCCTCAGTTCTTGTTATTTTCATTTTTGATATTTGTATTTTGTTAGTCATATTTTATTAGTGCTCAGTACTGTGGTTTATACTTATATTCTTAGTATGTTTTCCATGTTTCGCTCTTGCCACAAGCGCTAAAGATCACACTCCTTACGAGCGTGTATAATAAATCACTCTCTTAGTCAACAACAACAACAACAACAACAACAACAACAACAACAACAACAACAACAACAACAACAACATTAATAATAATAAATAAAAAAGGAACTTGAAATTAATCTAGAGAAAAGAGCCATGTAGGTCTCACCAATTTCAGTTTTCCACTACTGAAAGTTGGAGTCATGAGGTGCCTGACCCTGTGCCACTGTGCTCCTGCTGCACTAAACAAATTGCTTTTAAGTCCCTCTGGAAAAATCTCGAACGAGTCCTTAACAAAACCAACAACAAAAGACAATATTATGGTTTGGCAACAGCTTATCATCTCCCTAAAAAACCACACGCTCTCTATTTGGCTCTAAGGAATTATTTTAGTGCTGTTCCTGTCATAAACCCATGGACATTGAAAAACTGACTTCTTTTTCGATCAACTCATACGGATTAAATAATCAACAAAGGAGGATCAAAGGTATGGCATAAATTGATATAGAAATCAATATATTAATGTCAGGAGGGCATGCATAATTAGGCATTCTTATTTATTATTAGCGAAACATAAGAAAGGAAGAAAACGTGCTTTACGTGTGTACATGAAGTTTAATAAGGTGAGAGTAGACTATATCGTTGTTCAAGTAAAACTACTTATGTCTTATACCCGCTTCTAATTCAAACTGTTCATCCCATTACAAATACAATCTTGTGATAAAAACAAGGACCCTACAGCTTCCTTAGAGATACATTAGTAATCTTACACACAACTGTTAAAATTAGTATAAATAGTCTGGGCAACTTACAAATCTGTCCGTAAACTTGTTAAAACCTTTCACGAGCACTTCCTTCAAAATGTCAAGGTCAGTGGTCACCAGCAATGGTCGAGATCCTGAATAGATGCTGCAATGAACAGACTTTGTATCAGGAATGATTACAACAATAAAACAACACACGACAGTAAACCTCCACACGAAAAGAGGTCATGTCGAACTTATTATTATTAACAACAGGGAGGCCATAAAACAGGTTGACTATTTCATGTTCGTGGAAAACATCATCTTGGAATTATTTAGGTGGTACAACAATATAGTGTCCATAGTAAAAAAGACCTGCAACGACTTTTTTTCCTCCGCCACCTGCACATCTCGGTCTTAGCAGGGACATTGTGGTCCAGTTTTACCGGGCAGTGATCGAGAATGTACGGGAAGACCTAGTTAAATTGGCGGAGAATAGTTTAAACAACAGTTACATTGTTTGGTTTGGTAGAACTTAATACAACATACCCGAATGTTCGGCCATAGGTCTGTGACCATTTCTGAATGCTGACCTCATTGCCCTGAAATCACAACAGTATATTTTACCCAGATATGCACTAAGAATGTTGCAAAACCAAAAATAATCAGTTTTAACAGATAAAAAAAGAAAATCAGGAAATTAAAAGCTGATAATACTGTCTCTAATTTATATGCAATAAGAAGATGTCAATATGGGGAAAATGTTTTAAACAAACGCCGAAGACGTCAAAATACAAATAAACCAAGCAAAAAAAAAATGTGTTGACCTTTTTCACTGAGCTATGCTTCTATAATTATATGGTAGAAGCTTTAAAAACAATATAAAAAAACGAATTTGAACAAATGTATTTTGGAGCATCATACATTTTTATTCAACTCCTGCTGGTTACCAAAAAGTAGAGTTGGCTTTGGTCCATCGACTCCTAAAGTTTTCCAGACACTGAAGGACCAGGTCTTGTATCTGTGAGGAATAAAACCCTTATTACAATGTGGTAACATAAAAGATAATAAAACACGTGAGTGTCATGTTTTTCCCACTGTCTGTATTGGTACAACTAAAGGTAAAGTGGCTGTAGTGCCTGTTACACTCAGACATACCTGTCTCTGGAGGGACATTTGCTTCCAGTACTTTCTCCACTCTACTGTGTATGTGTATGTGTATGTGTATGTGTATGTGTATGTGTATGTGTATGTGTATGTGTATGTGTATGTGTATGTGTATGTGTATGTGTATGTGTATGTGTATGTGTATGCTGAGAAAGAGAGCTCCCGCCTATGTTGCTGGGTAAAGGCGCTGTATACGTAAGCAACTATTACTATTATTTGTTTCTTAACACATACATATTATTGACATCTCCTACATATGCGATATGATGAAAAAGTGTATTAATTATAAAAAAAGTAAACAACCATCTCAAAACAAAACATAAAGATTGTACTACACGAATATCTTACAATGTGCTTCTCTCAGTTTAGCGAGAGAGAGAGAAGGACAAAGCAACATTCGTTCTAAAAACTTTACAACAAGGTGAACTACCTATCAAGCAGTAAAGAAGCAAAAAGTAAACGGTTCACCGCAACATCCTGCAATACAAATAAAACAAGAGGCATATGAGTGGAAGGAAGAGAAGAAAAATTCCGCCCCTCTAGCTTTATACTCTGTCCGTGTAAACGAGTGCTCATGCAGTGCTTGTAGTTATTTTCTTACTTCTGTCATCAATGTTCCATGCTCACCCGAGGGACTGAGTGGATTAAAAGCAGTATGTTTGGGACGACTGGATACTAATTTAATAAACTGGAATAAATAGCAATCTGTCTACTAACATCTAACTCTTCTGACGAGTATGACCATCACATATCTGTTTTCAGCCGCTCAGTCTTTGTAGCTTACTGTATACATCCAGAGCCTACACCAAAAAAAAAAAAAACAAAAAAAAAAACAAAAAAAAAACAAAAAAAAAACCAAAACAAAACAAAAAACAAACAAACAAACAAACAAACAAAAAACAACAACCAACAAAAAATGAACAAGTAAACAGTTCAACGAAACATTCTTCAATACTTACAAAAAGACCAAGAGGCCTACGACTGGAAGGAAGAGAAGAAACAAGGGCAACTCTGTGGCAAAGGGAAGCTCCATGTGAGGGGACTGGAGTGTGTGCAGACACTGTCTGTCTCAGTCCCTCCCTCTGGCTTTTATCCTGTCCTGTAGGCGAACCTGCACAAGGAGTACTTTCCGTTCTTTGTATCGCACTCCCCATTGCAAATGCCATTCGGTCAAGGGTTAAGGACGTCTTTACGCAAGTTCATATTCCAATTGAATTGTTATCTGTGTCACACTGACACACGAATGTCTTACAAGCCTGCAGCAAGAGTTTATTTACAGAAGAGGGAAACACAAACAGCGAGTGTACGCCGGGTGGCCGGAGTTCTTTTCGTACTTCTGTCCTCAAAGTTCTCTGCGCCGCTGAGGGGCTGCGTTGCTTCAAGGTTTGCTACAAACTGTATTTTGTCAGACGACTGGGCTTAGTAGGATGCTGATATAACAAACTGGATTAAATAACAATTCTTCTGGTCACGACATCTCATTCTTTGACCATTCGAGCCTGTTTTCAGCCGCTCAACCCTTGTAACTTACTACATACATCCAGACACCCCACCTCATCAGTCTGGTCTTTGGTCATCATCACAGGTAAGGGAATTATCTGATGTATACATTGAAATGTGCTTGAAGTACAGAATGTGGGAGTAAGGGTTAATCATTGTCACGTGCTGACTTAACTTGTTCTCTTGATGGATTTTTCAAGGTGTTTGTTAGTGTTTACATTTTTTGTTACAAGATTTCAGCCACTACAATATAACCATCATATTGACGTGTAAATAAACACCTGCTTCTAAGGAAGACTTTCGTGTAATGAGTGAAGCAATTTTTTTATCTATATTTGAGGAGAAACCTAGAAAGAGAATGGGGAGTTCTTATATGTTTGGAGCAGGCAGAACACAGACTGATGAGCACACACACAAACACACAATCATCCACTCACCGAAAATGGAAGAAAATGGCATTTCAAATAGCTGTCCATCAACCAGCCTGGCATCGGCCAAAGGTCCTCGGTGCAGCATGATGAACCTTTTGAAATTGTCTGTTACCCTTTGTCTGACTTCACGTTGGGCTTTTTTAACATTTTGGAGCAGATGTATAATCTTCACTGGTAAACTGTGGTAAAACAGATAAACCAAACGGCAAAACACTGTCTATATGAGATTCGATTTATTAAAAAAGTAAAAAGTTTAAGATATTCTGAGGAAATTAAGACCAGCTTCCAGAGAAGAGCTTTGTTTACGACCTCTTGAGTCTTGTCATCCCAGTTAAGTCTTGTTGTCTGTTTATGCTTGTTTTTCTTTGTTGTATGACTGTCTACTTAATTTTATTGTCTCACAATGACCTCGGTCTGACCCCGTCCTGGCGAGGTTTGAGAAATGTTTGCTTACATGTGCAGATCTTATCTCAAGCTCAATTTTAGTATCATTTACTTATATAAACTGAGAGCACTCAAGATAGTGTCTTTCTAATGTGCAGGCAAATGTACTGAAAGTACTTTGAGTCAGCTCAGAGGATAGTACTTGGATACCTGCAGTGATGTTAGCATAGAGACTATTCCATTGACATCAGGGATAGAAAGAAAAAGAACTGCAAAAGGGAGGAGGAGGAGGAGGAGGAGGAGGAGGAGGACTTATGTATTTATTATTTATAGGGCCACTCAAACATAAAGTTTAAAGAGATACATTATCAGGAAGTTGTGAGACAAAGTTTATTTGTATTATTACAAAATAATACAAGATATATATATACTTTTTATTAAAATAGATGGGATAAAATAACATTTTGGGTGACCTAAAACTTATTATAATGTTAATACTATCATGCAAGCACTTACTATTCATTGTATTCATAATTTAAATACAAACATGTAACAAAGACTCAGAAGGAAGTAAACTAAAAGGTTTATCTGAAATAGTTTGTAGATATTAGCAATATTTTTCTTAGTGGATGTTTTGCTGTAAAATTAAATTTTTCCAGGTAAGACACGAAACTTTTTTTACCATAAGCTTTGTATTTTAATTTCATTGAAAAGATAAGACCATATGACTCACTGAAAACGTTCATGGAAAGGTTTATTGCAATAATCTTTACTTCTGTGCAGAAGAAGGCTCAATACAGCAAATAAAAATGCGAGATCCCAATCAGTGGGTTTGGACTTTAGGTTGAGGCTGAAATATAACGATTTCTTAACTTCCGATTTTCGAGCGCGTCTGTCTGTCTGTCATAAATTGACTATGAAAATAAAGCATTATAAATGTAATAGACTTTAAATATATTTTTGTGACATCAATCTGCACTTCAGGGAAATGTTTGCTCTTTATTGACAGAAAATAATAACAAAAAAACAAGCCATAGAGACAGAACAGCTTAAAATCACAGATGTCACCAGGTCTGTCACATAAACTTTCAACATTTTATCTTTAGTCGCGCAGCTCGGCTTTGAGCAACACAGGTCGGTCTGCGGTACTGACCAGAGTCCCAGGTAAAATCCCAATTTTGCCCTTTGGACATACAAGACAGAAATAAATGAAAAATCAACTCTCGATAATTATTCAATGTAATTAAGAAAAGACTGCAATGTGTATATTGATAGTTTGAACTTCGAAGAAAACACACAATAACTATAATTGGGCCGAATTTACTAGTTCCTTTATTTCTCTGCTTTCCCCCCACTGAATGTCTACTTCCGCTTTAACAGTAGATTTTTGTTTTCTGATCCCACCTTACCTGCAAATCATCTGTCTTGATGAATTTAACTGCCCTAAGCACGTGAACCATGGCGATCTTCATCTCCAAGAGGGCCAGGCGCATGCCAATACACAGACGAGGACCATACCCAAATGACAGAAAGGCCATAGGGTTCCTGCTCCCTTTATTTTCTTCAGAAAACCTGCTCAAAGGTACCAATGTACAAAGCTGAAGTGTAACAGCAGCGAGTTCTAGCGACTGACATGCAATCCATAATATACTTCAATTCTCACTAACATTTCAGACGTGTTGCTTACAATGTTATCAAGCTAATAATTAACGAGTGCTGTGAGATTATGTATGCAGATATTGTCTCTGCTGCCTTAAATACATTACTATCCTAATAGTCAAATGAGAGATACTATAAAATTATTTCTCATTTCAGGGTGTTTGGTGTATTTTTCGTAAATCCTTATTTATCTTGTAAACACACCTAACAAACTAAGTAACTTGAATTCTTTCTCGATAGTCAACTCATGTTCACAGTTGATTCTTTATTTCACTCGCCATCATGGTAATCAGCACCAACTCCTCCACCACCACCATCATCCCACCAGCACCACCACCACTACCACTATTACCACCATTGCTATCAATTAAGTCTGTTGCCAGGACTACTGGCACCAATGTTGTAGCTATGGTCTTCCTGCTTTCTCTTTGTTTCACTTGTCCTACCTGTGGTATTCTGTCCACTTGTTGATGACTTACCGTTCAGGAATGAACTTTTCAGGTTCAGGGAAATATTCTGGATCATTCAGCACGTTGACGATAGGAACCAACACTCCAGCGCCCTTGGGGATTGTCACACCTTTGATTGTCACTGTTTCCGAGGCCAGTCTGTTTACTCTGAGAGGTTTACAGAATCGGTCAGCAACTTGGTACTGTAAAATCGCTTTATGGAATTTTTTTTCTTTAACAAGCACCCTAACAGGAAACTCATTTTGGAACATGACTAAAATCGCTTTTACTCTTAGTGATCGCTCTTTTTATGAATCGTCATCATTGCTTTGTGAAATACATTTAATTACTACAAGGTTAATCGAATTTTTGTTTACTCAAAGAAAGAATTTAAAAAAAATATAACTGCTTTTTTTTAAACCAGGCTTATTCCCTACACTTCTTGCGGAAGAAAAGTCTCTACTAACATGTTAACAGCAGGATACATTCGGAGTGTCTCGTTGATGGCGCAGTCCAGATACTTCAGCTTCGCCACACCTTCGTAGGTCACATCACCCTGGACATTGTTTTACGGTAACAACGGATTACATGTCTAGTTTCCTTGTTCTTATTCTTAAATAAATTAGGGTCATGGTTATCGAATTTCAGCCTCGGTGCACTTTAACATAACAGTTAAATCAAACTGTATATATACAAATAAAAAGCATGTTATTAAATCTATTTTATTCTTGTTAATTTGTGTATCGCAATATTAACAATAACTTAGCCAGTCAACTGAAAGGTGCTAATAACGTGTTCTATCGTGGATAAAATAAACCATCATACAGTGTGTCGTAGGGAGGTTTACTGTATCATTTATATTTAATAAACTTTACTGAAAGTATAGAAAAATGGATGGTACTACAGCGATGGGAAAATATTGTTACTAGGCGATGCTTCTTATTTAAAGTGTAAAGCGGAAGTGCCTCATGACTGACATCACCAAGCTGGTCCTTGATCTCCTGCACAATCTTCTCCTGTACATCAGGATGAAGTGCCAGGTTGTAGGACAGAAACTGCAGGGTGGTGGACGTCGTCTCATATCCACCAAGAAAAATGACGACGGCTTGTCCAAGGACTTCAGCGTCTGATAAGGCTGCAACAAATATCAACTCGTGGATAAATCAGTAAGAACACTCTACTGATTAAAAACCTCAAGAAAAAATTCAAACTGCAAACTACTCGTTATGGCTCGATATGGGAATATAGGTGTCAAGAATATTATCATTTCAAGTAGAGCAATTCGCAAAGACTTACTTAAACTTACCATCTATACTCGAGTACTCGTGTCCTTAGCTTCTATGAAAGTTTGCCTGAGCGGTTAGAGAAATTACGGAGTGATATATCATGACTGATTGGACGACAATCACTTACATTTCAGTCGTTTATTTACCGGCTCTTCGTTGTCCTCATAATCGAGAATCATCTGAAGAAAATCTGTGTGCTGTTGTGCCTGGAGACAACGAATAAAGTAACTCGACAAAACAGCATTGGAATAGTGGAGGGGTGTGTAGGGGGACTTGGGTGTTCACGTTCTTGTAAGTGAAAACAGCATGGTAGTATTGTGTTGGAGAGCTGGGTGTCTGTTTACGTTCTTGTAAGTGATGTTTTTGTTCTAGCTTGAGATGAGGTCTAGTGCAGACTGTATGCTCTCATGCACCATATGCACCATAATACTGCAGACACTGTAATATTGTCTAGATACAAAGATTTCGCTTGGCCCTTACACTTCTTCCTTCGGACTTTCTCTGTTGTATGATGCGTAGAACAGTTTCGGAGAACGGCGTCCACCCTTGTTGTTTAAACACGTAGGTGACCAGGAACTTCACAACCGTCATGAGAAATGGCACAGCCGCTAAAGGAGATAAAAAATAGGTTAGTATACTCTCTATTATTATATCTCTCATCTCTGAGTCAGAAATTGTTTACGGCTTCATCTTATAAATCATCTCAAAAACAGTCTTTTAGCCAAACCGTCTTCGAGAGGAACGGTCGCGTGCTTACTCCTACCATGCTGTGAAACATTGTCTCCCTTTGAAGGTAAAATGGTTGGTTAGTGAAGCAGCTTCTCTGTGTTCTTCACATTACTTGGTACCAAAAAGATTTAATTACTTGTGGCAATGAGATAAAATGTATCAAGTGACTCTGGGAAAGTCAAGAAACAAATTAATTTTTTTGTGTGTATTTCTACTTCATTTCTCTGACAATTTTTTTGGAGTTTTTCCTATTGCTAACCCACTTCTCAAAAATCGTGTCACTTCCCCTGGCTTCTACCAAGAAAGGAAGGAAGGAATTATTTTTGATTAACAAATTTGGAGGTGTGAATTGAAATCCAAATATTCTTACTCAGAAGCACGCGGTACCATGGATTAGAGGAGACAAACGACAACAGAAGCGAGGCGTCCTTGACGAAAGGATGGTTCAGATCCTATTGGGAGTTGATTTCTATTCCAAATGCTGTTCGCGCGATCGCATCCATGGTGAAACCTCCGTAAACTCTGAGAGAAAAAGAAGGATGTTGGTAAAATTCGAACATTAAACATTTATCCTTTTTTAAAAATTTTGAAGACAGCGTAATGACCATTTTACGATGTTACCAATAAACATTGCACTTACTTCTTAACATCAATTCTTTCCCCTTTGTTGATGGCCTTTTTCATGTTGTCAATCAGGTGAGCACTGCAGGTGTTGATATGACTGTCCATCTAGAAAGGACAAGACAAATCTGCTCCATTTTTCAATGTTAAATGCCTCTTTTTATATCGTATTAGCTAGCTTGATTACTTGTCGATATTTTGCTTCGAACTGTTCTTTAATTTTCGTTGCTTGAAAAAGCCCTTTAAACTCAAAATCATTACAATATTAATAAAATCCTAAAAGGAATATGTATTTAATTTATAGGAAAAAGAGTGATCTAGCTCTTACCATTTTCAGTTTGCCACTACTGAAAGTTGGGGTCATGATCTGTCTGACCCTGTGCCACTGTGCTCCTGTTGCACTAAACAAATTGCTTCGAAGTCCTTCTGGAAAAATATCGAACGAGTCCTGAAAAAAAACCCAACAACAATTAAAAACAAAGTGTAAGTCTTTGGCGGTGGGTTGATAGCTGCCTAAACAACTTCACACTCAGTATTTGGTTTTAATGTTTACTGTTAGTGCTGTTCTTGTGACGTAGACATTTACTTTTCAGATTTTCTTTTTATTTTGATCAAATCTGTTCATGTTTTACATGCCCGTCTTATTTGAATCGGCCATCTGAAACTATAATTTTGCGATAAATTTTTATAATCTAAGAGCTTTCTTAGAGATGCATAATTCAATTTACAAAACTGCTAAAAGTAGCAGAAATATCCCTGGACAACTTACAAATCTGTCTGTAAACTTGTTAAATTCTTTAACAAGCACTTCTTTCAAAATGTCAAGGTCAGTGGTCACTAACATTGGTCGAGTTCCTGAATAGATGCTGAAATTCAAAGACATTGTATGAGGAATAAATAAATCACAGTACGAGTATCATAACAAATCTTTTATCAGACAAGCCGTAAAATTGAGATAAATTTCTGAATGCTTCAGAACAGTACAAAAATGGAGAATTTGACATCCACCAGTTTCCCTTCTGGACAGTGACTTCTAGAGCATAAAAATGACAAATAAAAAACCTTTTATTCATTCGGCAAAAAATGTTATTTTTTTATAAGAAGCACTTTTAAAATGTGACATTTTTTCAACATTAACAAAGTTTTAATGTAATACTAAATATTACCACATTATATTTTTAAGTTTAAATCTCAATTATAGTGTTTGGATTAGTAGAACAGTGCAGCATACCCAAATGTTTTGCCGTAGGTCTGTGACCATTTCTGAACGCTGACCTCATTGCCCTGGAAATCACAATAGTATATTTCACCCTGACATAAAGAAAGAAGGTTATAAAATCAAATTAATCACATATTTTAATAGATAACACAAGAGAAGCGGCAAAAAGTGCTTACAATCCTGTATCGAATTTAAATACGACAACAAGACATGTGATTGAGGGGGAAATGTTACAAACTGCCGACCTGACGTCACACAGAAATTCAAGCAAAATACACTTATGCAACTTTTCCACTGAACTATCTTTTATAATTCTATGGAGGATATATTTTGAAAGCTGAAAAAAACTTGAAAATATGTATTTGATATTTTCATACTTTTGTATTCAGCTCCTGCTGGTGACCGAAAAACGGAGTTGGCTTGGGTCCATCCACGCCTAATGTTTTCCAGACACCGAAGGACCAGGTCCCGTAGCTGTGAAAAAAAATCCCCATTATAATGTGATAAAATAAAAGAGAATAACACGTGATGGTTATGTTTTTCCTACTTTCTGTATATAGCTCCTGTTACAAGTGAGTGAGAATCAAATGTGTTTGTGCTGAGAAAAGAGCGACCGCCTGTACTGGTGGGTAAAGCTGCCTCAGGTCAACCCCTGACCTAAATCTACAAAATAATGCAAAATCGTATTAATTATAAAAAGTAAACACCCATTATATCAAAACAAAAGATGAAGACTGTGATACACGAATATCTTACAGCGTGCCCCGCAGTTTACAAAGAGCGAGCAACATTCGTTGTAAAAGCTTTACAACAAGAAGCAACAAGTAAAAGGCTCAACGAAACATGCTGCAATACTTACAAATACAAGAAGATGCCCACGACTGGAAGCAAGAAAAGAACGAGGGGAAATTCTGTGGTAAGAAGAAACTCCATCTCAAAGGACCCGAATCTGTGCGATGACACTCAGAGTCCGTCCCTCTCGCTTTCCGTCCTGTCGGTGTAAACTAAACAGTGCTCAGTGCTTTTGGTTTCTTTGCCACAAACTCAGCAGTGCTCTGCCCTCTGATTTCCTATGTTCCTGTGTTATTTAGTCAGCAGTTGAGAACATCTTAAGCGCATGTGCACATAGAAAATTGACTTGTTATGTTGATGTCTCCTGGACACACGAATGTCCTACAAGGATTCAGCAAGAGTTTATTTACAGAAGAGCAAATATACAAACAGCGAGTGTAGGCCGGGTCGCTGGAGTTCTTCTCGTACGTCTGTCCTCAAAAATCTCACCTGAGGGGCTGCCTGGCTTGAAGGTTTGCCACAACCAATATTTTGTCAGACGAATGGGCTTTGTAAGATACTGATTCAACAAACTGGATTCAATAACAATTCTTCTGCTCAGGACGTTTACTTCTTTGACCGAGCGAAACCTGTTTTCAGCTACCCAACTTTGTAACTCATTACATGTATTCAGACACCCCACCAGTCTGGTCTTTGGCCATCAGGGCAGGTGAAAGGAGTGGACTGATCTGAACAGTGTAACGTGCTTGAAGTACAGAATGTGGGAGTAAGTGGTGATCGTTGTCACTGCGGTGACTGTGACTTTATCCTTTCAGTTGATTAGAATCCTGATGTTAGAGAGATTTTATTTCGGAAGGGCGAGCTCACGCGTATTTTGGACATTTTAATGATTTAAAGAAGTAAGCCACGGCCAATCGACAATATAACCTCGTACACTTTTGAGTTGGTCATGCAGCAGACAGTTCCCAAAGACCTCCAAATTTTGGTCTCGCTTTTGCAAGTGTAAGGTAGGAAATGCATTCTACCTATCATTCACACTTTGAATGTGGCCAACAAGAGAGTAAGGGTGAGATGGTATCCTGTGTGGCAACTACAGGCGGAGGTCACCTGAGGTCTGTTTGGAGTAACACCTTTTGTTGACTCCACACCAACGAGCACGTGTCCTCTCTCTCTCTGACTGACCCACTTCCCCAGCATTTCATGCTGAGACTTGCAAAATGATTCACTGCATTTTTTCATGAAGCATGTGACCTAGAAAAGTTTGTTATATAAGCCTTACCTTTCTGCCCCTTGAAGTTCCTTTGATAAATCATCTGGACAGTCTTAAACTAAGTTCAAGCTAATTTATTTTTTACATTTCATGCATGAGACCAGTTTAAAAAAGAAAAAAAAAATTACCCTGGGGATAGAAACTTGCCGTAAGTATGTTTTTCCTATCAGAACGTAACTGTACGACTCTAGTCGACTGTGCCCCTTTTATTTTCTTCCCCACATTGCTTTTACAACGAACATATTCAACCCTCTTTCCAGCTCCCCCCCGGCGTCACCTACATTCACGAACTATCTGGATTGCTCGGAGTATTTTTCTTTCTAGGTCTGGTCCAACAGGATAGGGTACAGATAGGGCAAACACACGGCCGGGTGGCCTTTGTAGTGACATAAACCTTAGTGAGATTGTATTTACCCAAAGGAAAATTAAATAGAAAACCCATCTGAACACCGAGTACTTTCTCCCTCTCTCTGTGTGTGCTGAGAGAAAACTCAACTATGTTTATACGTAAAGGTCGTTATAAATAAAAATTTATTATTTTTTTTTCCTCAACTCGTTTCTTTAACATTTGCTACATCTACAAAATATAAAGGCTTTGAAAAACAAAAGTGTATTCATTGTACAAACAAAAGCAAACGTTAACCATATAAAAAAAAAAAAAATGAAGACTGTAACGCTCTTCCACCATCTTGCAATGTACTTCTTGCAAATTATTGAGAGCAGTATTTGACGAATAAACTTTACAACAACTTTAGCTATTTTTAAAGTGATTAAGGTGCAAAAATAAAACAGTTGGCACATGCTGCAATACTTACAAATAGAGCAAGATGCCTACGACTGGAAGAAAGAGAATGAAGAGAGGAAAGACTGTGGCAAAAAGAAACTCCATTTGCAAAGATCCTTGTCTGTGCGATGACACTGAGCAAGTCCGTCCACCAGCTTTATAGTCTGTCAAGGAAGAGAAAGTGCACGTGAAGTGCCTGTGATTATTTGACACTCAAACAGCCCTACCCAGGGATTTCCTTTACTTCCTGGCTATTCAGTCAGCGGATGAAGACGTCCAAGTACGCAGGTGCACATTGAAAATTATGATTTGTGTTTTTTTTTGTGTCATAGTGAGATACGAATAAAAATGAAATTCTCCTGCTGTACGTTTCCAAAATGTTTAATACTTTACATGTTTATATCCATACAAAGGGTGTCTGCCCGCTTTGCCATATATCACATTTTAAGAATGATAGGCTATGTCTTAGTAACAAATCTGATTATTTTGACAGGTTACTTCTAATCCTCCGGCTTCGTGTAAAACCTGTGTGATGTTTGGTTGTGTGTCTAAAGCTCGAAAACAATACAACATCTGGACAGACTTTAGACAAAATATTTTGTGCTTTGAGAAAAGAATGCGTGAGTGACTCAGAGTGTGTGTGGCTGAGAGGTTCATTTCTCGATATTTATAGCTTTTTATCTTTACTTCCACGTTTCATTAAAAATACTGTTAATGTGATAGCAAATCTTCCGCTTTTTTCTTGTCGCCGTGACGAATAAAGCCCCGCGTGATTGCCATGATAATAGCTGAGTATAATCACTTTCAGGTTGCCAAACATGATAGCAAGACGAGACAGGCTATGACACATCGATTGTGTCAAACTCACGATTATGGGTTTATCAAAGACAAGTCACTTAAGCGACTGCGATTTTAAAATACAGGTGCCTTCTCTCCGTTTTGAGGTCGGCGTGATACAACCCTTAATCAAATCAAATATATCCAGTCCTTTTGAGGACAATTTCACATATTATATACATATTCTGTACAAAAATAACTGACCGTAGGGTGACAGAGGCTTAGTCATGTAACAACACGATAGCAAAGTAAGGCGAACATGATGCGAGGATCCACTGGCAGCCAAAGCAGAAAGTTTTTTTCAGAAAACAATGTCAGCCAATGTTCTGAGCTCCCTTGAGCTTGTGGATCATACAGGTGCAGCTCGGTTTCTTTTTTTTTAAATATAAATAATCTTTTCAAATTTTATTCAAAAATTAAACATGTGGAGTGTAAAAATATATTTCACTTGCGTCGAATGACTTCATACAAATTCATAAAACAGACGTGGAAGAGGCTACAAAACTGCCTTCTTTATACCCACTTCTCACCTTAGTTGGTTCTGGTTAGCATTCAGGCACAAATACAATTTCGGTGAAAAATGACTCGGAGTAAAGGCAAGGCAAGGGAGGTAACTCTGGTGGCGAGTAATTCATCCACAATGCAGCACTTTACCTTTTACTTTTCTCTTTTCTTCATTCTTAACGATGTGATTTAATTCTTGTATCTATCTTGGATCAATTCAGATTTTCTATAAAGTTTTGTCCGTTTGTATAAAAGCAGCGTAGTGCCAGCTGTAAATGTTAACTTGATGACGCCTTAAATTATTTATACGATTCGAAGCAATGTGTTTACATCTGTCAAACTTATTTCGATTATTTATGGACAATATATAATAATTTGTATAAGACAACGATGTTTAGAACTTCTTCGTAATTTATTTCATGGCTGGTGTCACAAAGGTACATTTTTTAACATTCGGTAACTCAAAACCTGATTAGTTGGGCGGTCACTTTTTCTTTGATGGAAACGGTGAGAATAGAGAAATTTTGGTGATTGCTCGTGCCGAAGTGATTTCATTTGTTTATTTTAACTGACTAACTAGTAGAATAAAAAGAATAAATGAAAAGACACAATAAAATGTTAGCCGATAACGAGAAGTTAGAAGGCCACCCGGAGAAAGCACGGCTACCTGTTCAGCACGACCTGGGTGGCATGCGAGGCCCCATTATGCAGCGCCACCCGGGGAGTGTGTGAGTGTGAAGATTCTACCCGTCCCAATACGACACGCCCACACTCTCGTGAGTTTCTCGTGCCTCCCAAGGACAATCGTGTTTTGTATTCAAAGATTTTTGTTGATTGTGTGGACACGAACCGTTTCTCTTAATGATTGGGTTTTATCAGTCACCTATCACTTGTTTGGACAAACCTCTTGTCTTGTATGTGTCTGAACTTTGAGTACGGCACCCTGTGACAGCTTCACCTCGAGCAGTTGAACTTGCAGAGATATTTTGATAAGTTGATGAATGTAGAGAGTGTGTAAATGTGTAAATATTTTATTTATTATTTTAAAAGTTTTAACTTTATGTTGGCACGTGATAATATTTTGAAGTCAGGTTAGAATTGTAAACAAACTGTCTTACAAAACAAACATAAAAATAACTTTTAGAAAAATCTTTAATTAGAAAATTTGAAAAAAGTGGACATTTGTGGAAATTGTTATTAGGATTATAGTCCAGATGGCCAGACAAAGAACAGACTGCAGATACCGTAATAAACGAAGATGACTACTTGAAGAAAACCTGTGATGGGCACACAAGAATGCTACAAAGCAGATAAATTATGCAGTAAAAAGTATAGGTGAAGAGGAGACACCAACAGTCGATGTTGAGATGACACATTTGTTCACTTAACCCAGTTAACCAAAGGGATACAACTCACATCGTGAGGAAAAAAAAGCTTGATATTACTTCGAATCTTTAGAGGCTGTTCCCTTTATAAAACTTGTGGACAAGTAGGTCTTCCCACCGAAAGAAAGAAAGTTATTAATTGCAAACTATTGTATTTTTGAAATACAAAGTTGAGTGAAATGAAAATGTAAGCTATCAAGAACACAAATGTCTGTACGATATCACTGAACAAGTTCTTGAAAGGTTTGTTACAATAATTTTTACTTCTAAACAGAAGGCGAAAACAAAGCAACGTGGAAATGGGAGAGTCCCACAACCACTTCGGCTTTTGACTTAAGGTTGAGATAAAATGAAAGATTCCTTTTTTAAACTTCTGTCTGTCTGTCTGTCTGTCTGTCTGTCTGTCTGTCTGTCTGTCTGTCTGTCTGTCTGTCTGTCTGTCTGTCTGTCTGTCTGTCTGTCTGTGTACTGTCTTAAATTTCCTATAAAAATAAACAATCACAATTGCAATCGGTTTTTCAAAAAGTGACACCAAAGGGTGTTGCACCTAAAGAAAATGCTTAAATTGTATGAACAGCAAATCAACAAATCAATGAGACAGAACAGTTTGATATCATAGGTTTCACTCAACCAGGCCTGTCACATCAACGTTTTGACTTTAGTCCCGCAGCACTGCTTTGAGCAGGATAGGTCGGGCTGGGGTACTGACCAGAGTCCCAGGTAAAATCCCAATTTTGCCCTTTTGACAGAAATAAGAGAAAAATCAACTCATAATAATTATTGAATGCTATTAAAAATAAGACTGCCATGTGTACGTAGATGTTTAGAAAAATTGTGTGAGGATCCTGATGGATGAGTGAGGTAAACATGTCTACTGCGGGACTAGTATCCCCAACTGAAGTACTCGTGTTCAAAGGGAATGTGAAAGAGTGATGATGATAATGATGACACGCAGTCGAGTTTTCTTTTGCCCACTAACTTCGGAAAAACACACAATAAATATAATTTTCCGGAATTTACTAGTTCCAGAATTTCTCTTCTTTTTCCCCCACTAAGTACGCTAGAACAGTTCATTTTCATTTTGTAATGCCATCTTACCTGCACATCATCCGTTTTGATAAATTTAACTCTCCTGAGGACGTGAACCATGGCGATCTTGACCTCCATGAGAGCCAGACGCATGCCAATACAAATACGAGGCCCGACCCCAAATGACAGAAGGGAGATAGGGTTCCTGCTCCCTTTAGTTTCTTCAGAAAATCTGCTCAAAGATTTAAAAGGTCAATGTACAAAGCTGTCAAGCTAACAATTAAAATGTGCCGTGAACTTACTTTGGCACACATTAAGTGTCTGCTGCTTTCGCTATGTTACTGCCTTTATAAAAAGTCTTTGTTCCACTACTTAATGACTTACCGTTCAGGAATGAACTTATCAGGTTCAGGGAAATATTCTGGATCATTCAGCACGTTGACGATAGGAACCAACACTCCAGCGCCCTTGGGGATTGTCACACCTTTGATTGTCACTGTTTCCGAGGCCAGTCTGTTTACTCTGAGAGGTTTACAGAATTGGCCATCAGCTTTACGAGAATCTTAATTACAGTGAACATTTTATAAGTCCTACAAAATGCTTTTTCTCACTGCTATTTAACTGATAGCATAGCATCATCATGATCATCATTGCTTTGCGAAATACACTAAATTACTAGCAGTATAATTGCTGTTTTTTGTTCACTCTTGTGGAAGAAAAGTCTTTGCTTACATGTTCACAGGAGGATACATTCGGAGTGTCTCGGTGAGGGCGTTGTCCAGATACTTCAGCTTCGCCACATCTTCATAGGTAACATCACCCTGAAAATGTTTAGACGGTGGCAACGAGTCATGTGCCTAGTTACCGTATTCTTATTCTTGAATAAATAAAACCCCATGGAAATAAAACGTCAGCTTACCCTATTTTGTACAGAATAGTTCAATCATACTGTAAGTATCAAATAAAATATTTTATCCAGATATATTAAAAAAATAGAAAACCAATAAGATATCTATTTACGAAACATTTATATTATTCAACCGTCTGTGGATTTAATTTGTGGATGGTTATTTTAACAATAATACATAAACACTAAACTCAACGCACCATGTAACCTAGCATAGACGGAAATTAGATATCCTTTAGTACTTTATTGTTTACTTATTATTTAACTTTAAAAGGCATTGCTTAAACAGCTTAACTAAAGGTCTAGGACAAGTAGTGTTGTGACAGAAAATATTGTAAGATGTGCATGAAGAGGCGATGCTTCTTATGTAAAGTTAAAAGCGGAAGTGGCTCATGACTGACATCACCAAGCTGGTTCTTGATCTCCTGCACCACCTTCTCCTGTATTTCAGGATGAAGTGCCAGGTTGTAGGACAGAAACTTCAGGGTGGTTGATGTCGTCTCATATCCACCCAGCAAAATGGCAGTGGCTTGTCCAAGGACTTCAGCTTCTGATAAGGCTGCAACAAATGCAGGCTCATGGAACAATCTGAAAAAATACTCCCTTGTATACAGACAAAAATAATCAAATAGTGGAAGAATCGTGCGAGGGCTAGAAGTGGAAATACAGACATCAAAAAAGATTATCACTATAAGTAGAGCAATTTACGGAAGACCATTCTATACTCGAGTTCTTGTGTCTTTATTTTTTTACGAAAACTTGCCTGATCACTTTAAAATCTTCTTGTGGTTAGAGAAATTATGGAATGATTTTTCAAGACTAATTGGAAGACAATCGCTTACATTTTAGTCGTTCATTTTCCGGCTTTTCGTTGTCCTCATAATCGAGAATCATCTGAAGGAAATCTGTGTGCCTTTGTGCCTGTAACTCGACATAACAGCATGGCAATAGCTTTTTGTCTATATTTTTTTTGGGGGGTGGGGGTGGGGGGAAGAGTGAAGAAATAGAACTTATCTGTTTACGATTTTTTAAGTGAAAACAGCATGTCAATAGCTTGGTACTGAGCTGATTGTTTACGTTCTTGTGATGTTTTTATTTCATCTTGATTTATAAGGTCTAATACAGACTGTGATCCAGCAGCATGCACTCCCATATCCTATGCATGAGAATACTACAGACAATGTACACATTGTACATATACAAACATTTCGCTTGCCCCTTACACGTTTTCCCTCGGATTTTCTCTGTTGTATGATGCGCAGAACAGTTTGGGAGAACGGCGTCCACCCTTGTAGTTGAAATACTTTGGTGAGCAGGAACTTCACAACCGGCATGAGACACGGCATTGCCACTGATAGAGAGAGAAAAATTAGTTTAGCATATTCTCCATTTTCATATCTCTCATTTCCGTGTCATTTCTTCTTTCTACTCACATCTTACAAATTATCTTTTAGGAACTTCTTTTCGTATGCCACGGATGTGAAAAATTGTCCTTAAGATGATTCAGCGGTTAGTAAAGCAGCCGCTCTGTGTTCTTCATCTAATAAATTTTCTTCATTATCTAATATCAGAAAAAGCTCATTGCCAGTCGCAATAAACTAAAACGTATCACGTGACTCGAATACATAATTATAATTAAAATCTTATTTTCTCTGGTTATTTGTGTTTCCCTTCTCTCGTTTTTTTTTCTTTTTTGCATTCTTACTTTCTATTGTTGTTCTCACTTCCTCTCAAATCTTGTCACTTCTCTTGGCTTTTTCCAGACACTGAAGGACCAGGTAGAGTATCGGTAAAGAAGAAAACCCTTATTATAATGTGAGAAACTTTTAGATCAACCAATGTGAAGGGGGATTTACAACTTAAACTTCTTACTCAGAACCACTCGGTACCAAGCATTAGAGGAGACAAAAGACAAGAGAAGCTTTGCGTCCCTGACGAAAGGATGATTCAGATCCTCTTGGGAGTTGAGTTCTATTCCAAATGCTGTCCGTGCGATCACGTCCATGGCGAAGCCTCCATAAACTCTGAGAAAGGAGGAATTTGGGAAAAGTCAAACATAACACATTAATCTTTGTTTATTATGAAGACAAGGTAATGACCATCTTGCGATGTTACCTATAAACATTTTACTTACTTCTTGGCCTCAATTCTCTCCCCTTTGTTGATGGCCTTTATCATGTTGTCAGCCAACTGAGCACTGCACGTGTTGATATGGCCATCCATCTAGAGATGACAAGACAGATCTGTTCCATCACTAAATGATAAATATTTTTTTTTCATTTCGAATACGCTAACCTGATTTCTACTCCCTCACTTTATCAGCCAAGACTATAGAAAGTTTGATGGTGATATTTATGTCCTTGCAGACTATATGAAGTGCTTAGTCACACTGCATTGCTTCTAGCAGCAAAACTTTTATCATTTCAGTTTTATCTGACATGTTAGAGGATATCGAGACTATACACTCTGTTCCTGGATGCCAAAAACTTTGTCGATTGTTATCTTGACGAGATGTCTTATTGCATTTCTCATTACTCAAAAAAGCAGTTTAAACTAAATTGTACTTCAATATAAATTAATTCCGACAAGGAATAGGAAATGAATCTATAGGATAGAGAACAATTAGCTCTAACCAATTTCAGTTTTCCAGTACTGAAAGTTGGAGTCATGAGGTGTCTGACTCTGTGCCAATGTGCTCCTGTTAAAGCAAACAAACTGCTTCGAAGTCCTTCTGGAAAAATTTCGAACGAGTCCTAAAAAACCATAAAAATAAATAGATAGTATTATGGCTTTGCGTCTGCTTAACATCTGCTTCACAAAAGTTATACGTTTTGTATTTAGCTATTATTATTATTATTATTATTATTATTATTATTATTGTTATTATTGTTATTATTGTTATTATTGTTATTATTAGTGCCGTTTGTGTAATTGACATTTACAAATAAATTTCATTTTGGATGAAGCTGGAGGATAAAAGACGAGACATATATATATATAGAAAGAGAGAGATTAATTTATTACTGAAGTGCATGCTCATTTATTATGAGTTAAGAAAAAGAAAGGAAGACAAAGTGCTTTAAGTGTATGCATGGAGTATTATATGGTGAGCTTATGTTTGTTGTCTAGTCAACCAAAAAAGCCTCCATCTCGCATACATGCATTTCATTCGAATTGTCCACCCAGACTTAAATTAAAAATATCATTTTGTGTATAACTTACAAATCGGTCCGTAAACTTGTTAAATTCTTTTACGAGCACTTCCTTCAAAATGTCAAGGTCAGTGGTCACCAGGAGTGGTCGAGATCCTGAATAGATGCTGCAATCCAAAGACCTATCACTTTATCTCCCAAATAAATAGATAATAAAAACTAAGCCCGGATCTCGTAGGCAACACTAATCAGCCTCGTCGTAAATATGAGATAAATTTCTGAATAGCTGGAAACATAAAAAGTGGGAAAATGATAATTAAACTTCGCCCCAGTTATATTTAACAGTAATGTCGGGACAGTGACCTGTGGAGTTCCCTCTTGTGGTATGCTGAAGGTCATTGCTGAATTTATTTCTTTCGTTTCTCTTATTTTTTACGAAACCCAAGTAAGCACTTTTTCCAGTAAACACATAAAAAATCTTTAACTTTACCCCATTTTAAGTTTTTCCAGTTAATTTTGCATAACAATGGCATGGACTAATAAATTATGCTCCATCAGATACCAAATACCCGTTCTATAGTGGTTTCCCTATAAGACATAAAGCATCAGAGTAAAAAAAAAAACCTCAAAAACACTAACACTAACACTACAACAATAGCAGTAGTGCTATGAATAGATAGAAGGCCTGGTACAGTAGAAATAGTCTACACTTGATTGTCTAAAACCAAGGAGACTTCCGTAGTTGACTTCCGTATGAAGAGATTGTTCATACTTTCATGTGTGTTTCATTATGTCCTCCTTTCTAGTCAGAGGGGAAGCTGAGCTGTGTTTAGTGCGTAGTGTGTACGAGTAAGTGTTGGTCATCATTAAGACACATTTCTCATGAAATATCATTGAACAACAACGATTTAGTTTAGCAGTAGAATAATTATAAGCACATTTGAAATGCGACATTTTTTTCAACAGGAACAGACATTCATTGGTAAGTTTTCATTTAATACTATTAATTACCACATGATACTTTTCTGTTTAAATCTCAGTTATATGGTTTGGCTTAAAAGAACGTAGTACAACTTACCCAAAGGTTCGGCCATAGGTCTGTGACCATTTCTGAATGCTGACTTCATTGCCCTGTGAATCACAAGAGTATTCTTCACCGACACTAAGACAATTAAGGTCGTAAAAGCAAATTAAATTTTGGTATTAAAATTACGCCATAACTAAACCGGGAAAATAAAAGTTGATAATCTGCATTGAATATAAATACATTTTAAAATTATGCAAATGAGGTAGAAATGTTATAAACATCTGCGGACTTGATGTGAAATGCACATAAAGATACACCAAGCAAAAATATAAACACACTGAAGTCTTTTCCACTGATCTAAGCTTCTATAATTCTGTGATGGATATTTTTGAATGCTGAAAAACATAAACAAAGATGTATGAGCGTATTATACATTTTTATTCAGCTCCTGCTGGTGACCGAAAAATGGAGCGGGCTTCGGTCCATCTACGCCTAATGTTTTCCAGACACCGAAGGACCAGGTCCCGTACCTGTGAAGAATAAAACTCCTATTACAATGTGATAAACTAAAGATAAAGACAATCCATAAAGAAGATGCAATTTCTCTTTTTAACATTAAAAAAAAAAATTCGATCTTGGGTTGGCTGGTTGCGTGATGGCGTTTGGTCGTTGTCTCACTTCAGTGAGAATCAGTCGTGGATTTGGACATCGGAATCTTTGGAAGTGATACCTGCTTACATGGTCGACTTTTTTGTGCTTTTCAAAGTAGTACTCAACTGTGTTTGTGGGGGAAAGGCAATCATCATCATCATTTATCTGCCCCTCAACACACACACACACATTTCTTTATCATCTGCTATAAAATGATATAAAGGTTTACAAACATTTTGTTCTTCACGGTGTATTATTTTTACAAAGAAGAGAAACCATCAGCCATATAAATAGAAAAAGTGAAGACTGTAATACACTTTTCTTGCAATGTGTTTCTTGCAGTTTACAGAATGACAGCTGTATTCGTTCTAAAAACTTTTCAACGTTATTGACTTTTCAATCAATAAGAAAGCAATAATAAAACGATTCAGTTCACAATCTGCAATACTTACAAGTAGACCAAGAGGCCTACGAATGGAAGCAAGAGAAGAAAGAGGGAAGAGTAGGTGGTAAAAAGAAACTCCATTTGCAAGGAACAAGTCTGTGCAATGACACTGAACGTCCGTCCCTTGAGCTTTATAGTCTGCCAAGGTTAGGAAAACAATCCACGTTCAGTGTCTTTCTCTATTTGAAACTGTTAGCCCCTGACCTGCCCTACGATTTCTGACAGACTCCTATTCTGTGAACATAATCAATGGACCTCAAAGTGCGCGTATGCATTTAAAATTCTGATTTGTTATTACACTGTTTCTTAATCAGACATGAATATAAACGAAAAATTCTCCTGTTGTGTGCCTACGAAGATTTATGTTCAAGTGCCCCAAACAATTGTCGCATGGGTTCAGAAAAAAGTCAGGAGTACTTTTAGGACTGGGCTTAGTAAGAGACCCATTCAATAAACTGGTGTAAATAACAGTTCTTGTGGTCATATGCAGTTTAAAGTATTTTATGTCCCAATGTGGGACCTCAGTTGTGGAAATGTTTTAAGGATTACTTCTGTCTAAGCCCCGCATTTCAGTACTATATGTCAACTTTGGTTTTACCTCGGAGTCAAGGAGTTTACAAGACATAGTTACCATTTATATTCAGTTTTTTCAGATTTTTAAAAATTTCTATCATTCTTTTGTTTTCTTTCGTGTATTAATTTATTCTACACCATTATCGTCGCGACATGACAAAAGTAGAATCAAGACAACGATATCAGTGATACTGTGAAGGGCTCGTAGTGCCCTCCGCTTGTCTTCGTTGCTCGAATGGAAAAAGTATTTCAGAAACGAATTGAGATTAAGAAAACATTAAAAGAGAATTGTCAAGTTGTGAAGTCTGTAAGGTTCCCGTCTTCAGCCAGCCTGCTATGTGCTACTTAACTCTTCCCATCATCATTGTTGATGTGTGTGGTTTCCGCCTTTAGCCAGTCCGCTGTGTGCAGCTTTTACTCTTCTCTGTCTCGACCTGAAATCATTATTTAAATAATTCCAAAGGGAATTCTAAAAGCAGAATACAATATAGAGACGATCCTCAAAACCTTTGCTGGCACGGATGATGATTATGATTGATTGATTGATCGATGATTGATGGAGGATGGATGAAGGATGGATGGAGAATGGACTGATTGATGACAGTCAACCATACAAGAAACATTATATTTGGCAAGAAGGATGACACCATGACAAATACATGGATGAAAAACCGAGGACTGAGGGGAACATTATTTCGTTATCATGTTCGTGGCGTGAGCTTGTGTGGCCTTACCAGTCGGGTAGGTCAGGTCGATCTGCTTCAGAAACTGCAATGCCCTACTTGTGTCTCTCAGTGCAGTGGAGTCACTACATGCTATCCGGTCTGGATTTAAAACCGACCGCTTTCAGGGTACCCTAGCTGTAAAATAGTTTTTTAGTGCCCCGAAATGAATTGAAGTAATGCAAAATATTTGTGAAAAGAGTTAACATTGTATTTGTATGTAAGATTTCAACAAATTAACAGTTATGTAAACAGAAGGAAGCGATGCAGCTAGCATTATGACCTTTATATACAAACTGAGAAAAGTTGAAAAAACATGTGAATGTTATATTGCTATAAGCCAATCCGTCAACCCATTAACAGTTAACAGAACAGAGAGTGAGTGTCTCAAGGAGAGTATCGCATTATGCATGTATTAGACCCAAGGGAACATCTCCCTTCTAAATGTAAATGGCAACTGAGTTCATGTCGTCCACCTCTGTGGTTTCTTGTGTTGTCCTGAGTACCTGAGTGGCCTGGCACTGAGTGCAGAGTGTCACGTGGTACCAGCTACAACTCCATTAGTTTTGCTAGTAGTTCTGATGTACTTTTGCCTTGTACGATGGGACTCTGGCGCGATTCCTATTATTGCAATAGCTGGCTGGGGTGAATATACCCCGCTCTGCAAACTGTTGAGCACTTTTGCAAATATATTTTCAACTATGAGTGAACTCCTTCTTCTTCTTACATTCCATTGATAATACTTTTATTAGCCGTTTATAATCAACTAATAAACTTGGAAGCGACATCATTCTTGTGAGAAAATTCTTTCCTATTATGTCTACATATTTTACCCCGAACCTTGCAATTGCTTACAGCTTCTGATCATCTGAAGAAACTCCGTTGGTGCTTGTCGTGCTTTCAATGAAGGTAATCAAACTTTAAACGCTTAATCGAAATGATAGGGAACTGCAAAAATAATCGCTTCTGCTATGTTGCTACAATGATTCTCAGCACACTTAATTTAAAATGACAATTGCCCTCGTCTACCCGTCTATCTCCCTGTCCTTCTTTTCTTGAGGTTCTTCTGTGGGGTGCGTCACTAAAGCTTTTTTTTCATAGATAATTCGGACCTCGCCATGGATCTTGGTTCGACCATGATTATCATATCTTTCAACAATTTATACAGATATTTTAATTTCTTACACTAAACATAAAAACTAAAATAGATTAGATTAACGAGGAAAGGAGTGACGATTGGAAGAGGATCGTCAGCAGCTAGGTGTATCTGCGCAGTCACCACCCGCTGTACCTGGTTATTGAAGTGTGACGTCATCAGCCAGGTGTTTCTGCCGAGTCAGCACCTACTGTTCGGGAGCTGGAAAGTGTCTATCATCGTAAACAGGTGTCAGCCTAGTCAACACCCTCTGTTGTGGAATAAGGACACGTTTAGACATCAGCCGGGTGTCTGGGCTTCGTCAACCCCAGGGCCCCAGCTTAGGAAGTTCGAAGAAGATTATTCAAGGAAGTGTAGATGTGTATGTTAGTGTGAAAGTCCCTGGACATCACCCAACCGTAAGTGAGAATTTTGGGAACTATTGAAGTAGCATTTGTCTTAACTAAATGGAATGTCAGGGAGGTTGACAGTCGTTCATGACATCGACATGGTATTTATTGTTTACAGTCATATATATGTATTGATGTGAGTCATGTAAAAGTGTTGTCCCCCCTTACAATAAATACAAGATCCCTCACAATATAGGAGTGTAACCCCAAGTATAAGTCTTTGTGATCTGTTGTTAGTAAGAACAAGTGTGGGACGGAGTGTATAGTCAGTGACTTGTATGCCGTCCCCAACACAAAGAAATCTCTCAATTCGAATTATTTTCTTTATTATTGTTGACATCTTATTCACTTTTTAGTGCTCTTTCTAACGCAATTACACTTGTGCTTTCTTGACTGCACTGCAGCAGCATGCTTATCGTGTTCCAATCGACTATCGGGTGGCTTTCATCATGTCCTGGGGACCGTCTGTCTCGAGCAACGGAGCAGATGATTATATGTGTCGTTCAAAAAGCATTTTCACACCCGGTGTTCTTAAATGACCCATAAATTGCAAATTTTCTGTCCTCTTCGCACTCTAAAAGGAGATGAAATAATTTCACGGACCATCTCGCTGACCCAGTGACCTGCGCTAGGCGTGAAGGGGGAGTAGAACACGTGACGTCCTGTGATTGAGAGTTGTATACACTGGAAGAAAGTGTCGTCTGCTTACAGCGAGAGAAAAAAAACAGTTCTGATCCAGTTCCCCTCTGCAAAGAGTGCACGGAGAAAATACGGTTTTGACAGCGACAGTTTGTGGTAAATTACTTACTTTGTATTCAAAAGCTTAGATAATTAATTCATAGGTAGTTGCAAAGGTTGCTTACCTTGCTTTAAAAATAAATCATTACGGGAAAAAGCCATAATGTTTTTATTTTCTGGATGGATATTGATTCACGCAAACAATATTTCTGACTATTTCAAAATGACTAAAATTATTTGATGGTTTGTTTCATTGTTGTATTATTTCGGTTACTATAGTAAGTTCGGATTTCTCTGTGAACATCCATATTTGTTTGCCTTCATGTTATATTAACATAAGATGATAATCTTTGTAAAAAGGTCCTTTTTCCCCTTACATGGTGATTTATGGGATGGACCAGTCGTGCAAGATCTCAACACCAGAGCTCTTATAGATACAGAGCTGGTTTCTTACTTCCACAATATATGACTACCCAGAAAGAGATTTGTTTTCAAAGTCGCTACTTCTTTAAGTAAAGTGGTTTAGGTAGATTGAAAACTAAAGCAGAATTTTTCGATGTCGTCTCAAAATGACTCCTGAAAACTACCAACCCAGGCAGGTAACATTCCCCCACCATGAAATTCTGTTCTCAAAGCTACAAACACTTTTTCTCTGTTGTCATGTATTCCCAACCCACGCCCTATGTGCATGCTCTGTTTTGAGGAGTATCCGGGCATTCACCAACAGACTTTCAGGATGGTGCAACCCACCCTGACCTTACCTGTGGAGCTGGTAAACGAAATCTGAGAATGGTCACGTGGACTGACCCTCAGACTCCCCGGGTAGCAGATTCGCAGCTGAAAATCCCAAACATAATGAGACCAGGGGGTCAACAACACCTCACAGGACCATCCTGCCCCAGATCCCCACTCAGTCCGTGCGTGCAAGAGTACTCGTGTCCTACATCTCATACTACAAGCTCTAGAAAAAAAAAAGACGCCCTCCCCCCAAAACCCACATTAGACTTTGCGATTTTACAGCTTGGAAATGTAGTTCAAGCAGGGTGGAGCTAAAAAAACAATTCTAGTGTATCTTAATGAGGTGACTTGTAAAAGCAATATTGGGTGTGAAAGAAAGTGAGGCAAGGTTGACTGGGTTCATACTAGCTACGTTCCGGAGGAACATGGAGCCCACCTCCCGTCTCCTCCATCACGATAAGCAACATAGAAATATAATGTACAGACTTTCTCACACAGTGTTGTTGTTGTAACAATTGCTTACACTCGTGTCTCTTCAGATGGAGCTTTGTTTTGCCACGGATTTTTCTCTGTTTCTACTCTTCTTTACAATCGTCGGCATCTTGCTGTATTTGTAAGTACTGCAGTATCTATCGTTGAATTATTTTCCTACAGTTGTTCGCTGCTTAAAATGTAGTTTAAGTTATTGTACATCTCTCATAACAATAGGAAATTACAATAGTGATCTTTCTCTCTGTCTGCAATGTGTGAGAACCATATTGTAAAATATGATATATCATTAGAGTCTTTATATTTGTATTAAATGGTTTGTGTTTAGACTTTGTTAATACTTAGCAGCCTTTTCAAAATCAAAATCAAAAATCAAAACAGACTTTATTGTCTGCCCAGGAGGACAGAAATTTGTCTTTGCTCACATACCCATACAGACATTTAACACACAGTTAGAAGTAAAAGTGAGGAGTAAAATAGTGTTGATTGCACCAGTCCATCAAAGCAGTGTATGTTTATCCTAACAACAAACCTTTTATAACCTTTTATAACTTTTAATATGTTTGCATTATGTACGTGTATATGTAGCCGATGCCATAGACGTATTTGTGCCGAGTAGTTATCATATGTTAGTTTATCACATTATAATAAAGATTTCTACTGAACAGATACAGGACCTGGTCATTCAGTGTCTGGAAAACACTAGGCGTTGATGGACCCAAGCCCGCTCTAATTTTTGGTCACCAGCTGGAACTGAATAAAGAAGTACGATTGTTGTATATAAAAGTTTTTTTTTTATCCAGCATATCCATTATAGAAGCTGAGGTCAGTGGAAAAGGATTGTATTTTCCAATGACATACCGGTATTTGACATCGTCTGTAGATTGTAAAAACATTTCCACTACATTTACGATTTTGATAATGTATTTACATTTGAGGTATATATTATAAGATTTTATTTTTCTCTTTTATCTGTGTAATCCTTTGAAACTTAATATTTATTTGCTTTCACAATCTTTCTATTTATGGATGAAGCAATATCAAGTTATTTTCAGGGCAACGAGGTCAGTGTGAAGAAATGGTCAGAGGTCTACGGCCGAACATTCGGGTATGTTGTTGCAAGTTATGTTGAATCGAAGCATTTCTGGAGTTTTAAATTTATGACACCTAATGTAATGATGTGTGGTATGAAGTACAAGAAAAGTTACTAGTGCATGTTTTTACAGTTATTGTTATTTATTACAGCTTCGTATTTTATAGATTGTTACTGTTTTGTCGTATCGAGATACTGATCCTGTTATAAAGTTATTGCTTTTTATAGTGTTGCTTATTTTTACAGCTGTTGTTTGTGTCATATCGTGACACTGATTTTGGTTGGATCGCTTGTTTACAAGAAATTATCAAAATTCTTCCATAATTACGACTGGTCCGATGAAACGTTGTCTTTGAGAATAATGATCTGCTTTATGATTTTGTTTTCATTATTTTAAAATTGTCGGTTTCGAATTTCAGAATTTATTCAGGTCCTCGACCACTGTTGGTGACCACTGATCTTAACATTTTAAAGGAAGTGCTTGTCAAAGAATTCAACCATTTTACGGACAGATTTGTGAGTTTCTTAAGGCTTGTTTGCTATTTTAGTGCTTTACAGGTTAATTTGTATTTCATTAGGAAATCTGTTGGGTCCTTGAATTTATTATAGGCGCTATTTTTAGGTAAGTCTACATGGACGTCCAAAGTCGACGCATGTGACAGTGATGAGTAAAGTTTTGTAAAATGCAGCGCCTCTAGATAATCCTTCATGTACAAGGAAAAGATTTTTTTCTTCCTTTAAAAATTTACTTTAATTCGAATTAAATTATAAGCTGTAGAAAAACCATAAAGTTTTCTCCGTTTTTTCTGACTTTTTAAGGACCCGTTCGAGTTTTTTCCAGAAGGACTTCGAAGCAATTTGTTTAGTGCAGGAGGAGCAAGATGGCACAGGGTCAGACAACTCATGACCCCAACTTTCAGCAGTGGTAAATTGAAAATGGTTAGAGCTAATTTTCTTATTTATTCATTATACATTATTAATTTAAATTCCAATGCACCCGGCCCCAGCTTACTAAAGAATTTTGGAAGCAGATACAACCACCATACCTTTTTTACCGTTTTGATTGGTAACGAGTTGACGAAGGAAGCAATTTTGTTTACCCTAACGGAAAAATGAGACATTTGACATCGGAAGACCGAGAATATTTATTTTCTCTTTTCTAGATGGACAGTTACGTTAACAAATGCAGTGCTGAGCTCGCTGACAATATGCAGAAGATGATCACAAATGGGGAAAGAATTGATGCCAAGAAGTAAGTGCAATGTTTATTGACAACATCGGAAATGATAGTTACCATTCTCCAAAATAAACAAATATATATATTAATGTCTTATGCTAGACATTTTCCGAAATCCTCCTCTTTGTTCCCCAGAGTTTACGGAGGCTTCACCATGGACGTGATCGCACGGACAGCATTTGGAATAGAAATCAACTCCCAAGAGGATCTGAACCATCCGTTTGTCAGGGACGCAAAGCTTCTCTTGTCTTTCGTCGCTTCTGACCCCTGGTACCGAGTGGTTCTGAGTGAGACAATTTTTTTATATTGTTTCCCGAGTCGTTTACCTTTGTATATTGATTGATTGTAAGGAGAAGGAATTCGATAAAAGAGGGGTCAGCGATAGAGAGTAAGAATGCAAAAGAACAACGAAAGAAAGGGAGGAGAAAAGCCAAGACAAAATTAGATTTTAACGACTTTTTTCATTAAGCTCATTAAGCTCAGTCTTAGTTATTTACCACTTTAAAGAACTTTTCTGATGCTGGATCTTATAGGATGAGGGTAAAGAGCAAGATTTGACACGGAAATGATAGATAAAATGGAGTTACAAAAGTTGATTTGTATTTTTTTTCAGCAATCCTGCCGAGTCTCATGCCGATTGTCACGTTCCTGGTCACCTATATTTTCAAACAGCCGGGATGGTCGGGTTTCTCTGCGTATGTTCAGCGCATCATACAGCAGAGAAAGTCCGAAGGAAAAAGTGTAAGGTCCAAGCGAAATATGTATATGTACAATATGTACATTATCTGTAGTATTCTCATACCTAGGGCATGGGCGTGCATACTAGACAGTTTCGCACTAGCACACAGAGAGAGGCAAAAGGAGAGAAGGACAAGTAAGAAGATAAACATGTAGAGAATGTGCCTTTAAACAAGCGATCGAAACAGTTTCTGTCTTATGACATTTGTTCGTCTGTTTCTTACATCAAAGTTCGTTCAGTATTTTAAACCTTCAGTATATAGATTGCACTACACGTTTTTCTTGCTGGTTTCTGGAGTCTGTTTATTGTTTTCAGGCACAAATGCACACAGATTTCCTTCAGATGATTCTCGAATATGAGGAAAATGAGAAGACAACAAATGGGCGGCTGAAATGTTAGTGATTATTTGTCTATGAGTCTTGCTATATCATTCCAAAATTTCTCTGATTGAAGATTTTAGACTGGTCCAGACGAAAATTTTCCAACAGGATCCTTTTAAAAGTTAAGGAACACTAAAAACGCACGCATAAAATGTTTATCTCCACGAAAAGCTTTACTGACATTTAGTTGTGAGGTGTTCTTGATGCCCAGGTTCTGTTATGATTATAATTATGAGTTCACATAATTGTTTATTGACTGAAGTATATTTTCCTGGATTTACCCAGAAGTTTGTATTGGTTTGGTGTATGACAGCTTTATCAGAAGCTGAAGTCATTGGACAAGCGACTGTAATCTTTCTTGGTGGGTACGAAACAACATCCACCACCCTGCAGTTTCTGACTCACAACCTGGCACTTTACCCCGAAATACAGGAGAAGGTTGTGGAGGAGATCAAAGTCCAGCTTGGTGATGTCAGTCATTCACTTTACTTTTCACTTTACCGACGAACTACCTGTTGATAGTCTTCATTACAGTTCTTTAAACATTTTCTGTCACTGGTGCTATATCTTTCGTTCTATATTTTTTGTCTGTTCTGTGGAAGCTAAGTTGTGCTAACCTTTGTCTTTGTATACTACAATGCATTCAATTTGTATAAATCTACAATTACGTAAAAGACATGGTGTAATTCGTTGTCACAAAATGTTCAGGGTGATGTTACCTATGAAGGTGTGGCGAAGCTGAAGTATCTGGACAGCGTCATCAGTGAGACACTCCGAATGTATCCTCCCTTAAACATGTTAGCAGAGATTATTCTATTGTGAATTAAGCTACATTGTTCATTTAAAACAGTTTGCTTTTGATGTTGTAAATAATAATGAAGAAGAATAACTATAACTTACCATGGTAATTTTGTTTTGAAAATATTCTTACCAAAATCAGTTTAATATTTAACAGTGAAAAGAAGGCATTTAACAGCACCAATTAAACGTTCATTGTAATCAAGATTCCCATAGAGTGAGTTTATTATCAAAGGCTGATGACCTATTCTGTAAACCTCTCAGAGTAAACAGACTGGCCTCGGAAACAGTGACAATCAAAGGTGTGACAATCCCCAAGGGCGCTGGAGTGTTGGTTCCTATCGCCAACGTGCTGAATGATCCAGAATATTTCCCTGAACCTGATAAGTTCATTCCTGAACGGTAAGTCATTAAGAAGAGGACAGAATACTACAGGTAGTACAAAATCCTAACTGACAGCAGTAGAAGTATTAGAGGCAGCAGTAATAGCAGTGTTATAACAACACTAGTAGTAGTGGGTCCTATTACTTTCTAGCTATAATTGCACGTAACACAGTACAGTTACACGGGTGCATTCAGTTTTTACATCTTTGTGCAGCTTTTCTGAAGAAAATAAAGGGAGTAGAAACCCTATCGCCTTTCTGCCATTTGGATTTGGACCTCGTGTTTGTATTGGCATGCGCCTGGCTATACTGGAGGTCAAGATCGCCGTGGTTCACGTGCTCAGGAGAGTCAAATTCATCAAGACGGATGATTTGCAGGTAAAGTGGGATCAGCAAACAATTTTTTTTTGAGCTGAAGTAGAGATTTAGTGAGGAAAAAGAAGAAATTGAGCAATAGTTTGTTTCGCCGAAATTGACTGACTAAAACATCTTGAGATCTCACCAGCGTTTTTAATCCATGACATCATCACCTTCCCACATAAAATAAGTAGAAATAAATAAATAACCGTAGTCCATATTCGTGCATATTTTCCTCTCGCTATTTGGATCCCTAACAAATCAACCAATGACAAGGTAATTAAACGAATTATGAAACATATGTGACATTTTAGCTTTTAAATACAGTTAACGATTTTTATGACTTAATTATTGCTTTATCTCTGTCTCGTCTCTCCAAAGGACAAGATCAGGATTTTGCCTGGATCGCTGCTCAGTAGTCCAGAGCGGCCTATCTTGATCGAAGGTGTGCTGCGAGAGTGAAGCCTCGATGGTGCAGACACCTGTCTGACAGGTGTGACAGGTAGTGAGCGGTGTTCAGTTCCAAACCTGGCTAACTCAGAGCTGTGTTTTCACCATACTCGATCACTGCCTAAGTATTCTTTAATTTCAGTGTATAAAATGCGAAGCACACCGCTGTTAAACACTATTTTGTAAAAAAAGAAGTATACTTTATATTGTTTATTTTAATATTCAGTGCATGCATATATAGAAAGATAAGCGCTTTCAAAGATTGACAGTAAGAAATTGTTTTATTTCAACATAAACTTAAAGACAGGTTACACAAGTCAAAGATTAAAAGAGTCTTGGGACCTTCACATCTCTGTTTTACTGTTACTTTGATCTTAGGATTTCTCTGTTTAGAACTAAAGATTTTTAAAATATACTCTTTTCCAAAACATGTTTTAAATTGACTGGCATAATCTTATGAGAAATACTTACAAGACTTTAGAAACATTTTATATATATTTTAAATAGAACATGTAAGTTTTCAGGAACATAATCCCCAAAGAAAGTTTACAGAAACTACGCTGTAATTAAGACAAACGTTAAATTTACATCTCTATTGTTATGTAAGTAAATTATATATATACATTTATTGATGATATACATATACAATACATACGTGTGTTACTACTTGAAATACGTTTTTTATGTTTTTATATATTTTATAACGTATTCTATGATATTATATATTTTATGTAATATTTTCAATGTTGAGTTATATTTAGCCCTCCACTTCACTAAAAGGCGAAAATTTATTTTATTAGTTTACAATAATGGAAATAAATTTTTTTCTATAACGTCTTGATAATTATTCTTTTCACCATAATGTGAAAGTGCTTTTTACCGTTGTGTGTTGTGTAGTGGCTTGTCATACCTTTCTAGAAAAAATAATAATGCAACAGGCAAAGAGTTCCAGAATTACAAAACAAAGCCTAATGATTCACCCTAATGATTTAGCCTGTTGACCAGACCGGACATGTCTATAAACACCGTGTTGTATTCTCAGCGATTTCGCAATTCTAACAAAGTACGGAAAGGAATATATTCTGTCCTACCTTAAAACTCACCGTCTAGTTAAAAGTAACAAAGAGAAATATATAGAATAAAGTGATCATTTACTCTTTATCACTTCAAATGACAATAAACCCTTGTATACTCTGAATGTTGAGTGTCACACGCTCGACCTTCGTAGAACCACCATGGTGCACGCCACAAACGTCACGTGGTTTCTCAGGTTTGATAGTGCATGGGTAAAAACTAACTGTACTCACATGCTTGCAAAATCCCACCTGCTTTATCTCAATAAGAAAAAGGCATGCTGCCCACGAACATGACCTGGGTCAATGTCCTCACCCTCTGACGATGTACTCGAAATACCTGAATATCTGCAGTCGCTGTGCATTAAGCAAGAACTAGCATGTCCTCACTCCTGTCAACATTGACTGAAAGTATTCAACGGCCGTGTGCTGCCTGCACAAACACAACTACACAAGGCTTCACCTTAAAATATGCTGAAAATTGTTGAAAAAGTAAATTGTTGGCGAGACTGAACATGAACTGGACGAATTGTGCTTAGTGCTTGCTGTTGCAAGAGTATACCTGCTCTTGCTTTTGGTCACATCCTTGTCAATTTGTCTGCTACAGCATAGGCACTTAACTAACAGCAATACGACAGGGTAAAACAAATTGACAAGATGATAAACTAGGACCTTATCTCTATATGGCTTGAACTAAATCCAGAAGCACTAGGATACACTTTGGAATGTTTATCTAGGCCTAGTATGACATATTATTATAATAAATAATACATTTACTAATAACGCTTATATCTTAACTAGCATTTAGTCACACAATGTTCGTTGTTTAACATGCAGCAGGGGTATCTCTCAATATGGCCTTAACTGCAATGACTTGTGCTGGGAAACTTATGAACGAGCCAGGCTTGGTTCTCAGATTTTCCTGTAGACAAAAAACTAATTCACTGGTGTGTTGTTGAATGCCATTAGAAATAGCGACTAGTGGTCTTGAAAGTTCCTAATTTTGGCGCTCTAAGCAGAAACGAAAATCAAAGGGATATTAACTATGCTTGTTATTGTCTTATGCTTATAATAAATATAGACCTATGGCCTAATAGAATATATTAGAAAACATAAATTAATGGAGAGACAAATGTGATGTAAGAAGTTCGGATTAGCGCTATCTTTCTGATTGGAGTCTCACCTGCAGATCGTCTGTCTTGACAAACTTGACTTTCCTCAGCACATGCACCATCGCAATCTTCATCTCCAGCAGAGCCAGACGCATGCCAAGACACTGACGAGGGCCATACCCGAATGCCAAGAAGGAGACGGGGTTAACGGAGCCCTCGTAAAATCTGCACAAAAATACCTCCATTGAATGAACCTCACCTTCCCAACACCTACAAGAAGTCACCGATTACATAATAAGATTATTTTCCAAAAAGAACATTTTTGTACCTAGTGACTTCAGCACCTACCTCTTTTTTCCGGAGACTATAACGTATAGAAGTCAGTCATACTGCGGTATCTGCTGCGTGTTAAGAAGGAAGTTATTTTTATAAGTTTGATTTTTGCGGTTTTTGACTGTCATACGTTATGATGAACAACGGAATGTAAGATTTTTCAAACTATAAAGTCTTACATCTCAATGAAGATGTCACTACAGATGACCTTGTACCTAGATAAATTCTGACATCATTCCTACATGGTTTCCAATTAAATTCAGTAAATCAATGTTGTTGTTTTGGGCATTGTTTTCCTTTACTACGGAGTGTTTGCAGTAATGAAATCAATAAAGCAGTGAGCTCTTCAAAGCTGGAACTCATTCCTTCGTATATCCTGTACCCTAGCTAATAATCTTCTGTTCTAGTCGCTCACCGTTCAGGTAGGAACTTGTCAGGCTCAGGGAAGTACTCCGGGTCTTTCATCACATTGGCGATAGGAATCATAACTCCAGCTCCCTTAGGGATTGTAATGCCTTTAATGGTGACCTCTTCAGACGCCATTCTGTTTACGCTGCAAGATTATCAAAAGAGTAAACTTTCAAATCTACATATTTATTTGATAAAGTACTAAACACTACTAAAGTACTAAACCCTACTTCACATAGATCCACAAGTCAGCTTCCTGCTGGCGTAAACTACCAATGCACTATCAATTAAGTCTCGCCGACACTTTCCTACGTCTATTCAAGACAGACCTTCCACTCGCTAGCTTGCCACCCGGAAAAGTAAAGATTTTCACGCTGTACAAGTCTGGGTTCGTTTCTTCCTTCCTGTGTGGCGTGTTCCTTCCGGTGGGTGTATCTGGTCACCCTTCTTCCTTGGACATGTAAACAGGGCCGGGGCTAGTACTAAAGACCTTACTGAAGAGGGGCGTTGGTCGAATTTTGGCAATACCCGGCTTATAGCTGGTCAAAAAGGGTACGACTGTTACACAATCATCTCCCCTGGCCGTAAGTAAATCGCTTACGTTAGACTAGCGTATGCTTTCGTTGCCCCCGACTGGACACAGGTCCCGAATGAGGTAGCTAGGCAGTTGTCACGACAGTCGCAGGCCAATGTGGTGCCAGCTTGCCCAGTTCACAGTTGATTGTCCCTATTCTAATTACCTCTAATCAAACTTTAGCCCACCATTGATAAAAGTAGAAAATACGTTTTCTACAGGCATTAAACCAACTAACAAAGCGAAAACATTTGCGTGTGCTAGTGTGTTAGTCTCTCACAGGCTTACAAACTGACCCTTTACTTACGAATTCAGGGGAGGGTACATCCGCAGCGTCTCCATGATAGCGCTGTGCAAGTATTTCAGTTTAGTCACGTCCTCGTAGGTAGGTACCTCCTGATAAAGGTCAAAGAACAAACCAAACGTATATGTCATTATCGAAAGTCCCTGAAGCGTAGAAACAACACATCTCAATTTTTCTTAAAGGGACTGTAAAGACACAATAAAACTTAAAATCCAAATCGCATATAATTGATGCATAATACATGATTGTAAAAGAAAAGATCGAGTAAGCCGCTGGTATGAGCAAAATATCCTCACATCGCCAAGCTGCTCCTCGAACTCCCGCACAATCTTCTCTTGTACATCCGGGCACAGCGCCAGATTATATGCCAGGGACTGCAGGGTTGCAGCAGTAGTTTCGTATCCAGCGACGAAAAATACCGTTGCTTGTGCAATGACTTCAAGTCTTGATAAAACTACAATAACAATAAAAGCTACATCTTCATAACGAAACATACATAAATAAATTAATATTCTGCGTTTTGATAAACCAAGATGCAGATATACAAAAGATAAAATTTCACATCATCTAGACTAGAAATAGCAAACAGTTCGCTAAGGCAAAATGTACCTGCAATCACTCAACTGTAATATAGCTGTTTCAAAGTAGAATTTCTTCTCTCTCTCTCTCCGCCCCACTCCACTGTCCCTTTTTACTTAAGGTCTTTGTTGTAAAACAAAAGTTTGAAAATTTCCTGCCTTTAGTCTTGATAATAACTTAGTCTAAAAATCGAAAGTTCATTTACTTGCCCTTTAGTTCTTCTTTCCCGGAACTCTGAGCTTCCTCGTAACTAAGGATTAACTGAAGGAAGTCTGGCTTTTTCTGTACAGGAAATAAAAGCAAAAGACAAAACAAAAACAAACAAACAAACAAACAAACAAACAAACAAACAAACAAACAAACAAAAAACCCAGTAAAATCAGTAGTCTCAGAACAGTGAAAACGAGAAAGCTGAGACAAGCAACTAACTCACGTTCATCGTGTGGTATTTCTGCTTTCTTTGTATGAAACGCTTTTTAGATTCTTGCACGTTTGAGTGTGTGCAAGCTCGTTGTACACTGACATAAGCGTGTTAAGGTTGGCTTAAGTATACCTTTTGATTTCCTTCTCGTTTCCTTTCTTCAATAATGCAATGAAGATTTTTCATAAATGATTTCCATCCTCTTGGTTGAAAGAAGTGCATACCCAGAAATTTAAACAACGGTGTTAAAAATGGAAAAGCATCTGAAAAAGTGAAACATAATAGAATATTAAGATACAGATTGAGAGTATGTTCTACCAAACCATCATCTGTGTTCGAGGTATACGCTTACGAGTAGCTCTACTATATAAATATATAAAGGTGTGTATATATATATATGTGTCAGCAAAGGCATCAGGAAGCTGGGATCATGTGTAAGTCGCTTGCCGTGATGATTTTGACCTTTTGATATATCTTCAGAATGGACGGTGCTATTCTACCAGATTTCAGTAAATATAAGCTTGCACTTATCAGTAATCATAATAGATAAGGACGAAAAGTGACGCGATTAAGCCTTTCAAACCGCAGTGGTGGCATGAAATACAATTTCTTCCAGTATGTACGTCTACGAACCTATGATAAAGACAACCATTATTAACAAACCATTTTGGAGATTATTGTGCATGCTGTTTAAGTCATGTGACTTGCACGAAATATAATTTTTTTTAGGTACCAAAGTGGTATAAAAACATATACAGCGGATAGCTCCTGGCATGACAGAAGGTTGCGAAACAGACATTTTAAATAATTACACGCTATGTATAATATATATATCAACACAAAGTGCTAAGTAATACTTAGATTGCTTACATCTTTATTTTTTATTGGTTGAACCTGAAGCTATATCAAAGGGTGAATAATAGTTTCACGAGATACGTATCTTAATACTGGCCTTGTGTGTGTGTTGTTTGTATGGTTTGTGTGTTTCAATGTGAGAATTGCGTCATCGCCGACGAAAAAAAAAAGACCAGTGGAATGTGCGTCACGTTTGACGTCAGTTCTAGTCTTCTATTCACATTACAAAGTTTCAGACATTCGGGGTGCACGGAAACTTTTCATCTCACAAAGTTCTGCTATGTCCACACACAAAGTGTTTGTCAACTTATTCATGCAAAAATATTAATGCGATCTGAATTTCATACTGACGGTCGTCGCGGTACTAAATCGAGGAAACTTTGATCACCGAGATAATTGCTTTTCTCCAGCGGACGATGAAGTCGTGTGTAAAAACTGATTGTCCGAACTCTAATTTTATTAAATATCTTCTAGGAATCTCAGAAACAACAGCAGATTGACAGCAATATATAAAGTTTGCTTTAAACTGGAAGACTTTGTCCAAATGATGATAACCGTAATATTTCCCTGACTCTGTAACGTGTCGACTTTTTACAGGCACTAAAACCAGTTTTCTTTTTTTAACTACATTTATGGATACTTAATGCCACATACCTTCAAGAAATATCGCAAAAGAAACCCCCAAGAATATTAAAATTAGTTTTACAACTCTTGACCCATTTTAGGGGTGAAACTTTTGTCACAAGCTCATATATATTAGACTGCAACTATTTCTCGCTATTAAATTGTTCTTTCTGACTGTTGAACATCCATTTCAAATTGAGTATCCGCAAATAGTCTCCAACATGGTTCTTGATCAACTGGCTCATTTCTACTTTCAAATAAATATATCAAAATACCTCACTGGTTGAAAATATTAGCCCATAAAGGGAAGTAATCCAAAGCAAATCAAAGTAACTTCCCTTCTATATGTATTTTTCTATGCACAGCATGCTGTGTTTTGTGAAACTGCTCGGTTCGCATTACAGTGACTGTGGTCCTGAAGACGTATGCAAAGATCTTTTTAATTGCATTGAAAATACCGTTCAGGGACAACATTAATTAGATGAAAAACTTAACAATTGGTTTTAGAAAATTGTGTTGAGAATGGGTGGGAAAGTGAGTGAATGAGAGATAGAACAAAGTGGCAACTCAGAAGTACCTAATCATTAAGTCTGCCTATTAGATGCTACCTTCATTTAGAAAATTAATTATATAAGACGTTCATTGCTCTCCTTACTTTTAAGAAGCATCAACAATCCCTCGGAACTGCAGATGTCTTGTAAAATGGTGGACACATCTTTTGCCAAGGGATTGTCGAGGTCTTTCTGGGAATTGACTTCAATTCCGAACGATGTCGCTGCTATCACGTCCAAGGTGTAGCCCGCAAAGTACCTTGGCAAAAATATTTCTATACACAACATTGTGGGCACGAAAATGAAGACAGAGTCTACAGTATGTAACGTGCATGCTGAATGATTTCTTAACTAGGGGTGCGCCGTTGAGCATTTAACCACGTTTGACAAACTTGTATGGAAAGTAACATAAAACGATTGGTACGGGGCGATTGGTAATGCAACGAAACTTTATGAGATTTCAAAGGTTTCACGCTTCAGCATTTTGCCCGGTTAAGAAAAGTCTTTAGAGGGTGGTTACTAATTGCTTTTAATAGTTTAAGCAATTTATTCAGCGTACTCTAATTTTGTATTACACCAAGATTCATGTAAAAAGTGTATATTTGATGACGCTAAATTTATTTTGTTCATAAATTTAACATACCAAAAATAGACAGACATAGAGAGTTAATTTCATGAACGACGTTGACCGAAGATATCTTTGCATCAAATCCATTTTCGAAAGAAGCCTGTATCCTGTTTAAAGAATGTGAAGTAGAAGACAAAATTTTAATATAGAGTGATTTGCAACAAGGTTTACTTTCTAACATCGATCTTTTGCCCTTTCCCAGCAGCCTCCTTGATGTTAGCGGTTAGCTGAGCGCTGCAACGATGGAAATGATGCTCCATCTATAAAATAAAAGTGCATTGCTATAACCGTAGTAATTATAATAGTAATAAGTACAAGAATTACTTTACAAACCATTCAAAATTAAATGTTTCACTAAGATATGAAATGCTATTAAATATTTAATAGGTTACAGTGATAAAACAAGACAATTTATCAGCAACATAAAACATTACCTTACAGAAGAATAATACGGAAATTGAATTTTAACAGCAGAATACAATGCTACCCTAACCCTAACCCTAACTTTAACAATGCAGTTACTTTTTATCAGCTAATGAATAGTCAAAAGAAAACTTGTTAATTTAAACAGATATCTTTACTGTGTATTTTTACTTACACCAGACATACTTCCTCTACTTCTTTCGCATCTTTTTTTTCATTTCATTTCATCATGGAAATGTCTTGATCGTTTGCAATATTCTTTGTCACCATAACAGTTTGCAAAATATGATGTATGTATAAGATTTTTATTATATGATATATTTGTTCTTGTTTGATTTGCAGTTTTTGCTAAAACAAAATGCCTAGTAGGATTTAGCCAAATAAATAGAATGATGCTCGTGAAAGAGACGGTAGCCAGTGTACCTCACTAGCAATCAGTGGAGGAGTCCACCAGAAAAAGCCACTGGCACGTGGTAAATAGTTTACTCACCAGTTTCAACTTTCCGGTGCTGAAGGTAGGTGTCAGTAGGTGTCGGATTCTCTCCCATTGCTCCCCACCCGCTACGGAAAGCATCGAACGAATCTCTTCTGGAAAAATCTCAAACTTATCCTAAAAAGTAGGAAACAAGAAACTGTGATTTTGTTGACATGGTCTGACTATTGTCTCGGTATTCTAGACATACTTACAGGATCTCATTATGTAATGATATAAGTCTGATGAGTACTTTGACTTATTATGGTTTTTGTTAGTTATCCTAATAATGACACTAACCCTGAAAGTAGGGGTGGATACGTGAAAAGTACTCACATCCTACTATAGAAACTGTTAGCCATTAAGATATTACGATCATGCTGAAGTTAAAGCCTTTAGACACTTTATATTAATGTATAAAATAACTACTTGGCAATGCTCACAAATCTGTCAGTAAATATGTTGAAATATTTCACAAGCACTTCTTTCAATATGTCAAGGTCAGTGGTCACCAGCATCGGCCGACGCCCTACATAGATTCTGAAATGCAAACAAAAGTTAGTTTATCTTGTGTTTTACACCAAACTGATTCTGATTTTTAACATTGATGCAGAATGTGTTGTTTTCTAGACGTTTAAGAAGACATGTAATGAGTACGAAAGAGCAAAGGGGTGGGGGGGTGTGTGTTTTTTTACGCCGTGCCAGCAACTGAGGCTATATTACGGCAAGCAGCTAGCCCTGTAAACAGATGCCACTTACAGAGAAAGAACAGCGTGCCCGAGACGAGAAATGAACTCTGGGCAGCCAACCTTCACTGTATTGGTGACAGGCGCTGACCGTTGCGCCACCGGACCGCTCAAGAGCAAAGGGGTATTCAACAACATGGAAAAATACTACTAAAGTCATACTGCTAATAAGCAGAAAGAGTTAGTGTGTTAACGATTTACATATTACAACATTTTATAACGGACAGTAATATACAGAGGCATATTACACTTATAAAAGCAAATTCGTAAAGCTTACCCAAATGTGCGACCATACACACTTGACCACTTTCGAACACATTTTTCATTTCCCTGAAAGAGTCAGTGTTGTACAATTTAACAAATATTTACTTATATCATATTTAATTAAAACAACAACAGAAGAAGCGAAAGAAACTGTCGACAGTGTTGTCACTAAACACAAACATATTGTTGATATTAATAAGAAAAATTAGACTATACATTTTTAAGGTGTTAAGTTTTCGGTTTTGGTCTTTTGAATAACAGAGTATTTAAAATTAGAAGTCCGTAAGCCCATTCATTAGAAAGCTGTACCTTTGCAGTCAGTTGATAATGATTACCAAGGAAGGGTAAAGGTTGGGGTCCATCTACTCCCAATGATTTCCAGACTCCGTACGGCCAAATTCCGTAACTGTGAGAAATGAATCGTAAAGTATAATCAGAAATTCAAGGGTCTGTGTGATTGAGATTACTGATATGATAATCTCTCTCACTCTCTTAGTCTATATCTGTACACGTCTTAGAAAATCTTTGACCAGGAAGTTACTGCCTCGATACTTACATGTAGAGCAAGAAGCTTGTTAATATAAGAAACACAACACACATGTCGAAGAGCGACAGACACTCCATCCTTGCCTCAGTAAAGAGTGCCGACACACAGATGTCACAAGTTGTTTTGCAGAAAGCTAACCGCGTAAGCAATAACAACGCTATGACAGTTGTTTACTGCGAGGGAGTTTCCCAGCGGTTGGCTAAAATCAGGGACATGCATGGGTGGACTGCTGTCTGTTCGCCGAGACCAACGGTGAGCCTCTTGCGGAATTCTCATCTGTAAGTCTCGGCGAGCCTAAACCATTAATAAGACTAAACCGCAAGCTTGCTGTGACCTCGGAAACCGCCTGACCGACACGGTCAATGTGTACGGCATTCACGGGTGTTAGTGGATTGTAGTTGGCTGGACATGTGGAGAGCGACAACACTAGGAAGAACGATGAACTGTGAGCAACATACTCAGCGACTGCTAATGCTGAAATAAGTTAGAAAATAGAAATGGAACTTGCTGATTAGAACAGAGTGCGAGGCGTGTGATTTTCCTACATGGATTGTAAGACTGCATTAAGCAGAGATTGATCGCGGAAATGCCCTGGATGTAAACATTGTATCTATTGTTGCTTTGTATTTCGCCTTTGTATTTATTTTATTACAATGTTCTTTGTGTTCAAGGTAATGAATTCTTAGATAGTTCAAAATGTTTCTCTTGTTTGAAAAATGCATCAATAGGGACAAACCTAACAGATTCCTGAAAACTTCCAACCAAGGGATGTTTTTTTCACCACCAACCCCCTTCTCTTCACCGATAGAATTCTGTTCTCAAAGATACTAACACCTTTTCGCTATTGCCATGTATATTCCACCCGTCTCTGCGAGCTCTTGACAGCAAAACAAAACAAAACAATAAAAACTCGCAGACGGTGCCCTCGACCGCGACCCTGTCTATGGCGCTGAGCAGCGAAAAATAAGAAGTGTTGTGTGGACTGACCTCAGACCCAGTGCACAGCAGCTTCGAAGCCCTCAATGCCAAGAAAAAGTAGGCCTGGGTAGGGTCAACAACACCTCAGGATCCCCACAAAGCCAAAAGTGTGAGTTCGTGAACGTCAGGTCACGTGTCCTACATCTCGTACTACCAGCTCTAGAAACAAGACTCTCCCCTCCTCCATATAGCCGCGTTAGACCCTGTCGGTGAGTTTACAGCATTGAAATGTAAGGGGAAAAAAGGTAAAGCTCGAAAGTTCTAAGATATTTACATGAGGTACGTTGCAAAAGCAATATTGGAGAGTGACAGAAAATGGAGAACGGGTTCACGGGTTAGTAAGGCTACGCTCTAAAAAAAAAGTGTTTACAAACTTGTACTAGACTTTGAATGAAGACGGGAAGGCGGATTGGCATGAATGGGAGAGGCCGGTCCCTAACCGCTTACAAGCAAGGATAAGTTGTATAGGAGGAAATGTTAAGGCCGCCTTTCTCAATCTTTTATAAAAGTAATAATGTTGGAATTTATCAAGCGCAATATTTAAGCCAAAGGGTCTGAACAAGATCACAAACAGTAACAAAGATGTAGGACAAGTTAACGAAAAGAGTCACATAGATGTAGAACATAATCACAAAAAAGTAACAAATGTGTAGAAGGATGAACAACGCGAGGACTCGATGCGTTCCAGCAGTAAAGGGCGATAACTGTAGATGTAAGGGTAACGACTCCAGAGAATAAGGTTAGTGACATCTGGAGAATACTGGGACGATATGAATGAATGTTATCACATGAAACTGCAAGAGGGAGATCATCATATCAGTTTAATCACTGCAGCTCACAGTCAATGATGAAGCGAGTGAAACATGGCGGAGTGGAATCCAGCCAACAGACCCAAACAGTTCGCACTTCAAATAACATTATACACAGTATGCAAACCACAAGAGGAAGAAAACGCATCAGATAAACAGGTAAACATGATGGTCCAACAGTTTCATCCAAATCAAAGCATGACCACCAAACAGAAACAAAATCAAGGACAGCTGATCCGCTCAGACTGTTAGATGAATAGACAGAACTCTCACAACCTTTTTCTTGTGACACCCCCCCCCCCCACTTCCCTACAGACGGAAAACGGTACGTCTGCCCGCCCGTCCTTAGCAGCTACTTCCATTACTACCGATATGAGACATGAGAAAAATAAACAAACTGACAGTCTTCGCACCCCCCTTGACAGCACTTCGCCCTCTTTGTGGAGGACGCACCCCACAGGTTGAAAACCGCGGTGAGTGATTCAGATAATGGAGAAAAACTCGCCAACAAAAGAAGAAAGTCCACGTCTCGTTGCTCGTTCAATGAAGCTGCTAGAATGCTGTTTTTCCTTCAGGACAAAAGCAACTTTGTACTGAGTCAGCGTGCGACGCACCTCGGCGACACGGACCAAAGCGCATGCTGGCAATGTGCGTCACGAGGACGGAGAAACAAGTTCTGTGTTTTTTATGAGGTGTGGTCTACAAAAAACTATTTTGTAAAAAAAAAAGAAGTATACTTTATATTGTTTATTTTAATATTCAGTGCATGCATATATAGAAAGATAAGCGCTTTCAAAGATTGACAGTAAGAAACTGTTTTATTTCAACATAAACCTGAAGACAAAAGTCAAAGATTAAAAGAGTCTTAGGAACATCACATCTCTGTTTTCCTGTTACTTTCATCTTAGTATTTCTCTGTTTAGAACTAAAGATTTTTAAAATATACTCTTTTCTAAAACATGTTCGTAACTTGTCTGGCAGAGTCTTCTTATGAGAAATACTTACAAGACTTTAGAAACATTTCATATATTTTTTTAATAGAACATGTAAATTTACAGAAACATAATCACCAAAGAAAGTTTACAAAAAATTAGAAATGACAATAAAACCCTTGTATATTCTGAAAGTTGAGTGCCACACGCTCGACCTTCGTAGAACAACTATGGTGCACGCCACAAACGTCACGTGGTTTACATGGTTTGATAGTGCATGACACTGCATAAAGGAGAGAGGGTAAAAACTAATAACACTCCTATGCTCACATGCCGACAAAATCCCACCTGCTTTATCTCAAGAAGAAAAAGTCATGCTGCACACGAACATGACCTGGGTCAATGTCCTCACCCTCTGATGATGTACTCGAAATACCTGAATATCTGCAGTCGCTGTGCATTAAGCAAGAACTAGCATGTCCTCACTCCTGTCAGCATTGACTGAAAGTATTCAACGGCCGTGTGCTGCCTGCACAAACACACCTACACAAGGGCGCAATGAACTTAGTGTTGGGGCAGACTTGCCTTTGGAAGATTATACCTGCTCTTGTTTTTGGTCAATTTGTCTGCTACAGAATACGCACTTCACTAACAGCAATACAAGAGGGCAAAAACAAGTTGACAAGATGATGATAAACTTGGACCTGATCTCTATATGGCGTGAACTAAATCCGGAAGCACTACAAGACATTCTGGAATGTTTATCTAGGCCTAGTATGACTATATTATTATATTATTATAACTAATGCATTTACTAATAACGTTTATATCTTAGCTAGCATTTAGTCACATTGTGTTCGTTGTTTAACATGTAGCAGGGGTGTCTCTCAATATGGCCCTAACTGCAATAACTTCTGCTGGACGGCTTATGAATGAGCCAGGCTTGGTTCTCAGATTTTCCTGTAGACAGAAAACTAATTCATCTGGTGTGTTGTCCAAGGCCATTAGAAATAGCGACTAATGATCTTGAAATTTTTTAATGTTTGGGCTCTAAGCAGAAGCGAAAATCAAAGGGATATTAACTATACTTGGTATTGTCTTATGCTTGTAATAAATATAGATCTATGGCCTAATAGAATATATTAGAAAACATAAATTAATGGAGAGATAAATGTGATGTAAGAAGTTCGGATTAGCGGTATCTTTCTGATTGGCGTCTCACCTGCAGATCATCCGTCTTGACAAACTTTACAGTCCTAAGCACATGCACCATCGCAATCTTCATCTTCAGCAGAGCCAGACGCATGCCAATACACTGACGAGGGCCATACCCGAATGCCAAGAAGGAGACGGGGTTAACGGAGCCCTCGTAAAATCTGCACAAAAATACCTCCATTCAATGGACCTGATCTTCCCAACACTTACAATATGTCACCGATTACATAATAAGATTATTTTCCAACAAGAACATTTGTGTACCTAGTGACTTCAGCACCTATCTCTTTTTCCGGAGACTACAACGCATGGAAGTGAGTAATATTGCGGTATCTGTTGCGTGATAAGAAGGACGATTTTTTTTATTGAGTTTGAGTTTTGCAGTTTTTAGTTTAGAATTTGTGTAACTGTGTGACACAACCTACCATATGCTGGATCACGTCATGATGGACAACGGAATTTAAGATTTTTCAGACTATAAAGTCTCACATCTCAATGAAGATGTCACTACTAGATGCAATATGGAAAAACAAAATTAAACAATCCAATTAACTACAGGGTAAAGGACAATTTGTTATTCTGATTCATCGGTACTTGAGAAATGACTTAATATTGCATTGTCGCCGGAAATGTGTAACTGGTGAAAAATTCATACCTCTGAGATGAAGGGAAATGGGTGAAAAGTCGTTTGCAAAATTTTATCCAGACATAGTGAGTTCAATAAAAATCTTCAATAAAAAAGCTGAATGGAAGGAATGAAGAGGAAATGGATAACGACACAGACAGACAAGTGTGATATTTAAATTCACACTAACCGTTCAGGTTTGAACTTGTCAGGTTCAGGGAAGTACTCCGGGTCTCTCATCACGTTTGCGATAGGAATCATAACTCCAGCTCCCTTAGGGATTGTAATGCCTTTGATAGTGACCTCTTCAGATGCCATTCTGTTTACGCTGAAAGATTATCAAAAGAGAAACATTTCAAATCTAGATAGATAATTCCTAAAGTACTAAACACTGACAGATGATGGATGATGGATAATGGATGAGGATGAGGATGATGATAATGATAAGGAGAAGGAGGAGGAAAAGGAAGAGGATAACGTCCTTCTGATCACTAGAACTTTAAACAATTGTCTTGAAGTAAATAATAGAAAAATTGGGTGGGGGAGAGGTTCCATTAAACAAACTTACAAAGCGAAAACATTTGCGTCTGCTCTTGTGTTAGTCTCTTACAGGCTTACAAACTGACCCTTTACTTACAAATTTATGGGAGGGTACAGACGCAGCGTCTCCATGATAGCGCTGTGCAAGTATTTCAGTTTAGTCACGTCCTCGTAGGTAGGTACCTCCTGATCAAGTTCAAAGAACAAACCAAAAGTATAAGTCATGGAAAATCCCTGAAGTGTAGAAACAACACATTTCAATGCTCCTGAAAGGGATTGTAAAGGCACAATAAAACTTAGACTCGTAAAGAGTAGGATCAGTTTGAATCTCGTCTGTTTTTGGTGTCTGTTCATGTGGATAAAGCTGAATGTTTTATAGAATGTTGCGTTTAATAAGAGAAATTACACAGGACTCTTTTGTCTCTTTCGTCCTCCGATGAAGTCAGCTCGATCCCAGTGTGAGCTGATGACTGATATGGTTGGACATTGCTCATAGCCATCTTGATTGTTATTACTAATATACATATATCACTAATCCAACACACACTGGCTTTCAAATCCTAACAATGACATGACTTCATGTCCCTCGCTGACATCACTCAACACGCCATAGCCTTATCACCACCGTCACAGCTTCTACTATACCTTTAAATAGGTTTCTCTCGACATAATTTTGACTTTTAATTCCTTACTAGCAACATCTGAATTTCTTGGAGGTAAAAGTCACGAATACTTAAACTGTAACTGAAAGTATTGCGACAGCTAACAGTTGTGTACCTTTGGAAACTTTTAGATTGCTTTTAAACATTTCCCTCTAGTAGAGAGCTTGAGGTAGAACAAGCAAGACTACTAATTAAATTTCGTGACCGATTTTGACATTGGACACTATATCTGCATATATATATATACAAATCTTTTCAATCTACCGTAAATTTTGGACTATAAGCCATGACTCTTTTCCACAGTTTTAAACACTGCGGCTTGTTTGTGAATTTTTCCGGATTTTTACGATTCCGATTGAGGTCTATGTTAAAACGATAACTCTTCACTTTGTCACAGTGTTAACAGCTTACATTATCAAAATCGCGTATAATTGGTTCATAATACGTGATTGTAAAAGAAAAGAAAGAGTAAGCCGCTGGTTTTAGCAAAATATTCTCACATCGCCAAGCTGCTCCTCGAACTCCCGCACAATCTTCTCTTGTACATCCGGGTACAGCGCCAAATAATATGCCAGGAACTGCAGGGTTGAAGCAGTAGTTTCGTATCCAGCGATGAAAAAAATTATTGCTTGTCCAATGACTTCAAGTCTTGATAAAACTGCAATAACAATAAAAACTACATCTGCATACTGAAACCAGATGAATATGCATAAATAATTTAATATTACAGATTTTGATAGACCAAGATGCATATATGCAAAAGATATAATTTTACATCTTCCAGACAAGAAATAAGGAACCGCTGACTAAGGAAAAAATTATCTGCAATCATTCCATCTCCCCACTCCATCGTCCCTTTTTAATGAAGGTCTTTGTTGTAAAAAAAAAACTTTTAAGAATTTCCTGTCACCTTTAGACTTGATGATAACTTAGTCTAAAAAAGTGAAAGTTCATTCACTTGCCCTTCAGTTCTTCTTTCTCAGAACTCTGAGCTTCCTCGTAATTCAGGATTAACTGAAGGAAGTCTGGCTTTTTCTGTACAGCAAATAAAAGTAACAAGATAAAACAAAGAAAGAAAGAAGAAACCCCAGTAAAATCACTAGTCTCAGAACCTAGTGAAAACGAGAAAGCCAAGACAAGCAAATGACTCACGTGCATCGTGTGGTATTTCTGCTTTCTTTGTATGAAACGCTTTTAGATTCTTGTGCGTTTGAGTGTGTGAAAGCACATTGTACACTGACATAAGCGTGTTGTAGTTATAACACTAATTTTATAACACTGATTATAACACTAGCGCGGTATTGTTTAGTATACCTGTAGATCTCCTTCTCGTTTCCTTTCTTGAATAATGCAATGAAGATTTTTGATGAATGATTTCCATCCTCTTGGTTGAAAGAAGTGCATACCCAGAAATTTTAAAAACGGTGTTAAAAATGGAAAAGCACCTGAAAAGTGAAACAAATAATAGAACATTAAAATACAGATTAAGAGTAAACCCTTCCAAACCCTCGTCTGTGCTCGAGGTATACGCTTACGAGTGGCTCTACTTTATAAATATATAAAGGTGTATATAAATATATAAAGGTGTCAACAAAGTCATCAGGAAGCTGGAATCATATGCTAGTCACTTGCCGTGAGGATTTTGACCTGGTGATATATCTTCAGAAGGGAGGGTGTTATTCTACCAGATTTCAGTAAATAGAAGCTTGTACTGATCAGTATCTAATCATAATATGACAATGATCAACGTTATAGGGTCCAGTGGGAAATTTAATAGATACGGAGGATAAGCGATGTGATTAAACATTTCAAACTGCAGTGGTGGCATGAAGAACAATTTCTTCCAGTATGTACGCCTGTGATAAAGACAGCCATCATAACATTATAAGCCTAAAAGATTGTCATTAACACTCCATTTTGAAGATCGTTGTGCATGTTATTTAGGGGATGTGAATTGCAATAAATATAATTTTTTCTGGAACTAAAGTCGTATAAAAATATATACAGTGGATAGCTCCTGGCATGACAGAAGGTTACTAAACACACATTTTAAATAATTACACATTTTATATATATCAACTCAAAGTGCCCAATACTTAGATTTCTTACATCTATATTTTTTATTGGTTGAACCTGAAACTATATCAATGGGTGAATAAAGGTTTCAGGAGATACGTATCTTAATACTGGCCTACTGGTGTGTGTTGTTTGTATGGTTTGTGTGTTTCAATGCGAGAATTGCGTCATCGCTGATGGAAAAAAGGCGTGCGGGATATGCGTCACGTTTGACGTCAATTCTAGTCTTGTATTCACGCTGCAATGTTTCGAACATTCGGGATGCACGGAAACATTTCATCTCACAAAGTCCTGCAATGTCCACACACAAAGCGTTTGTCAACTTATTCATGCAAAAAATTAATGCGATCTGAATTTCATACTGACGGTCGCTGTTGTCCTGAAGACGTATACAAAGCTTTTTTTTTCAATTGCACTGAAAAGTTAGTGAATGAGAGTATTAACTCAGTATTATCTAATCATTAAGTCTTCTTATAAGTTGCTATCTTCATTTAGAAAATTAATTCTTGAAGAAGTGTCCTGTTATCCTTACTGTTAAGAAGCATCAGCAGTCCATCAAAGCTGGCGACGGCTTGTACAATGGTGGACGCATCTTTGGTCAAGGGATCGTCGAGGTCTTTCTGGGTATTGACTTGAATTCCGAACGCTGTTGCTGCTATCACGTCCATGGTGTAGCCCCCAAAATACCTTGACAAAAATATTTCTATGCACAACATTGTCGGCATTGCGTATATTGAAAAACACATTTTGTAATTTGATTTTGGGCAAGACCAAAGATATCTTTGCATCAAATCCATTTTCGGATCAACCCTGTATCCTGTTTAAAGAATGTGAAGTAGAAGACAAAAGTTAATATATAATAATATAAAACAAGATTTACTTTCTAACGTCGATCTTTTGCCCTTTCCCAGCAGCCTCCTTGATGTTAGCGGTTAGCTGAGCGCTGCAACGCTGGAAATGAGGGTCCATCTATAAAATAAAAGTGCACTGCTATAACCGTAGTAATTATAATAGTAATAAGTACAAGAATTACTTAACAAGCCATTCAAAATTAAATGTTGCACAAAGATATGAAAAGTTATTAAATATTTGATAAGTTACAGTGATAAAATAAGACAATTTATCAGCAACAAAAAACAATAATGAAAGGGAATTTTAACAGCAGAATACAATACTACAGCGCCCAGATGCAGTTAGAAGAAAACTTGTTAACTTAAGCAGATATCTTTACTGTGTATTTTAACCACCCCCCTATATACTTCCTCTACTTCTTTTGTATCTTTTTTTTATTTCATTTCATCATGGGAACGTCTTAATCGTTTGCAATATTCTTTGTCACCATATCAGTTTCCAAAATATGATGTATGTATAATATTGTTATTATATGATATATTTGTTCTTGTTTGATTTGCAGATTTTGCTAAAACAAAATGCCTAGTAGGATTTAGCCAAATAAATAAAATGATGCTCGTGGAAGACACGGTAGCCAGTGTACCTCACTAGCAATCAGTGCAGGAGTCCACCAGAAAAAGTCACTGGCATCTAACGAGGTAAATAGTTTACTCACCAGCTTCAACTTTCCAGTGCTGAAGGTAGGTGTCAGTAGGTGTCGTATTCTTTCCCATTGTTCACCGCCTGCCACGGAAAGCATCGCCCGAACTTCTTCTGGAAAAATCTCAAACTTATCCTAAAAAGTAGGAAACAAGAAACTTTGATGTTGTTGACATTGTTCTATTATTGTCTTTTCATTTTAGACATATTTACAGGATCTCATTGTGTTATGATATACGTCTGCTGAGTACTTAAACTTATTATGGTTTTTGTTAGTTATCCTACTAATGACACTAGCTCTGAAAGTAGGGGTGGGTTAGTGAAAAGTACTAACATCCTAGTATAGTAACTGTTAGATGGTTGATCAACAGCAGTCCAAGAGCATTAAAATAATACGATCATGCTGAAGTTAAAGCCTTTAGAAACTGTATATTAATGTAAAAAAAACTACTTGGCAATGCTCACAAATCTGTCAGTAAATATGTTGAAATATTTCACAAGGACTTCTTTCAATATGTCAAGGTCAGTGGTCACCAGCATCGGCCGACGCCCTACATAGATTCTGAAATGCAAACAAAAGTTAGTTTATCGAAAAGAAATCTTGTGTTTTATCCAAACTGATTCTAATTTTTAACATTGATGCAGAATGTGTTGTTTTGTAGACGTTTCAGAAGACATGTACAGAGTATGAAAGAGCAAAGGTGTATTCAACAATATTGAAATTATACTAAAGTCATATTGAAGGAGAAAGAGTTGGTACGTTAAGAATTAACATATTGCAACATTTGATAACTGACAGTAATATACAGAGGGATAATACACTTATAAAAGGAAATTCGTAAAGCTTACCCAAATGTGCGACCATACACATTTGACCACTTTCGAACACATTGTTCATTTCCCTGAAAAAGTCAGAGTGTTGTTCGATGTAACTAATATTTACTTATATGATATTCAATTAAAACAACAACAAAAGCAGCGAAAGAAGTTCTCGACGGTGTTGTCACTAAACACAAAAATTGTTGATATTTATAACACAAATTAGACTACAATGTTATACGCTATTAAGTTTTCGGTTTTGATCTTTTGAACAACAGAGTGACACAGAGTATTTAAAATTACAAGTCCGCAAGCCCATTCATTAGAAAGTTGTACCTCTGCAGTCAGTTGATAATGATTACCAAGGAAGGGTAAAGGTTGGGGTCCATCTACTCCCAATGATTTCCAGACTCCGTACGGCCAAACTCCGTAACTGTGAGAAATGAATCGTAAAGCATATCCAGAAATTCAATGGTCTGTGTGATTGAGATTACTATTATGATAATCTTTCTCTTACTCTCTTACTCTCTTAGTCTATATCTGTACAAGTCTTAGAAAATCTTTGACCAGGAAGTTACTGCCTCGATACTTACACGTAGAGCAAGAAGTTTGCTAATATCAGAAACACAACACACATGTCGAAGAACGACAGACACTCCATCCTTGCCTCAGTAAAGAGTGCCGACACACAGATGTCACAAGTTGTTCTGCAGAAAGCTAACCGCGTAAGCAATAACAACGCTGTGACAGTTGTTTACTGCGAGGGAGTTCACCAGCGGTTGGCTAAATTCCTTGACATGCTTGGGTGGACTGACCTCTGTTTGCCGAGACCAACGCTTAGCCTGTTGCGACGTTCTCCACTGTTAGTCTCTGCGAGACTAAACCATGAATGTGATTGAACCAGAACTTTGCTGTGACCTCCGAAACCGCCTGACCGACACGGTCAATGTGTACGGCATTCGCGCGCGTGTGGATGTGTATTTGTGTTAGTGGATTGTAGTTGGCTGGACATGTGGAGAGCGACAACACTAGGAAGAACGATGAACTGTGAGCAACGTACTCAGCGACTGCTAATGCGGACATAAGTTAGAAAATAGAAATGGAACTTGCTGATTAGAACAGAGTGCGAGGCGTGTGATTTTCATACATGGATTGTAAGACTAAGTAGAGATTGGTCGAGGAAGAGCACCAAGAAAAAGTAGGCCGGGGGTCAACACCGCCTCAGGCTCCCCACAAAGCCAAAGGTGTGAGTGCGTGTACGTCAGATCACGTGTCCTACATCTTGTACTACCAGCTCTAGAAACAACACTCTCCCCTCCTCCATATAACCGCGTTATACCTTGTCTGTGAGTTTACAGCCTGTAAATGTAGGCCAAAATAAGTTCAGCTTGAAAGTTCAAAGGTATTTACATGAGGTACGTTGTAAAAGCAATATTGGAGAGTGACAGAAAATGGAGAACGAGTTCGCGGGGATTGTAAGGCTGCACTCTAAAAATAAAGTGTTTACAAACTTGTACAAGACTTTGAATCGGGGCTGAAAGGCGGAATGGCATGAATGGGACTGGCCGGTCCCTAACCTCTTAAAAGCAAGGATAAGTTGTCTCGGAGGAAATATTAAGTTCGCCTTTCTCAGGCTTTTATAATAATAATAAGTGGGAATTTATAAAGAGCAATATCTCAGACATAGACGCTGAACAAGATCATTAAACAGTAACAAAGATGTAGAACAAAATCACAAAATAGTAACAAAGATTTAGAATAATGCGAAGACTCGCTGGGTTCCGGCAATAAAGGGCGATAACTGTAGATGTAAGTGAATAAGATTAGTGACATCAGCAGAATACTGGGAAGATATTGAGTAATCTTGAAAATATGAAGAAATGTTATCACATGAAACTGCTAGAGGGAGATCATCATTTCAGTTTATTCACTGCAGCTCACAGTCGATGCCGAAGCGAGTGAAACATGGCGGAGTGGAATCCAGCCAACAGACTCAAACAGTTCTCACTTCAAATAACACTATATACAGTATGCAAACCACAACAGAAAGAAAACGCATCAAAAGCACAAGTAAACATGATGGTCCAACAGTTTCATGTAAATTGAAACATGACCGCAAAACAAGCAAAATCAAGGAGAGCTGATCCACTCAGACTGTTAGGTGAATCGACAGAACTCTGACAACCTTTTACTTGTGACTCCTCATCCCTCAGACGTAAAAAGGTACGTCTGACCGCCCCTCCTTAGCAGATAATTTCACTACTACCGATATGAGACATGAGAAGAATAAACAAACTGAGTCTTCGCACCCCTCTTGTCAGCGGGGGGGACGCACCCCACAGAGAGACCCGCGGTGTTAAGGTAAGTGATTTCGATTTTGGAGAAAAACTCGACACTAAAAGAAGAAGTCCATGTCTCGGGTGCTTCTGAATGAAGCTACTAGATAACTAGAGTGCTGTTTTTCATTCCTTCAGGTCAAAGCCACCTTTGTGCTCAGTCAGCGACACGGACCAAAGGACATCCTGCAAATGTGCGTCGCGAAGACGGAGAAATACGTTCTGTATTTTTTATTAGGTGTGGTCTACAAAAACTAAATGCAAGAGCTCTGCGTATTATCAATATTAAACAATGGTAGACGACTTTTTCTGTATATCCACACCGTAGCCAAGGGGGAATAGCCCTCCTGCCGAATAGGCCAAAATAAAGATTGAGCCCGAAAGCGAACCGTGGCTTCCCACCATGAAGTACCAGCCTTCACTTAGAGCTGGAGTTCGCGACCAAGGCTACCCATCGTCTGATGGGTACCGGTTGTGGTCTTGTCTTGAGAAAAAATTCCATCTAGAGAAAATCAAAGACAGGGTCTAAGCCTAAGATAAGTATAAGATTTTAAATCCACAATTTTCAACAAAGCCAAAGAGTTTTGGTTTATATCATGCTTAATTTAAGATCATTTTTCTGCAAGTTTATATAAGCTTGGCTGATCAAGATTTTCAAGGCATAAGTGTAAGTAGTAAGTCCGGGAAAGGGATACACGCCTTACCTCAAGGTCGACACGTGATGTTACTCCAGACAGATCTCGGTTTCGGTCGACCTGCCCTCAGGAATTTCACACTCCCAACTAGGAAAACTTATCACACGTCTTGTCCTTTAAGGCACATTCAAAAGTATAAGACTTGGTATTATCAACAATCGTGGGTTTTTTTTGTAATATTTATTTATAAATATTTTGTAAATATTATATGTAAGTCCAGTAATGTTGTGAAAAATGTTATATCCCTTGTAGGAAATACAATTGTTTACACTGATTTTGTCAAAGGCTTTTGGGGCAATTACTACTTTTATTGGAATCGTATGCAAGGTGTGTTTTATTCTTATTTTGTTTACCGCTAAGGCCCAAAATAGCAAGTAAGAGTGCGATTTCGATGTAAACATGTGTACTTGTGCTTCCTGAACTTTTTCAGAAATGAAAATGGCAAAAACAAGAAAGCAAAGAGTTTCAGACGAACGTCTCAGGTCAACATAAAAGGCGTGCTGCTGATAGTTTATGGCAGGTTTCTTTACGCCTGAGAGAACCACATGCAATATATATTCATGAGTTTTTTTTTAAACAACGTACCGAAGTCAAAAGTCGTTCTATCTCATCTCTTTTATCCATATCTCACATTATGCACTCGAAATGCACAACACCATTTCCTGGTAGCGGCCATTTAGTGCGTGTGTATTAAATGTGTGGTGGTGGATGAGTTATTAAAAAAGCAAAAAAATATGCAATGTGAACTAACTACCCTGGGGTAAAGAAACACGAAGTAGCGACCGCGAGGTCTGTATATCTTTTACGGAAATTGATTACCTCTGTTATAAGATGAACCACAAACTTCTATTACTAAACTGCTAGCAGACGATTTTTTTCTATCGTTGAATTGCTATTGGCTAATAAAAAATAGTTTCCGTTATTGTTCATCGTTATACAAAAAGGAAATGTAAAAATGATATTGCTTTGTAATATGACACGCACATTGTAAGATATTACAAATACATTAGAGTCTATGCGCAATACGCACCTACAGAGGGTAGGGAAAAAAAACTAACACAGCCCCTATACTCACTGTGATAAAATCATAATTATGTCCTGGTTTGCTTTATCTTTAGCATTTACTTTAAGAAGAAAAGAGTCTGTTGCTCGCGAGCATGATCTGTGTCAACCTCCTCGCCCACTATAAGTATCCTGCTCTTGGCATGAAGCAAATGTCAGCATGTCCTCTCCCCTGTCAAGACTGACTGAGAGTACTCAATGTGCCCTCTCTTCCTTTCTTTCACTCCACAGACACCTACATAAAGCCTCACTTTTAAAAGTACTAAAATTGTTGACCGAGCCATTTTCGTCGGTAGACGGCCCTTGAACTCGGGCGCAATGAACTTAGGGGCAGACGCTGTTGTAGCTGCTCTGAATACAACCGTCATGTTCAATCTGAACTGTCCTAAAAACATTTGTTTTCCTGTATAATCTATGGCGAGGAGCGTGGTCGAGGGGTGAAGTTGCAGGTCAGAAGGTCACATTACGGATGCTGAAATCAAGAAAATGAAAAAAAGAGCTTTGACACGAGTCTTCTGCACACTTGCTTGGTGATCTTTCTGTAGTCTGGGAATCTAGACAGCGAGAAAAAGCAAAACTCTGAGTGTGGTAGAGCCTTTAAGAATATAATTTATTCACCAAGTAGTCATGTTTCTCTTTCAGGTTTCTTACTGCATCCTGAGTGAATTGTAATTTCTGTATCAACATGCATTATTGTCTTCTCTTATTTGACGCTGGTCGCACAGTTACGCCGCACTCGAGAAACGTCAGATATTTTTCTGTTCTTTTATAACAGAACAATTCAGTCTTTACAGAGAGAAGAATAAACGTCTTTACTGACACGATGACATCATATGCCCCAGTTTGCCTTATCTTCAACAAACAGCTTGAAAAGAAAAGCTCATGCGACTCGTGGCTGCTCGCGAGCATGACATGGGCTAATGTCCTCACTCTCCTGATAATGTACTCGAAGTACCGGGATGTCCCACAACTTGTACACTCTCCGATCGCTAAACATTATAAAAGCAAGAGCATGCCCTAACCACTCGGAGTTGCTTAGAACACACGGATACCACACGGCAATATACGCCATCTGTGTCCTGCCGCCACTGAGGTCCTACATCAGACTACATCTTAGAAAGTGCGGACCAACTTTCGTCGCCAAACTGTACTCAACTCGGGAGCAATGGAGCTACTGGACGGACTAGAGTTTCCGATGTATCTGCTCTTGCTTTTGATTGCAGTCGTCTTGTTTTACCTGTAAGTACTGTGCTATCTCTGCACACAATAACTTTCTGTTGACAATAGCGTCACGTAGCCATGTTTCACTGTTAGCTTTCTAGCTGCGTACTAATTGTTAGTTTTAAGTTTGATTTATCGCCCTTGGTTCAACGAATTTCTAATTAATAATGAGAAAGTTTCTTTTTGAACTCTTCAGTATAAGGACATTAACTTTTCACTTTACTGCGGTCGTTCAGGTATGGAACTTGGTCTTTCGGAATCTGGAAGTCTCTGGGAGTGGATGGACCGAAACCTCTGCCTTTTTTTGGAAACTTGTGGGAGTTGAACAAAAAGGTATTTCGATTTTTATGTTTAGTTCTCGATTTGCACGTTTTTGCATTCAAGAATACCATTCTCTTAGCAATAATCAATAACAGTACTTCAAATGCAAATTTTATTCCATAAAGGCTTGCATTTTCTTTAGAACTAATGATACATCAAATTCTTTTCAGGGAAATGAAAAGAGCATTCGGCAATGGTCACAGACTTATGGTCGCACTTTTGGGTAGGTTATGAGAGTTCTTCTACTTGCATCACATTCTTTATTCCTTCAAAAGTCTACATCACCTATAGAAATAGCGAAGTCGATGTGAGATCTTAGCTTTAAAATGTTCTTATCAACGTACAAATGATTCTCAAGTTGATTCCCAGTTTGAATTTACTTCCGTTGTGTACTATTTTCTAATATCATACAATTCGAATTTTCATTTTTGTTCTTTTCTAGAATCTATTATGGGCGTCAGCCATTGCTGGTTACCACAGACCTTGACATCCTAAAGGAAGTACTTGTTAAAGATTTCAACAGATTTTCAGACAGATTTGTAAGTTTTTTACAACTTGTTGCTAAGTTACACTATTGCTTAGTTTTTTTTTAGAAGTACATACTGTAAGACACTCTAAGATCGTAATATATTGAAATCAACAATTTGACTAGTCTGCTGCGTTTTTATCAAAACAATCCTAATCACGTGGTCAGTAAGCTAAACAACAAACGTATTTATAGGCTGGCTACCATTTGAAATGAGCGACGGACTTACTGGTCATGGGAGGTAACTCCTGTGTTTTAAAATCTGCAGCAGGCGAGTGTGAGGACAGGAAAGAGAATATAGCTAGGGTGTAGCTATTTAAAGCTATATTTATAGTAAATTCATGCAGATTATAAACTCCATAAAGTTTCAAAACAAACCCAAGGTACCCGATCTTAAATCCTCTAAATCAAATCCTCTAAAAGAAAATATCTTCTCCCTGTTGTTATCGTAGTCACCTTTAATCTCAGTTTTGATGTGAAAAAAGTTGTAATAAACGTTTGATTTCTGTATTGCATAATTATAATCACAAAGGAACTTACTCCCTAATTCAGAACAGCAGGTTTGTACTACAATTATGATTATTATCACTAAAGAGATTCTTCAACTTCTAGGACAAGTTTGAACTGTTGCCAAAGGAAATTCAAGCTAACCTTTTCATTATTGGAGGCGCAGACTGGAAAAGGGTTAGAACCCTACTGACACCTACATTTAGTTCAGGCAAACTGAAACTGGTGAGTGCATTGTTTGTGTTATTTCACTATAAATGAAGTATTGCTTTTATTTCATTAACTTATTGCCTTGTGAAAATACTTACTTTGCTCATCATCTAACTTTTATCTGTGTTTATTAGAAATGAGACAGCAATCGCCTTCATATTACTTTAACATACAGTTCTTTTTTGTTAATTACATAGGCCAATAAAATGAACCTCTACTGTCACAGATGGAGAACTATATCGACAGGTGTAGTATGGAACTCACTGAAAATCTTGAGGAGGCCATTAGGAAAGGGGAAAGAATCGAAGCTAAGAAGTGAGCTTGGATTGCCGTTAATAGAAATCGCTATTTTTCTCCTAATTCTTCCTCTCCTTTTCTTTTCTTACCATACAAAAACACTACCCTATTCATACATGTTTCATTCGAAAGAACAAGAGGGAGAACAATGCAAGTTTTTTTTTAATCAAGGCACATTATGGTCATTATCTTATCATTACCTTTAGCAGTAACCTTTACTGAATGGCTTTGGGAATACATTTTCTACCTAAAGACTAAGTCTGATACAAATTACTGTTTTCGAATAGAATACCTACTCTAATTCTCGTAATACACGTTTCCAGAGAAAAGAAGTCAAAATTATGAGGTCACATTTGTACAAAGATATCCCTATTCTGTTACAATTTTTGTGCGTTTTCTCGTCAAACCCCTAACATTAGCTCTGGGTAACTCACAAACCCTTGAGGAATCTCTCGATCTCTCATGAGGCTCACCAGGCTCGTCATATTTGTTTGCAGATACTTTGGAGGCTACACACTGGATGTGATATCGAGCACAGCGTTTGGAATTCAAGTCAATTCACAGAAAGATCTCAACGACCCCTTCGTCACGGATGTGGCCAGTGTTCTGTACGAAGCCACCAGCAGTAACGGGTTGTTGACAGTTCTCGCAGGTAAGAGACTTTGCCTTCCAGTTTGTTGATTGGTCCTACACCTGTGTACTCACATCCGCATACATGCATGACAGGTATGCGACCATCCGAAAAATACATTATCAAGACTGCGGTAGAAATAAACATCACTTCAACAAATTTCTTGGACATAGTCGCTTTACCTCTTTACCTTCCTACACCTTCACCAACACACCGTGCCTTAGACACGATAACATGGTTTAGTCTTTGCCATGAGGTCACTAGTTTGTGTGGGACTAAACCTATTACATCAGCTATGCGTTGTTATTGTCATGCTGAAGTCCATATGTGGGACTAAGCCATGTTGGCTAACACTATTACATCAATTAAGTATTTGTATTATCAGGCTGGAGTGAATATTAATAGCTAACAAATAAAATTTCATTTATTTGTTTCAGCATCGGTTCAGGCTCTTGTTCCCTTTATAAGGCTACTGGCGATCCATTTATTTCCACTAACGCGATGGAATTCGTTTTTGAGAAATATCAATCGTATAATAGAAGAGAGAAAACAGGAAAGAACAAAAAAAGTATGTATGATAAAGTAGTAACATAATTATGTTACTGTAAGTAAAAAGAATAATTCGAAGCCTGCTGGACCTAAGCATACCTAGGGGAAAGACTCGTTTTTGAAAAAAATTGTGTTGTTCGTACCATGGGAAAAGAAACAGAAATAAACAAAAATGCTAATAGCTCACTTCTGTAACTAAATTTTAGCTACAAGTTGTTATACTTCAGCCGTTTTATCTGGAGAAAAATTTTACGTTTTTGACGCGAAGTGTTAACTATCTTACTGTGTTCAACAGAAGTATTGTTGCTATCATAGAAAGTCGCCTTGTGTACACAAAAATACGGGAATAGTGGGGAACACTAATTGTTTAATAAACCATAGATCACTGAAATCTCCCGTCCCACAAAATTGATAAAGAAGGTAAGATAACTTTCAAACAAGATATAACAAACTTTACAGTTTCCTTATATATATATTACAGGCACAAACGGACTTTCTTCAGATGATTTTAAACTATGAGGAAACAGAAGGCTCCAAAAATGAGCAAATAAAGTGTAAGTATTCAGTAGTCTATTTTAGAAATTGTAGAGGGTTAGACAACAAGGACTCGAATCTTTTTGACCACCTTTTAACGCCCTACACTGTAAATTGCTACTTACTCTAGACAGATCGTAATGTGGCGGCCTATTGAACTAGTGTACTGGTCTAGTCATAGAAGAATAGCCTAAATAAGACCCCTCACAATGTTGATATTAATTATACTGATGAGGTTTGTCGGTGGTAACAGCCTTGTCTAGGACTGAAGTCATTGCTCAAGCTTTCGTCTTCTTCGTTGCTGGATATGACACAACATCCACCGCCCTTCAGTTCCTGGCCTATAACCTGGCTTGTTGTCCAGAAGCACAAGAGAAGGTTGTACAGGAGATCAGAAGCCAAATAAGAGATGTGAGTGTTACTGCTGAATTACAGATACTGATTACAATCAGAAAAGTCTATGGAATTTCTAATTTTTGTTTACTGCTATTGTAACATACAGATACTTTCCATGATCATAACAGTACACACAATTCTATGATTTACGTTTGTACTCAATAGCGAATCAGTATAACAAACGAGAAACGAAGATCTAGCAACATGGGAAGGTGGTATGAATCAGAAACATTAACAAAAGTTTGTAACTCTCTCGAAATTTAGTCTCTTTTTTCTCTGTTTTCAGGACAAACCTACTTACGAGGGTTTGGCAAAACTAAAATATTTAGACAGCGTCGTCATGGAAACACTGAGGATGGTCCCTCCAGTAAACACGTAAAACATGTTCTTTGTCTAGATGTATATAAAGCACCTTCTCGTACTTGTATACTTTTTTCAAGCTTTCTTTGAGATCGTTAATCATAATTTTCTACGTTGCTGTACATGTGATTAGGTGTAGATGTAATAGTTTTTAAACAATAAAGTTAAATCCAGTCAAATAAACTTGTCTTGCCTGTATCAGCTCACAGCAAATAGAATTCAAACTCTATGAATTAAATGTACAACTGTTTGTGTACCTTTCAGCATTAACAGAATGGCGTCAGAAGAGGTGACTATTAAAGGAGTTACTATTCCTAAGGGAGCTGGTGTCTGCGTTCCTATCGCTAATGTGATGAGGGACCCAGAGTATTTCCCTGACCCTGACGAGTTTAAACCCGAAAGGTGAGCGATAATAACTCGCAATATTTTAACTAACAAAATCTAAAGATGTATGCATATCATTCCGAGAGATACTGTAGAGTTTAATTGTAAATGGTGGAAAAAGAAATAAACATTAGGAGTTGTCAATATGGATGTGTAGTCATAATAGATAATTTGTTCTGTTTAAAGATAGGAAACAAATTCTGACTGCATATGTTGTACTCTAAGAAGGATATCCTTTGTGCCGCAACCACCACCACCACCACCAACATCACCTAAAAGACAGAAATATATGTGCTTTACATATTTCAGAATCTCTCTGCATGATTGTTCAGGTTCCTTGAAAGCGCTGATGGTGTCGTGAACCCTTTCTCTAACCTGGTCTTCGGGTTTGGACCTCGCCAGTGTATCGGCATGCGTCTGGCGCTGCTGCAGATCAAGATGGCCATGGTGCACGTGCTCCGGAAGGTCAGATTTATCAAGACAGATGACTTGAAGGTAACATGCATTTCAGTCAAAATTCAAAACTAAAGGCTATTTAATCGGGCTATAGAAACAAACAAACAAACAAACAGATAAGCTTAAAATAAAGAAGGCTATCACGCTTTATGAGCGAAATAAGTTTTTAAAAGTGTGTGTGTGACAATTAAATAAAACAAAAGGGGTAGTCTGTAACATATGATCATGCGATATACTACCACCCGTCATTAACGTTCAAATTCAAACGTCTACAGGAAACACCTACACTAAGGCCAGGATCACTTCTGAATATAGCGGACAGACCCATCTTCATCACGGCGGAACTCAGAGAAGCCGCTTCCAAAACCCGAGTGAACATTGGGTTCCGTAAAACTTCACACAAATGAGTGGGAAATGTTTATTTGGGCAGAAAATATATTCTACTTCTAATAATCAGGCACCATTAAATATCTATACGCTCCACGCACTTATATTTTTTGCAGGTGAATGCTGTTTTGCCGTGTATTTCGCCTTTGTATTTATTTCATTACATTGTTCTTTGTGTTCAAAAGCAAAGGTGACGAATTCTTAGGTTATGACCAACAATCGTATTTTTTTGTAATAAGAATGATTTGTAAATATTTTGTAAATATTATATGTAAATATTATGTGTAAGTCCAGTAATGTTATGAAAAATAATATATTCCTTGTAGGAAATATAATTGTTTGCACTGATTTTTTCAAAGGCTTTTAAGGTAATTACTATTTTTATTGGTGTCATATTACAGGAGTGTTTTTTTATTTTATTTACCACTTAAGCTCAAAAAAGCAAGTAAGAGTGCGATTTCGATGTCAACATGTTGACTTATGTTTCCTGAATTCTTTACAAAATAAAAATGGCAAAAACAAGAAAGCAAATAGTTTCAGACGAACGTATCAGGTCAACATAAAAGGCGTGCTGCTGCTAGTATAAGGCAGTACTCTTTACGCCTGAGAGAGGCACATGCAATGTATCTTCATGAGTTTTTTTTTATAAAAGCTAACTGAACTCAAAAAATGGCTTTATCTCATCTCTTTTATCCATATCTCACATTATGCACTCAAAATGTGCAACACCGTTTGATGATATCGGCCATTTATTTAAACTCAGGTGTATGTGTGTGTGTGTTATTTGTGTGGTTGGGGCTGAGTTATTAAAAAAAAAATCGAAGAAATATGCAATGTAAACTAACTACCCTGGGGTAAGGAAGCATCCATCTCCCGTCCCCTGTATCATGATATCATGTCATTGTTGTGAAGTGATTGCTCAGTGTCATCGTAGAGACAGAAAAGAGAGGGGCAAAAACTAACACAGCCCCTATACTCACTGTGATAAATCATACGTCCTGGTTTGCTTTACCTTTAGCATTAAGTTTAAGAAGAAAAGGGTGTGTTGCTCGCGAGCATGATCTGTGTCAACGTCCTCACTCACTGTCCCCTCTGAAGATACATTCAGAGTATCCTACGCTTGAATTAAGCAAATGTCAGCATGTCCCCTCCCCTGTCAAGAATGACTGAAAGTTCTCAATGTTCACAATCTACTCTCTTTTGTTCCCTCCACAGGCACATTTATCACGGCCCGTTTAAAATAATACTGAAAATTGTTGAGCGAGACCTTTCGTCGGTAGACTGCCCTTGAACTCGGGAGCAATGAAGTTAGTTTGGGCAGACGCTGTTGTATCTGCTCTGAATACAACTGTCATGTTAAATCTGAACTGTCCTAAAAACATTGTTTTTTTCTGTATAAACTATGGCTAGGAGCGTGGTCGAGGGGTCAAGTTGCAGGTCAGAAGGTCAATCTGGATGCTGAAATCACGAAAATGACAGTAGAGCTTTGACAACGGTCTTCTGCAGACTTGCTCAGTGAACTTTCTGTAGTCTGGGAATCTAGTTACGCTGCACTCGAGAAACATCACATATTTTCCTGTTCTTTTATCACAGAACAATTCAGTCTTTAAAGAGAGAAAAATAAACATCTTTACTGACATGCCGACAGAATCACATGCTCCAGTTTGCTTATCTTCTGAAAACAACTTGAAAAGACAAGTGCATGCGACTCTTGGCTGCTCGCGAGCATGACCTGGGTTAATGTATTCACTCTTCTGATAATGTACTCAAAGTACTGGGGTGCCTCACAGCATTCACGCTCTCCCATTGCTAAATATTACAAAAGCGCCATCATGGCCTAACCCTTCTGCTTAGACCACACGGATACCACACGGTAATATATGCCATCTGCATCCTGCCGCCATTGAGGGTCCTACATCAGACTACATCTCAGAAAGTGCGGGAAATTGTTGACCGACTTTCGTCGCCAAACTGTTCTGAACTCAGGAGCAATGGAGTTACTGGACGGACTAGAGTTACCGATGTACCTGCTCTTGCTGTTGATTGCAGTCGTCTTGTTTTACCTGTAAGTACTGTGCTAAAAACTCTCTAGTTCCTTGTATGATCTCTGGCCATGAGCATGGAATGGAAAAAAAGAACAATCTCCTCACTGAGAAGGGTGAAACACACTGAAAGAAAATTTAGTTCTCGATTCTTCCCAACATTAGGTCACGGAAAAATGGCTGCGCAGATTATTCAGCATGCACTGGATTACTACTATTATAAATTGTTCGTTTAGCTTTCCTACAAAATGATGTCTGATGGAATGATACCTGAGTTTATTTGTGTTTCTGTCTACTGCAAGGGTGCGTACTATCATTGCTAAATTGTTGCTAAATGCTCCTGAAGCTTAGATAACGTTAATGTCAGTAATTAAGGTTAAAATAATATTTCCCTGTAAGAAACCAGAAGTGTATACAAAGAAACACAATTCATTTGCAGGTTAGAAGACCACATGTTGTATGTTTAATGTAGACAAAGAAGGTCACGTGTTATTTACATTGGCTCAGTAAACTTCCTGTAGTCGTAGAAAATCTTACGAGCAAGTAAGAGTTGCGCCCTTTCTCTGCACACAAGAACTTTCTGTTAACAATAGCTGCAAGTAGTCATGTTTCTCTGCTAGCTTTCTAACTGCCTACTGCGTGTTAGTTTTTTTTTTAAATCACAACGCTTTAAATTATGATTTATCTCCCTTGGTTCAGCGAGTTTCTAATTAATAATGAGAAACTTTCTATTTGAACTCTTCAGTATAAGGACATTAACTTTTCACTTTACTGCTGTCGTTCAGGTATGGGACTTGGTATTTCGGAATCTGGAAGTCTCTAGGAATTGATGGACCAAAACCTCTGCCTTTCGTTGGAAACCAGTGGGAGTTAAACAAAAAGGTAATTCCAGTTTTATGATTATTTCTCAATTGGCGAGCTTTTGCATTCACGAATACCATTCTCTCAGCAATAATCAATATGAGTAAATGCAAATATTATTGTAAATAAAGCTTTCGTTTTCTTTAGAATTAATGATACATCAAATTCTTTTCAGGGAAATGAAAACTGCATTCGGAAATGGTCACAGACTTATGGTCGCACATTTGGGTAGGTTAACAGAGTTCTTCTACTTTACATCAGCTTTAGAAATAACATAGTCTGTTTGAGATCTTATCTCTAAAATGTTTCAATCAACGTATAAATGATGATTCTCAGTTTGAATTTACGTCCGTTGTGTACTCTTTTCTCATATAATACAATTGGAATTTTCATTGTTGTTCTTTTCTAGAATCTATTCTGGACGTCAGCCATTGCTGGTTACCACAGACCTTGACATCCTAAAGGAAGTACTTGTTAAAGATTTCAGCAGATTTACAGACAGATTTGTAAGTTTTCTACAACTTGTTTGCTCAGTTACACCATTGCTTTTTTTTCCTAAGTTTATACTTTAAGACACTTTTAATTCGCAATATTTTCAAGTCGACAAATTGACTAGCCTACTGCCTAATTTATCAAAAATATAGAAGCATCAAAACAATCAGTAAGTCAGTAAGCTAAAGAACAGACGCTTTTATTTGCTGGTTACCATTTTAAATGAGTGCGGAATTAACGGTCAAGGGAGGTAACCCCCTGTGTTTCAATATCGGCAGCTGGCGAGTCTGAGGAAAGGTCTCAGAATCAAGGATGAGCGTAGCAAAAACAAACAAACAAACAAACAAACAAACAAACAAACCAAACAAAACAAAAAACAAAAAAACCCCAAACAAAACAACAACAACAACAACAACAACAAAACAAAAACAAACAAACATAGAAGACACAAAATAATAGGTAAATAAACATTAAGGATGGAGAGTGTCATAAGTCTGCAGAGGAAGACAATCAGGTGGACTAGTCAATTGACTATAATCACAACTATTGACAACTACTACAACACAATGTTCTTCGTTATCAAAGCAGCTCCTCAGAACTATTTGAGTTCTCTTCATTAAATAAAAGATGACAACTTTGACTTAAGATAAATTGTAACGGCTGCCTGTAAGCAATGGATAACAGTAATGAGACTTTCTACTGACACCAAGATCACATTACATACATGAAGTTAATATTTAAATAATGCGCATCCGCAGCTTCAATGAAGATATATGTGTACAAAACAGAAAATATAATTTAAAAATATTCAAAAGAAATCGTCAATAAAACAATAATATACACGAGTCAGGCACTTTTTTTAACTCAGTGGCCAATTTATTTTTTTCTCTTTTGATGCTGGACTAATTCAAGGCAGCAGGTTGGTACTAAAATCCTCAACACTGTGGTCGTGTTTAGGTCAGAGAATTTGTGGTCAAGATTTACTGGCCATACGTAGAGCAGTGGATAACTTGGCCAGTGGACTGTTGGTGGTAGTAACAGACTTGAGAAAACTGAAACATACGTTTCCTACAATAAGAATAATGTGAAACACTACTTCTAAAACTGTGGGTGACATTTTTGAAAGCATTACAATTCCGAACACAAGGTCACTTGCTTCTCAACAACTTCACGAAGTTGAATCAACGTATGAATGAAGTTTCATTTTAGAAGTCTTGACTAGCAAATATCTTAGAGAATAAATGGAAATCCCACGAACGATACTGATTTACCACTACTTTTTTTATTTTGCTTTATTATGACTAAAGAGATTCTTTAACTTCTAGGACAAGTTTGAGCTGTTGCCAAAGGAAATTCAAGCTAACCTTTTCGTTATTGGAGGCGCAGACTGGAAAAGGGTTAGAACCCTACTGACACCTACATTTAGCTCCGGCAAACTGAAACTGGTGAGTGCATTGTTTGTGGTATTTCACTATAAATTAAATATTGCTTTTTTTCATTAACTTATTGCCTTGTGAAAATACTTACTTTGCTCATCATCTAACCTTAAACTGTGTTTATAAGAAAATAGCCAGCCATCACCTTCATAATACTTTAACATACAGCTGTTTTCTGTTAATGACATAAGCCAATAAAATGAGCCTGTACTGTCACAGATGGAGAACTATATCGACAGGTGTAGTATGGAACTCACTGAAAATCTTGAGGAGGCCATTAGGAAAGGTGAAAGAATCGACACTAAAAAGTGAGCTTGGATTACCGTTAATTGAATTTTCTATTTTCTCCTCTTTCTTCCTCTCATTTTCTTGAGTTAGCAATGGATCCTTCATACATTCTACACCATTCAAACATCCTTGATTCGGAAGAACAAGAGGGAGAACAATAAACTTTTTTTTCAATCGAGGCACATTTCGGTCATTATCTTTCCCCAACGGCAAAGCAGTAGTCTTTATTAAATGGTTTTTGGAGTACATTTTCCATCTAAAGACTAAGGCTGATACAAATAACTGTTTTCAAAATGAATACCTACTCTAGTTCTCGTAATACACGCTTGCAAACATCATCTTGCTTAGAGAAAAGAGGTCAAAACTATGAGGTCACATTTGTACAAAAATATCCCCATTTTTTGCACTTGTTAATATGAAATTGCATGAATTTATAATAAGCTGGGCTGATTATAAGAATTTTATGAGTTTATCTGGAAATATATAATTTCACGACTATGTTGTTTAATGTAAATTGCATGGTGCAACATATTAATCTAACACTAGCCAAGTGGACACCTTTCTTTCTTTCTTTTTTTTTTTTTTTTTTTCCTTCCCGCTCTATCTCTTCTCTTCAGTTATGGATTTTGTCTAGCAGATAGATGTATTTTTAAAATTGTTGAATTTGTTGAATTTATGTGCACATGTTCATTGTTTATGTTTGATATATGTATTGCTTAATAATAATAAAAAAAAAATTACTTTGCCTGTACAGTTTCACAAGTAAAGTATAACTGAACAATTTGTGTGATA
>SRHC01003240.1:222027-335500 GCA_004794325.1 Pomacea maculata
GCTTTTTACTAAAGCTTTTTCCTACTTTTGATATATACATATATATACATTTGCTGAACTTGTGTGAAAGATAATTTTTGTACAAAGGAGAAACAAGTTTTTGTGAGAACAGTATAGCTGCAGTTTTTGTGTCAGTCAAACTCTGAGTTATGCTGGAACAAACTGCACATTTCTGGAAATTGTTTTGCAGTTTGTGGTATGCAACCAATGAAGATGGAGGTTCTCTGGTAAAAAATTTTGCAATCACAACAGCATGATTGAGTCTGCACTGTGATGTCTCCAAGCGTTTATTGTAATCTAAATACTTGTTTTGCTAATCCTTCAGTCAGTAAATCAATCATTCAATCATCATCCTCGTAATCATTCATAATCATCCTCGTAATCATCCTCAATATGTACTTGTACTTGTACTAATGGACTGCCTGCAGGCGATTTCTTTTCAACCTCTGGAACGAACGAATGATTGATACCTTATGTGCATATGATTGTATTATATTGCAAGATATTGTAATTTCTATTTCATGTATCTGTGAGACAAAATAAATGTTATATAAAAAAAATAAAAAAAAAAAATGAAAAAAAAAATGAAAAAAAAAAAAAAAAATATCCCCATTTGGTGTATGGCTTCAGATCACTGTTACAATTTTCTTGCGTTTTCTTGTCAAACCCCTGACATTTGGGTAACTCACAATTCCTAGACGAATCCCTAGCTCTCTCATCCCTTGCTCTCTCATTGTTTACCAGATACTTTGGAGCCTACACACTGGATGTGATATCGAGCACAGCGTTTGGAATTCAAATGAATTCACAGAAAGATCTCAACGACCCCTTCGTCAAGGATGTGGCCAGTGTTATGGAAGAAGCCACCAGCAGTGGCGGGTTGTTGACAATTCTCGCAGGTAAGAGACTTTGCCTTCCTTTTACTTTTTTCCTCCTACACCTGTGTACTCACATGCACATACATACATGACAGGTATGCGACCATCCGCAAAATACATTATCAAGACTGTATGATTGATACGTTTTCAAACAGTGTTAATGCATATGATTACTTTGATTAGCTATACACGTATTGACCATAGACAACTTTAGCTAAGCAAAATGTCACTTAAACGACCCACTGGGGCCTGCGGTAGAAATACACCTCACTTCAACAAACGTGTGCCTTAGTTTTCAGGAGATGTAAAGGGGCTGAGTTTCACAGGATGGTTTTAAGCCAGCGATTAATTTCTTGGTCACATGTGCTTTACCTCTTCACCTTCGTACACCTTCACCAACACACCGTGCCTTAGACACGATAACATGGTCTAGTCTTTGCCATGAGGTCACTAGTTTGTGTGGGACTAAACCTATTATATCAGCTATTCATTGTAATTGTCATGCTGAAGTCCATATAATGGACTAAGCCATGTTGGACGAATACTATTACATTAAGTTTTTTTGTTATCATTCTAGAGTAAATATTACACAACTGAATAGTTAACGAAGAAAATTCCATTTATTTGTTTCAGCGTCGGTTCAGTCTCTTGTTCCCTTGTTAAGGCTACTGGCGATCCATTTATTTCCACTAACGCGATGGAATTCTCTTTTGGGAAATATCAATCGTATAATAGAAGAGAGAAAACAGGAAAGAACAAACGTATGTATGATAAAGTAGTAACAATTATGGCTCCATAAGTAAAAGGCAGAATGATTATTAGCCTGCAGGACACTTCTTTAAGCATATCTGACATTTTGAAGAAGGAACACTAAGTGTTATAATTTATTTTTAAATGATTTATTGCGAAATAGGGGTTGAATGTAAGTAATCCTATTCATGCTAATGTTAACACATACAAAAATGCAATCATTAATTTACTTCTCAATTTTTGTTTTACTTTGAGTTGGTTATATTATAACAAATTAAATATTATAATAGGTTACATTATTTATTCTCTTCACACACACACTCTCTGTCTCTAATGCGAACCGTATCCAGCACACAGCAATTTCAAAACAGCAGTGTTAAACATTGCTTACACTAGGTGATTAATAGTTCGATTATTTTTACGACTATCAATCTTTTCATCTGGCACAGCAATACTTAGAACCACTGGAAAGTCAAATTATTCTAAAGCATAAAAAGTTATGTTTATCTCACACGGTGACTTACCTTCAATAAAACATTCCGTTTTGAAATGTCTGGAGCGACTGGTCGCTCTTTCGATGTTGAAGCTAGAATCACAACGATTCACAGCTCTCACAAGAGCTTTACCCCAGTCTTTATTGTCTACTCTTCTTATGTGGAAAAATGATCAACCTTTGTGTCGGATTTTGCAAGCGGGGAATCCTGGAATCGCACAGCTAGTGCCTGGCATTTTAAAAAAATAACGACAGTAGCTCTGCGACACACTGTGAAAAGCGAAACCGGAAAAGGCGAAGCAATAACTTAGTCCAGCGCATGCGCGACACAAGATATCTGTTCCTGGGTTGTCTGTCCAGGTTAAGCGTGATACTTCAGCCGTTATATCTGGAGAAAAATTTTACGTTTTTGACTCAAGGTCTGAACCGTCTTCCTGTGTTCAACAGCATTTATTGCTGCTATCTATCATAAGAGCGCGAAAAAAGTCGCTTTGTGTTTACAAAAATACTGGAATAGTGGGGAACACTAATTGTTTAATAAACCATGGATCTTTGAACTCCCCCGCCCCACAACATTGATAAAACAGGTGAGATACCTTTCAAACAAGATATAACAAAACTTTACCGTTTCAGTTTTGTATATATTGCAGGCACGAACAGACTTTCTTCAGATGATTTTAAACTATGAGGAAACAGAAGGCTCCAAAAAGGAGCAAATAAAGTGTAAGTATTCAGTAGTCTATTTTAGAAATTGTAGACGGCTAGACCACAAGGGTTCGAATATTTTTGACCCCTTTTTAACGCCCTGCACTGTAAATTGCTACTTACTCCAGACAGATCTTAATGTGGCGGCCTACTGCACTGTTCTACTCGTCTAGTCATGGAAGAAAAGCCTAACTCTTTTCCTAATTTACCTATCGTTTTTCTGTCTTGCAATTCCGAATTTCTATAGGCCCTTCACAATGTTGAGATTAATTATATTGATGAGGTTTGTCGGTGGTAACAGCCTTGTCTCGGACTGAAGTCATTGCTCAAGTTTTCGTCTTTTTCGCTGATGGCTATGACACTACATCCATCGCCATTCAGTTCCTGGCCTATAACCTGGCTTGTTGTCCAGAAGTACAAGAGAAGGTTGTACAGGAGATCAAAAGCCAAATTGGAGATGTGAGTGCTGCTGCCGACATACATTTATGGTTACTATCAGAAAATTCCATGGAATTTCTAATTTTCACTTACTGCTGCTGTAAACTTACAGATACTTTTCACAATCATAAAAGTGCACAAGATTCTATGATTTAAGTTTTTACATAATAGTGAAATAGTGCAGCAAAAAATAAACGAAGATCAAGTAACATAGACAAAGTGGGATAAATCAGAAACATTAACAAAAATTCATAACTTGTTATCTCTCGCGAAATTTAGCCTCTTTTATTCTGATTTTCAGGACAAACCTACTTACGAGAGTTTGGCAAAACTAACATATTTAGACAGCGTCCTGCAGGAAACACTGAGGATGTTCCCTCCCGTAAACATGTAAAACACGTTCTTTGTTTACATGTATATAAATACACCTTTACTTACTTGTATATTTTTTTATGCTTTCTCTTAGATTTTTCATAGAAATTTTCTATGCTGCTGTACATGTGAGTAGGTGTAGATGTAATAGATTTTAAACTATAAAGTTAAATCCAGTCAAATAAACTTGTCTTGCCTCGATCAGCTCACAGCAAATAGAATTCAAAGTTTATGAATTAAATGTACAACAGTTTGTGAACCTTTCAGCGTTAACAGAATGGCGTCAGAAGAGGTGACTATTAAAGGAGTTACTATCTCTAAGGGAGCTGGTGTCTGCGTTCCTATCGCCAATGTGATGAGGGACCCAGAATATTTCCCTGACCCTGACGAGTTTAAACCCGAAAGGTAAGCGAACATAACTCACAATATTTTAACTCACAAAATCTAAAGATGCATGCATATCGTTCTGAGAGACATTATAGAGTTTAATAATAAATTGTGTGCACAGCAATGAACATTAGGAGTTATCAAGAGGGATGTAGGTGTAGCAACAAACGATAATTTGTTTTATTTTAAGACGAGAAAAAAAATTCTGGCTATGTTGTACTCTTAGAGGGATATCCTGTGTGCCGCAAGAGATATGAATAAGTTAATCGTCACACCCATACTCCTCCTAACACCGCAATCACCCACGCTCTCCGCACCTCTTACTAGCACCCACCACCACCACCACCACCACCACCACCACCACCACCACCACCACCACCACCACCACCACCATCACCACCACCACCACCACCAAGTCATATTTACATATTTCAAAATCTCTCTGCATGCTTGTCCAGGTTCATTGAAAGCGCTGATGGTGTCGTCAACCCTTTCTCTAACCTGGCCTTCGGGTTCGGACCTCGCCAGTGCATCGGCATGCGTCTGGCGCAGTTGGAGATCAAGATGGCCATGGTGCACGTGCTCCGGAAGGTCAGATTTATCAAGACAGATGACTTGAAGGTAACGTACATGTCATTCAATTTTCAAAACTAAAGGCTATTTAATCGGGCTATAGAAAAGAACAAACAGATAAGCTAAAAATAATGAATGATATTACAAGTGTGTGTGTAACAATTATATAGAAACAAAGGGGAAGACTATTGGCTAAAGCTGTTTCAGGACGACAAAAGAGCACAATAGGAGAAAAAATCGTAAGAGAAAATATAACACTGGTAAACAATGTATACACAAGCAACTTAAACAACAAACTAATCTATTCATACAATAAAAGCTCCCCCAACCCATTCAAAAATACACAAACATCTCGTTTAACCACCAATGCATACACAATCAGACTCATATACCAATACCTACATAAACAACTCACTCATCGCCTGATATCAAGTTCTTTCTGTCTCCTATACAAAATAAGCTGTCAATGTGTATACTCTGTAACATATGATCATGAGATATACTACCACCCGACATTAACGTTCAAATTCAAACGTCTACAGGAAACACCCGCCATTAAGCCAGGATCATTTATGAGTATACCGGAGAGACCGCTCCTCATTACAGCGGTACTCAGAGAAGCCGCCACCAAAACCCGAGTGCAACATTAGGTTCCATAAAACTTCGCATCTTTTTCCTTTCTACTGTATGGATGTTTTAAGGCTTATTCTCATATTACTGTTATTAAGTTTCAAATTAAAAAGTTAGAGTGTCCCTCTCTTGTGTACGTGTGTATTTGCATTTTGGAATGTTTGGTTTAATTTCAGCAATTGCAATTGTGGATTAATGAAATTGTATTGTATTTGGAATGAACATTTGTCGTAAAATTTTAAGAACTTTTTAGAAAGTCTGTGTTAATTACAGATTCTGCATAAACATCATTGTTATATTTCTGATTTTTTTTTTTTAACAAAGAGACCTTAAAATGTGTTAATACTCGGCAAACAACGAAAAAAGTGACAAAAAATTTTCACAGCCATTTATTTGGATTTATAGTTATTGTTTATAGATATAGCTTATTTTGTTAGATGTATATTTAATTACCTAACATATGTAGACCTTTCGTCGTCTGGTATTTTATTGTTATATTAGACTTATATCTTACCTCTTTTAGTCAAATTAGATGTTGTTAAGTGCATTTTCTCCCTAATTTTTATTTTTAATTTTTTTTTTGCATTTATATCTATTTATCGGGTTCTTCTTTTACTTTTAGTTAGATTATGTAGAGTTTTTGTTTTTCGAGTGTTTGCTGTCTAACGTCCATTTTATTGCTATATTAGACTTATTATAATAAGTGTGTTGCTGCAATATGTAATTCATCTTGCAATCTTCTTAAACAAGCAAAGATTTTGTTTAAAAAATCTGTACGTGAGGATTTTTGCATATACAGATCATTATTTCATTTTAACAAGAAACAAGTCATATTCTTTTTATCCAAACAATATAAATAAGCCGTTCATATATTTCAAGAGAAAAATCTAAACCAAAAAGCAATAAAAATGATAAGAGGAAGTATTAAAATTGTGTTAAATGTATGAAATTATCACAAGTGCTTCTGTACAGGACCATTGTCTTCTACTTTGACTTCAGCACTCATAGTAAAGGGGACTCTTTAAGTACCTTGGGAAATATTTTGATTACTGCTTTTTTAGCTATTTGTTGTTTCAAACTTATTGATACTCAGTTTCAGTGTCAAAAATAAAGCGGTATAATAAACAGTCACGTGCGATTCTCGTCTGCTACAGTAGTCCCTCTGTATGGAAAGATCCATTCAACTTGGTTTTAACGCATAAAAGATTATTCAAGCGATGGCGATACAATAAATGATGTTTTAATTCCAAGGAAATGGTTCAAAGCCTCTACATCGCATGTATATTTAGAAAGAAAGGATTTTGCATTAGAAGCGGAGTGCTGGTGCACCTTAAATGTGCTAAAACTATTTGAAGATAAAAGAGTGAACACGAAATAAAGGGATTGTTTACTTTCTCTCGGAGAATGTGACAAGAAAAACTGTTGTACATCGTGAAAGTCGAGTGCCACACGTCCGACCTTGGTAGCAGAGCTATGCTTCAGTCAAAAATGTCAAATGTTTTCCTGTTCTTATAATACACAACAATTCAGTCCCTAAGGAAAGATAAATGGTTCCAAAAAATCTGTTACTGACCAGATAAACTGAAAAATGTGGCATACTCCAGTTTGCTTTATCTCCAGCTAATAGCTTGAGGAGAACAGAGCATGCGGCTCGTGGCTGCTCGCCACCATGACCTGTGTCATTATGCCCTCACACTCTTAATGATGTACTCAAAGTACCCGACTATCACACCAATGTTTTTACACCCTCCGGTCGCAAAGTAGAGCATGCCCTAGCCCTATGCAGCACGAATTCGACACCACAATATACAACGTCTTCTTGCTGCATATATTAGCGGTCCTTCATCAGACTATACGCCTTAGAAAGTGCTGGAAATTCTTGAACAACTATTGTCTGCAGACTTTACTTCTACTCTAGCGCGATGGAGTTACTGTTCGGGGTGGACTTGCCGATGTACTTGCTGCTGCTTTTCATTGCAGTCGTCCTGCTTTATGTGTAAGAACTGTTTTTAACTCTCTCTAATTTAGAAAACATTTTCTCACTAGAACTTTCTTTTTACAATAGCGCAAATAGTCGTGATTCTCTTTATGTTTTCTTAAAACATTTTTAATCGCAGCGCTTTTGATATGATGTATCTCCCTTAGTTCAAAAAAGTTTTAATTGATAATCAGTGTTTCTTTTTAAAATCTTCTAGTATAAGGACATTAACATTTTCTTTTACTGCGGACGTTAAGCTATGGGACTTGGTCTTTCGGAATATGGAAGTCTTTTGGAGTGGATGGACCAGCACCTCTGCCTTTCATTGGACACCAGTGTGAGATAAACAAAAAGGTATTTGAAGTTTTATATTTATTTCTTTATTTTCAGTCATTTTTATTCGCAAATATAATTTTCTCCTGGATATTCCCTGATTTACATATTGCTAAATGTAATTATTGTTCAAGAAAGCTTGCTTCTTCTTCGGAATTAATGATACGTTAACTACTTTTCAGGGATATGAAAACAGCATTCGGAAATGGTCACAGACTTATGGTCGCACATTTGGGTACGTTATCAGGGTTCTTCCACTTGCATCACATTCTTAACACCTTCAAAAGCCTACATCAGTGTTAAAATATTATAACTGTTGTGGATCGCTATATGCACGCTCGCAACCGCTCACACACCCAGCACGAACACACACCCACTTGTGTAACCAGAGGCTTGACACGACGTACCTTAAGAACCTCTAATAAACGTAAACCACAACAAAGACAGAATAATAATATGTTTATTTCTATAGCAATTTTTCCCATCATTAAAGGTGGGCTCAAAGCGCTTTACTAAAAAGAAAAAAAAAATACACAAACATAATAAGAATGGATGTTGGTCTCAAAACGGTTGTAGAATAATATATATTTGTTACCTTCGCTTATCGGTTTATAGATGATATGCAAAGGCAACACTGTCAAACTGCATGATGCCCACTTCTAATAATGTCTTCAGTCCTAGAGTTAGCTCGAGAACACTTTGTATTTTGTTTTTGTATTCAGCTTTTGTGACCTTGCACGACGCTCTCGCTCTGACCACCACTTCGCTGTCCGTCCGACGGACACGGACCCTCTGGTGTTCCACAGTCCGAGCTGCCTCGTTGACACACGCCACACGAATAGCACCCGAATCCCACTCCCGTCTCACACAGACCCTGGTGGTCACTAACCGACTACTGAAACCAATTCCATGCACCAGCCCCACGGATTTCCACTGACTCACGGTGGTCACTATAAAATGGCTACTGTGTTCACTAACACTACCTACCAGTCCACCTCTAACGTACGCGGTCACTCCTGGCTGCTGTCCAAAACATTGTACCCTGTCTACACGGTTTATCGCCGCCTTCAAACACTCAGCGTCTTTTCACACCAAAACTGTGAACAGGGTGGGGAGGGGCAATGAACAGTGAACACCCATTGCTACAGCGAGCAGCAGACAGCACTCAAGCAGACGACGCGTGACGTAGCATGGGCGTGAGGTCAGGTGTTGCTACAGTCAGCGAAAAAGAGGCCTTGACCTTTCCCCGCTAGCCGGATAAAAATAACCTGGAATATGACGTCAAACGTCGTCTGCTGTAAGCTACCTTCCTATTACGGTTGCGTCCCATGCGCTGAGAGAAACGCAGGCACAGTTACATGTCTTTATCCCTAAAATATTATAATCAAAGTACAAATTATTCTTATCAGAATGCTTTAAAGTTGAGCTTCATTTTGAATTTACCTTCTTTGTGTGCTCTTTTCTTATATAATACAATGTGCATTTTTTTTATAAGAATTTACTGTGGACGTCGGCCATTGCTGGTGACTACAGACCTTGACATCTTAAAGGAAGTGCTCGTTAAAGATTTCAACAGATTTACGGACAGATTTGTAAGTTTTCTACAAAGTATTATATTGAGGTGCATTGTTACGAAGCATACTTTAAAACGCATTCTGTCAACAACGTTTCCAAGTCTTATTTTATTTGACAACTTTTTAGCTTGCCGCCTAATTCGTCGAAATAAAATATCTAACTTTTAGTTGAAAGGTACTCAGAGAGGTACCATATTTTCCCCTTAGGTCTTGGATTTTATTTAATACATACAACTTCAAATATAAAAATGTGAAGAGCTCATTTAGCAATATTCTGTTAACTTTCATTCATTAATAACCCTATCGATAAAAGGATAATTTTAAAATTATTAATGATCCGATTTCTAATAGTTCGCATTACATTGTCACCGGAAAAGACCTGAAAAATACAAAGAGTAAGCAGGGAATAACCGTAAAGCGTGTCATAAGTCTGCAGACAAAGACAAGCAGGCCGACTGGTTAATTCGCTAGAAGTACAACTATTGACAGCGATGTTGGTTGGTGTCAAGGAAAATGTTCGATTTTTGTCCACGGTTTTTGGATGGATGGAGGGTAGATTGCGGAAGGAAAGGAGAAATAGTTACACTCCTTTGAAAAAATAAAACTAACTAAAACTCAGGTGCAAGATGTGGTCTATCTCGTGAATTAAATAGAAAAGGCTTATTCAGACGAAAAGCGGAGTAGTCTCGTTTAGAACTTGTGGAGTAAAGGAGCAAATAAAAACATTAATTTCATTAGTATAAAAATAAAAACACTATTCCCTAATTATGACTTCCCACATCTTTGCGACGTAAAACCATATTACATGGATATGTTTTAATTAAGCATCTTGACTACTAATGCAAACACATTGCTGTCCTTTGCCAAAGCAGCTTATCAGATCTACTTACTTTAAAAAAAAACAACAACAAACAAATATAGTATAAGGATAATAGGAAACCCCCTATAGCTCTAAAGATTTGGATGACATTTGTTCAAACTTACAAATGCACGAGATCCTTTTTGTTTCCTGGAAGATTGCAGGGCGGGGTGAGTTGCGTTTTAGAAGTCTTGACTGTCTTAGAAAATAAGTGTAAATACCACGAATGATAGTATCCAACTCTTTTTCTGTTTTTTTTTTTTTTTTTTTTTTTTTTTTTTTTTTTTTTTTTTTCGTTATGACTAAAGAGAGATTTTAACTTCTAGGACAAGTTTGAGCTGTTTCCAAGAGAACTTCGAGCTAACCTTTTCATTATTGGAGGCGCAGACTGGAAAAGGGTTAGAACCCTATTGACACCTACATTTAGCTCAGGCAAACTAAAACTGGTGAGTGCATTGTTTGTGTTATTTCACGATTAATAAAATACTGTTTATTTTTAAATAGTTGAATGGATGTTCTTTTATGTGAAAATTGTTTGGTCGTCATGTAACCTTAACCTGTGTTTACCAGCAAACAGCTAACAGTTGTCTAAACATTACTCAAAAATACATGATTTATATTTAAAAAAAAAAAAAAAAAAAAAAAAAAAAACTACATCGGCCTACGAAATGCGCCTATACTGTCACAGATGGAGAACCATATCGACAGGTGTTCTATCAGTCTCACTGAAAATCTTCAGGAGGCCATTAGGAAAGGGGAAAGAATTGATGCCAAAAAGTAAGGTTAAATTACCTTTAAGTGATATCGCCTTTTTCTTCTGTTACTTCATCTTCTTTTCTCATCTTGCATCATAAAAAGCGATTGACTATTCAGACGTGTCTCTTTTATAGTAGATTGAGACTTCTACACCTTTTATCAAGGCATATTTTCCTCATTATCAATTTTTCAACGTCATAGCACTTACCCTGTTATTAACTGAGTATTTAGGTTACATTTTCTGCCTAAGGACTTTTTTGTGAATACCCACTTTAATTCTCAAGATATAACATTGGAAACATAACCATACACACAAGAGGTCAAACTTGTGAGGTCCAGTTTGTACAAAGATACCCTATTTAGTATATGATCCTAGATAATGTTACTTTTTCCTGCGTTTTCTCGTCAGCAGCCTTCCAATAGTCGTGGGTAACTTACGAAACCTAAACAAATCCCCATACAACCTTGATCACTAGGTTGTTAATCAAGCAGGCTCGTCAGGTTCGTAATATTTGTTTACCAGATACTTTGGAGCCTACACCCTGGATGTGATATCGAGCACAGCGTTTGGAATTCAAGTCAATTCACAGAAAGACCTCAACGACCCCTTCGTCACGGATGTGGCCAGTGTTATGCACGAAGGCACCAGCAGTGATGGATTGTTAACAGTACTCGCAGGTAAAAGATTTCTAATTCCCTTTGTATGATTGTTCCTACACCTGTGTACTCACATGTTGAACAAACAGCTAACGAAGAAAGTTCCATTTATTTGTTTCAGCTTCGGTTCAGTTTCTTGTTCCAGTGATAAGGTTCCTGGCGATCTATTTATTTCCACTAACGCGATGGAATTCGTTATTGAAAAACGTCAATCGTATAATAAATGAAAGAAAACAAGAAAAATCAAGAAATGTAAGTACAATAAAGCAAAATCTGTACGTAAATAGTCACAACGATTAGAAGCTTGCAAGACATCGTTAAGCAAACCAAGGGGAAAATGCTGATAGTGATAAGATTTTATTCCCCTCACTGGGTAAAGAAGACAGAAATATGCATGGCTGCTGATGGTTAAATTCCGTGCAAAGTTAATAACTAATGTTCTGGCATAACGAGCTAACTCAGTCATATCATTTGTAGAAATATAACATGTCGGGAAGGTCCAATCCACTATGCTATCATGAGAGCGCGAAGAAATGGAGGCACAATAATACGGGAATAGTAGGGAGAGGAATCAGAACTGGACACACTGGCCTTTTTCACCCAAGGGTGTTTAAGAACACAAAATAAATACACGACATTTGCACGTATGCATCTTTTAAAGAAAAATGTTACGAAATTTTATTATTTGCAATTTTATATGTATAACAGGAACACACCGACTTCCTTCAAATGATTGTGAGTTATGAAGATCCCGAAGGCTTCGCAAAAGGGCAAATGAAGTGTAAGTATTTTTCAGTAGGATGTCTATTATTCATTTGTGAGCTGAAGAGGGTCACGCCTCCAGGGTTTCAATGTGGAATCTTGACAAATCTTGATGCAAACCTTAATTTGTATGGCCTTCCCCACTTAAGCCTATTTATTTAATGTGTTCAAATAATGGACTAATAGACTGTCTAATTTACAGTACGTCTTCCTATGTCCTACTGGTCAGATAGTTGAAAACAGTTTAAAGTTACGCTTATGACTGTAAAATACAATTTCGTTCATTAAAAGGTAGACAATTCGAAGTAAACGTGTGCTTGTTTTAGTACATTATTCATTAGAATATTTCCTTATACTGTTATACTCGACATTACATTAGACAAAAACGAAAGGTTTCTTACAATGTTCACGTTGATTATACTGATGAGGTTTGTCGGTGATAACAGCCTTGTCTCGGACTGAGGTCATTGCTCAAGCTATGGTCTTTTTCGTTGCTGGATATGACACTACATCTACCGCCCTTCAGTTCCTGGCCTATAACCTGGCTTGTTGTCCAGAAGCACAAGAGAAGGTTGTACAGGAGATCCAAAACCTAATTGGAGATGTGAGTGCTGCTGCCGACAAACAGATACTAGTCACTATCAGAAAAGTCCAATGAATTTCCCATTTTCGTTTACCCGAAAAAAGTACAAGCAATTCTAAGAAAGAAACAAATGTAAAATAAAAACCACTCATAGATGAGATAGTAATGGTAGAAAAACAGTTTAAACCTGATCTTTTTTTCATCTAATCTCTTTTTTCTCTGTTTTCAGGGCAAACCTACTTACGAGGGTGTGGCAAAGCTGAAATATTTAGAGAGCGTCGTGCAGGAAACACTGAGGATGTTCCCTCCTCTAAACACGTAAAATATGTTCTTTGTCTGAATGGATTAAATATGATTTTTAAAATATAATTTGTTTTAAATGCAGTTTATCTGACTTGTTTTAACTCACAGTGCAAAGAAATTAACCACGAGCTTTGTAAATTAAATGTACAACTGTTTGTGAACCTTTCAGCGTTAACAGAATGGCGTCGGAAGAGGTGACTATTAAAGGAGTTACTATTCCTAAGGGAGCTGGTGTCTGCGTTCCTATTGCCAATGTGATGAGGGACCCAGAGTATTTCCCTGACCCTGACGTGTTTAAACCCGAGAGGTAAGCGAACAGATCTGGCAATATATGTGGTCACAAACTCTAAAGATTTACACACATTTTTCTTTTAAACACTGTAGAGTTTAATCCTGAATGGTGTGAACAGCATTGAACATTAGGAGGTACCAAGTTGGTTGTAAGCGTAGGAAGAAACGATATTTTGTTTTATTTAAAGACGTAAAAATAAATTCTAGCTGCCTCTATTGTAGTCTCAGAAAAATATCCCGTGTGCCACAAGAGATGTAATTCGATTCCCATAATTTCTTGGTTACAGGCGTTTTACCTCATCGTCACACCCACACTTTTTCTAACACGAAAGCTATGCGCGCACGCTCTTCGCCTCTCTTACCACCACACACACCCATCACAGAGATAGAGAGGTTTGTACTTTATATGTTTATAAATCTCTCTTCATGTTCACTCAGGTTCATTGAAGGCGCTGATGGATTTGTGAACCCTTTCTCTAACCTGGTCTTCGGGTTCGGACCTCGCCAGTGCATCGGCATGCGTCTGGCGCTGCTGCAGATCAAGATGGCCATGGTGCACGTGCTCCGGAAGGTGAAATTTATCAAAACAGATGACTTGAAGGTAACGTGCATGTCAGTCAATTTTCAAAACTAATGGCTCTTTAATCGGGATATAGAAACGAACAAACAGAAAAAAATAACAATAAAGAATGATATCCCACTTTAATGAGGAAAAAAAGTTTTTACAAGTGTGTGTAAGCGTGTGTAATAAATAAAGCTAAAGTTCCAGTTTGATGTGTGACTATTGGCTACAGCTGTTCCAGTGAGGAAAAGAATCATAATAGAGAAATCTCACACTGTTCACCAATGTAACACAATCAACTTAAACAACACACCTATCTATTCATGCATACACAAACCGTTTAACGCCACTCCAATTTAAACTACAAAAACGTCTCATCAAACCATGAATATATACAGAAAAAGAACTAGTATCTATCCATACCTTGATAAACTGATATCCATCCTAAACTAAGCAAACATGAGTGTAGTGTGTATCATTAAGTTCAGTTTGTCTCCTATAAAGATAAGCTGTCAATACGTGTGCTCTGTAGCATATGATCATGTGATATACTACCACCCGTCATTTATCATTTAAATTGAAAACATTCAAACGTCTTCAGGAAACACCTGCAAGGAAGCCAGGATCGTTTCTGAGTATTGTGGAGAAGCCGCTCTTCATTTCGGCGGTACTGAGAGAACCCGCCGCCTAAAGCCGAGTGCAACATCACATCTTTCTCCTTTCTGCAGTATTGAGTTTTTCACGATTCGCACGTTGCTGTTGTAAGCTGCGAAATCAAAATAACAATGTCACTCTCTTGTGTACGTGTATATGCGTTTGGCATATTTATATAAAACTTTATTATAGTACATGTCAATATATTCACTAATAGTACACATGCTTTTTTTATTTGTGATTGCAAGTGTGGATTAATAAAATTGTATTGTGTTGTATTTGGAATGTTTGTGAACTTATTAGAAAGTATGTAATTACAAATTTTGCTTAAACAGCAGGGTCATATTTCTGCCTAGGATAGGGGTTAAAAAGTGAGTAGCAATTGTATGGGTGTTTGGGATGTAATTATACGCTGTATATTGCTAATGTGGGCCCCAAACAAAGAAACATTTCTTTCTTTTATAAACAGAAGTAGACCATAAAGATGCATTGTACTGTGTATTCATTCACTGTTGTGACTTTTATGTATGGAGTAGGATTATTATATTGAACAAACAGCTAGCGATGTCTAAAAACATGTAATAGGATAAAACTCATACACAAAGTTAAGCAATAAAACTTCAAGTGCAAAGATTATGATATGCTTTGAAATTGTTTTAAAATATAAATTTCACACAAAGTGTACATCTGGTCAGCAAACAAGTCTTTAATATGCCCATGAAGAACTTATAATAAGTGGGCATCTGCAATGATTCCACAATGTGCACAGTTTGTTTGAATACAAAATACTTAACCACTGTATATTTCAATTCATTATCACTTGAATGATAAAGGAAAAAAAGAAACATAATGGAGAATATTTTTTCTTGCTCTTAAGAAATATAGAAATCCCAAAGAGTGTTTTGAAATATTTTTAACTAGCCAGGGGTAGCTGGATTTAACTTAGGTTGATTTTTGCTGCTCTTTCAACCCTGATTTTACCGTTCACTTTTGATTTCATCCCTTTGTTTCAGTCAAGCTTATTCCTGCCAGGCTTCATTGTAGCGAAATAGTCAAACTTTTTACTCCTTATGTTCGTTTGCTAATTTGACAGGTTGACAGCATAGTTCAGCAATAAAACAATGCTTCAAATGAAACCACCATACAACTCATGCCCTTTTTTTCTTCCCTTCCCAATTTTTTTTTATAAGATATTCTCTGAAATTATGTTGGAGAAATTTGTGCAGCATAATAAATGTAAATTTCTTGTGCATAGTATTTTGTCATTTAGACCCATCAGTATCATCTTAGAATGGATAAAATAAATATAAAAAAATACACATACTTTGGGACAATGTACATCAACAGTAGTAAACGGAAATACTCCTGCTAAATATAGTGAGGATTAGATAAATAGTGCTGATTTGCACAGGTTTAAGTTGCCTTTCCTCAGAAGCACACGCATCCTCTCTCTGCTATATTTGAGATGATAATGCTGCCCAAGACATGCAATGTGTAGTCTATATTATAAGGTCAGTTTATTTTTTACAGGTGTTAATAATACCATAAAAATAATGGGGCACAGTCAACTAAATGATCCGTTACAATATAGTTTATGTTTTAGTTCAAGGTTTGGAATATCTTTCGGTCTGTATTGAAACTGCTCGACCAGCTTCAAAATATCCTAAATGACTTTGTTCTGCAGCTGTATTAATACTGCAGTTATAAAAGCTATTATGATCATGATGCAAAAATTCTTTATAACACTACTAAACGAATTGCTTTGCACCTTGAATTATCACTAAGCATTATTTGAATATTAAGTTGAATAAGCTCATTATTATGCATTTATTTTAAATTTTTTGCTGTAGTCAGGACTAGAGACAAAACAACAGCCACAAATACAATAAAGTCTTTTGGTTTTTTTTTTTTTTGCTTTTTATTACTGAAATTTGAGTCTGTCACAAAAATGAAATAACCATTTGAAAGGTACATGATCAGCTAGAGTCAAAATAGAACTTTTCAAAATATGACTTGTATCTATGTACAAATGCTCTGAGAGTGGTAAACATTTTAAGAAGCTTCATTCATGCCAAATCAATCTGAACCACCTCGTTTAAAGAAAAAAAAAAACCAAATGATAAATTTGCTAAAACTACATTCATCAAGTCAATACCCATAGCCTCAATCTATTCAGATCAAAATATTTCCTGTGTAATGCTAATAAAAAAGATGTAAAAATAAAATTTGAATATGAATGCATTTGACCAACTAAATGCTTCACTTAAGCTGTGTGTATTGATAGTCACAAGTTAAAAATAGCATGCACAGACCAGGGAAAAGACTTATAATAATGGAAAACTAGTTTCCAAAGATTAAGGAAAAGGTGATCTTGACTTCACCTTGTGAAAAGTTTTGAGAACTTTATTTTCACTATCACAACTATGGTGACAGTTGCACCACACATGCACACACAGACTTTAAGATTTTGATCCAAGTCAAACTGGCTGATCTGTCAGCAAAAGGAAAATTGTGCCAACAATCAAAATCATTAAGTAGTTGACTCGTTGGAGTCTGACACTTCGAATCTACCCTTTCCAAAACACACTTCAATTGGCCTGACATCTCAAGGGAGACAACCATGCTACACCGTTATAAAACTTTAGTTTTTGCCTTTTTCTACTTTTACAATAAAATGTTCCCTTGCACTTCTAAAATAATGCAATTAGACATCTATTTCGTTTTTATACTTTCTAAACTTGCCTAAATATATGTCCAACAGTTCTTTTATGAATTACTTTTAAAAATGTTAAATAGAAATCCTTATTCATATATGGTGTATATAATAGAGTACAAACTAAACCCTCTCGTTACCATGGATATTAAATTAATGCTTGTATTACTTTATGAGGGGTCACTCTATATTACGCATTAAAAATTAAACTTTATCATGGTCAGTGTTCAAGCATAACAGAAACCAAATTTCTCTTATTCTCTTTATATCTGTGACAGAGCGAGCGCTCACATACCTTACATTCAAGTTACAGAGCAACCCATACTGCATATGTTTAAGAACAAAAGTTACATTATTTATAATTACATGCTGTTAGACTTTGGATGTGGCAAAAGGGAGTTAAGAGGTAGATAATTGAAAAGACCAATCTTGTGCACTCTCTTCCACTGCAAGTGCTAAATAAAAAAACCCAAAAAACTTTTGTCTAATTTTCTTTTTCAAAAAGAATTAAAATTTTATACATTCTGCACATATCTGACATAAACTGGAAATGAGCTAGTGTACTGGCTAGTTAACAGGCGATAATAATATATATAAAAAAATGTATATTTGTATGGCATTCAACCTCAACATTGGTGTCATACTTTAAGTGCTAATCATGAATTCACAACAACAGCACATGATTTAGGGATTTAGTTTATGTTGCAGCATTACTTAAACACCATAGATATCGCTTTAGTGATAAAAATATATGTATTAAATGTCAGCAGACTCTCTATGGTATGTAGAATAATGTATAATATGATATACCAAGGCTAAAATGAAAATGGTTTAGACAAAACTGTACATTATTTACACTTTATATATACATTTCATAAACAGGAATAACTGCATGAGGGGAAATTTTTCAAGTTGTGGGATATGTCAAATGAACAACATCTTTTTTCTCTCACACTCACATGGTCACATGGCAAGGCACTATTCATTCACACCCTTAAAGTACTTGCATGAGCTGCGTATAAAAATACATGGATTTGCATCAAATGCCAGTGAATAAGATTTGTTTTAGAACTTGCATTGACAATTATCTGAGAATCGTTTCAAAACATCCATCATTCATTCTCTGTTAAAAAAATAGAACATAATTATAATCAAAATAATGACCTTTATCTAAAGAGCTGCTAAATTGTTGATGCTCTTTAAAAGATGAATCTGTGTTTATCTACACGCACACGTGGAAGCCACCTTGGCATTGTGCTAAGGATCCGACTTGTTAGCATGAAAGCAAAAATGATATTTTAAACACAATAAATTCAGCTGGTATCCCATCCTGTATTTACAACACTGTCATAATGTAAAGCCAGCATGAAAATAACAAGGAACTGTCTGATATAAGACATTCAAATATACTAAAAACCAGATCTGTATATACACATAGCACTTTAAAAAAAGAAAAAGACTTGCATGGCTTTACACATTTGGCCTATTTTCATATTAACTGTTATTTTTCTAAAATGTTTATGAATTCAATCACTACTTTGTGTTTTTTAAGTCAAGGCAAACTATATTTTCATTTTTCCCAAACAGCTAAATTTAGCAGGCTGTCAAAGTGTCATTATGATTACAACACAAATTTACAAAAGAAAAACAAATTACACTTCTTTACCAGTCTAAACAAATGTTCATAAATGGTTTAACATGCAACAATATAAGCAATTTCTCTCTCTCTCAAACACACATATACATGTGTAGACACATGCTCACATCCATGCACACAAAATATTGTAAAAGTCAAAAACATTCTATTCTAGTTTTTCCCTGCCTTCTTTCTTCCATCCACAATCTGTATTCGAACATGCATGTCTATTCCTATATCAAAGGCACTCACTAATCAAAACTTTCTCAGGACATGCAAAGCCAACCAAATAGCCGCACCAAGAATTGCAGGAAAGGCAGATAATCCTGATGCTGAGTTACATCCTTCACTGGAACAGGTATAAACACAAGCCCGGTACATGCGGTCGTGGTCAGGGAACCAGATGTCTTGGCACTGGTCACCCATATCCCGGGAACTACAGAAGCGATGAGTGCCTACAACCCCTGAAACATACATTGACATTCTTTAAGGTACTGTCACAACCTTTGGAAAAATTTTACTTTAAATATATCCCATGCATTCAGTATTACCATTACTACTATTTGGTGGTTAGGATAAGCTTATTTAAGTCATAATATCAGTCATTAATTAAGTCATCTTACTTTTAACTTCCACCTTCAACATGTGAGACAAGGGTATTCCAAAATCAGCTTGTTTACCAGTTTACACGTATATAAACATACTTGCAGTTGACAGCTGAAATAGTTATCCCAGACAAATAAATGTGAAAGGCAGTAAAGACAAAAATGTGCTGTCTCCTAAAGATATGTTTATAAATGCATCTCTTCCATAAACATTACTCCTAACAACCTTTCCCATAATGCTAGTATTTTTCACACCCTTTCTTTTGCAATATCATGTTACTCTCTCAGCTCTTGCTATTTGGTTTCTCTTTGTGTTCTCTATATTTGATTTTATTCTTTGTTTAGTAAGGTTGTTTATTCTTTTATAGTTCATATGTTATTTGTTTGTTTTCCTGTCCCTCGTATGCTGTCCATGTTTCGTTCTTGTTCTTAAGCACTAATAGCATGCTCCTTAGGAGTGTGAGTATGGGCTTTATAAATTTTGACTTTATTATTATTACATAGCTGTCTGAATTGTGACAGCAATTAACCAATTTTGCATCCATAAGAGCTCTGTTGTTCAGTTCTTGCGCGGATGGACCATCCCTCAAGTCACAACATGAGGGGAAAAGTACATTTTTGTTACACCTATTAACATGTGTTACTTTAACATGAAGACAAACAAATATGGATGTTCACAGAAAAACCCGTAAGTAGTATTATAACCGAAACAATATGACAAAATGGAGAACAAATTACCAAATAATTTCAGTCATTTCTGAAATAGTAAGAAATATGTTTTTGATTGTTACTTAGCTTAATGCCTGTTTTAAGATTTTGTGAGGACTAATCCATCCAAAAATAGCAAAACTTTGGCTTTTTGTCCCTAATGACGCATTTTTGAAACAAGTTAAACAACCAATTAAACTACCTAAGAATTCATTACCTTTACTTTTGAACACAAAGTACAATGTAATGAAATAAATACAAAGGCGAAATACAAGGCAAAACAGCAGTCACTAGCGAAAAATATTAAAGCGTTAGGAGCATAGAGATATCTAATGGTGCCTGATTATTAGAGGTAGAATGTATTTTCTGCCCAAATAAATATTTCTCACGCATATGGATTTACCGTCATTTCTAACCTATGAAAATCACAATTTATCTCCTTCACGCACTTTTGATTTACAATGTTGACTGCCCGAACCCCTGTGCACTTTTTTCCGCTGGGGAAGTGGATCAAAACTGCTTTTTCTATCTAAGCCGACAACACATTCTCCCAGTGTATAACGCTCTCAATCTTAGGTCAAGGGTTCTACTCACTCGCACCCTGGTCGTGCACTCTTAGCATATTCGGAGTGTGAGTATGCACTTTACAAATTTTTCATGTTTTGTTATTCTATAGTTAAGTAGTCACTGAACAGAAGTCAGAAACACACACAAGCACCTTATTTTTGTTGCCAGTATAAACTTAAACAACAATTGGAACAGTGCAAAAGCAATCTATTTAGGGGACATTTTGCATACCTCCCCATAATCCTGTGACTTTGATGCAGTATTTGGTATCCCAAAGGCTGCAGGGTTTGTATTTCTCATTGTTTGTGCTCAGTGAGTTATCCCACTTTTCTTGGCAGTTGTTGTCCAAAGTTGAATTACACTGGTAACAGTTATATGCTTTCACTGTTGAAAATTAGAAAGGCTTGTAAAGTAACATGCACAAGAAATGTGATAACACCAATCATTGCTAGTTACTGACAGTACCTCAACACATGTCAATATTAAATTCAAATAATAATAACACTAATAGTAAAAGCACTGCGCTTTACTGCTCCTTTACTTATTGATTAGAGGCTGGTATTCATACAGGTACAAATATTTTCACACACAGAAATAAACCATAAAAATGTATCACTTACAAAGCTTAATCAAAGTATTCTTTACTTAAGTGTAACAATACAAATCCGCTAATCCTTTATACCAAACTTTACACAAAAGTATTATGGGGGTTAACTTATATAGATCACTGAATAAGCTGCATACGCAAATCATTTAGTCATTTCAATTAAAAAAATTACAATTCATGTCAACTTTTTTTTAGCATTTCTCTGCATTGTTATGGTATGTCTATCTTCGCGATTCATTAATTTTTTTACACAAAATGCAATGCAACCAAATGGTGTCGTCACAGTGAAGACAGTTAAAATATTCAGTTTGCTCAAAAACACCAAGTTTGATCAGATAAATATACTGCTTCTTTATTTTATGTTAGTGCCATGAGCAACGCGGAAATGAAAGCAAGTCTATGATATCTATCTTTTCTCGGTTGTTGTTTACAGAACACGTGTGACTACATTATACATACATTATTTATGAATTAAACGTTATTACTTTATCTAACGGAATGTACGACATGTGTGGAATTAGTATTCTTTTCATATTGCTTTTGATTTAACCGATTTCAAATTTCTGTGACTGCCATTACGCACTACGAAGAATGTTTCCGGTGTTGTTAACATGTGTACAACTGCCATCTCACCTGAACCTGTCAAACAGACAATCAGGACAACGACGACAAAATGCCAGCTTTTTGTCGGCATGCTCGTCATTCTCAAGTTGATGAAGGAACCTTCTTGATAAATAAGCTGAACTTATGTGTTGTCTTCCTGTGATCAAACTTGCGAGAAGCGGAAGGGCAGTTGACGCAGGCGACACCTACAGGGCGCTCACCTGTCAGGTGCGAGGGTGACAATAAAAGGGGGACAACTCGTGGGTTCACTTTGTGCAGGTGTGTGTTACTGAATTCGTTTCAAATTTTTTGGGATGAGTGATCGTGACAATGGAACAATTAGTGTATGCAGTTAATTGTGAACAAGATATTCTTTTTTTCCTTTCTCGCTATTTGTCTTGTGTCTGTGCTTCAGTCGAGAAGGGGAAATTAAAATTCCCTCGTGGCCTTAAAACATTCTACGAACTGCATTTATGTGAACCTAATAATAATAATAGTGCTTTCTTCCAAATATTTTTGTTATTTTGTGCCGAAACATATTAACGTATCATGCACGGTCATTGCGTTTATGGCCACAAAGTCTTCTAGGTCAAGGTAGTGCCGTGACCTAAATGTTGTTGGGGAGTGGGGATGATTGAGTGTTACAAATGTATCCTACTGGCCACCGGTTGAGTCGATGATTTACCTATTCGTCCCCGCATTGGTCGATTAGACCACAACCCTTAGTCGATTCGATCATTGGCCTCAGTCAATTCAAATACAAACTATAATTAGACAGGTAATGTTCGATGTTTGTTGTATGTAAATACAACTACATTTTTAAAAAGACAAATTACGTGTGAGTTGGCAGTCATTGTATTAAATAAAAAAGGAACGCTGTTGCAAGCTGGGCCTACGAGAGCCAACACGGGCCCCGGGGCAGACGACTTCTCCAGGCCCCTTGTATTTGTAATATTGAATTATTTTTCCAGTGTAGCACTCTAGTAATGTACTGAGTTATGTCCTTGTTTGTAGAGGGTATAGTCGTCCCTTTCTCATGCCGGGTGGAACTGCCCACCCGCGGCTACTGGCTACTGGGTCTGTTGTTACGCCAGAAGTTACTATAAGTTGTCTGAGCCATTCGGGGACACACTGACCAGACAGGGTCGGTGTGTCCAGTGGCACCAAGTGGGCTGAGAAAGGTCGTGACGAAACCGTGGGTAAAGGGAGTGGATGGTTCTGGAGCGTTCGATGGGAGATAGTGCAAGTAATGAGCCCCTTTAAATATACGAGCTTGATTGTACATGATATATACCGTATACCCAACGAGATAAATATAACAGGTGCTAGCGTAGCTGCATGGTTAACACCACGGAAGGGATCGAGGAGTCAGCTACATCGTCAATAAACATGACTACAGCAATCAGTTCATAGACATGACTGCTCACGTTTATCACGCTGCTTACGTAGCCCATTGTGCATCTGAAATCACCGAGACAAAATATGTCCTTTCCTCATCATGCCAAAAAGATGATGTGAGGAGGAACCTCGCTCTATATTTAGGTCTGGCGTGCCCCAGGTGAGACAGCGTACAACGCATTCATATGTACACAAGCTGCCGAACTTATAAAAGCTAGACCAGTTCGATATTCGAGTGTTACCTCTCCCCATCTGCCTCGCCCACGCCACCTCTCCGGACTTCTTCTAATGACTCAGCGAGACACGTGTCGCCAGCCGACTGACGACATCGTGAACAATCCACTGATCACAAGCACATAACGATCGACAAAACATAATCTTCATCGAGTTTTGCAGCATGCTAATGATCGGTCTAGTTAATGTCAAATCATATAAACGACAGTATTAATTCAAATAAATCAAGCAGGTAATTTTATTTGCATCACACTGTCTGCCCTCCAAAGAAGTACAGCGTCAACGGTTTCTGACCTCATCCCAGATGCTGATTTCATAGCGCTTATTGGCTACATCCAAAAAAAAAAAAAAAGTGGGGAGGTGAGGGGTCAGCCATTGACTGGATAGAGTCATGCGTCACATGTCCCTGTGTGTGCGCTGATTGCAAACAGACCTTAAAAAGGCGACGACTCGAAGTATAACAAGTTCTCCGACATTAGGCAAGCTTAGTTTGCAAAGTTGATCGGATACGTATCTGACCTTCAGGAACAACTAGCAAGAGCAACAAAGGTCCTCGATTTCAGGTGAGATAGCTGCTTTTTTTTTTTTCAACGCCAAGAACTGGATGCTTGTGGGTAGGAATTTTATGCAGAAAATATTTATAACGATTCATATGTGTGTTCGCGATGTGTCGTCTTCGGGTTTAAGAGTATTTCTAGGCATCATGCGTTCAGCATCTGTATCTGTACACATTTTCGTAGTAAAGTCAGTAAGTTTTCCTGCTTCTTAGACATGAACATTTGATGTGGCGTGTGCACCTTTGCTGTCGTTCTGTTAACGGCATTTTTGGAAGCGTGTTGCGGTAGTCCTGGTTGCACTTGAACACCCGTCGCGCTCTCTTATCGGTTGTTCCGCTAATATGATTGGGAAAGACAAGACAGGATATATGTAAAGAGCAGGCTGTACGATTCCTCCCCCCATCCTATGGTCCTTACCGTCAGTCAGGCGAACAGACTGATATCCCTTTCTTTGACCAGACGTCTTGGGGGTGGACGAGTGGAAGGGGAATAACCGGGCGGATGCAGAAGTTGACAAAGTTTTCCCCAGAAAGACAAGTTGTCAGAAAAAGAAACATAAAGCAGATTTACAGACAGGCAGAACCACTAAACAGCTGAAATCGAGAGAAAGGCAAACACGTGGCGCTGACTTATCTTGAAGCGTATAAACAGCGAACAGACGATGATCAGCCGGGCTTGAGTCATCTCTCACTTCGGTGACAATGAAGTCAGTCGCACAGCTGCTCACATCCACCCCGACCCCAGCAAAGCACGCGTATTGAGCGCGAGGCTACACGTGTGGCATCACACCTTCAGGCTCGGTAACGATCATGCATCTCCTGACCCGAATGTAAACATTTGTAGTACAATGCTCGGTTCTGTAGTACTGCACAGACCTCCGATGACCCACCAATGACTGCATATAGGTATAGCTTGCCATGGGAATAAAAGCTACTAAAGGAGGTGCAGGTCTTTCTGTGAAGAGTTGTGTTTGCGTGTGCGGTTGCTTTTTCGCGCTGTCTTCCCTTGACCGTTTATTTATCTTTTCACATTCATCTGTAGTGGTAGGCTCCACTGTCTAGAAATCGGCAAGAACTCATAGGCGATTATTGAATTCTGGTTTCTGTGCAATGTATCTGCCGAAGATTCCACCTCAGGGTTCCATGGAATTCCGAAATTTGCAGGCTCGAAAATTCTCATGTCACTATGTCTTGGTATCTGTCAAACCTGACATTTGTAAACATGCGGTAATTATTTCAGTTGTAAAAGGGTGGATGAAACACTATTCAGAATACAGGTAGTCCTCGGGTTACGACGGTCTCGAGTTACGTCGTTTCGTGGTTACGACGCTCATTCCGACTTACGAGGTCAGTGCATCAAAGAAAAGGAAGACCATCACCATGGAGGTGAAAGTGGATATCATAAGGCAATCTGAGAAGAGGGAAACAGCAACATAAATTAGCAGCTCATTAGGACTTAGTCGTTCGACTGTCGCTACGATTATCAAGGATAAAGATCGCATCCTTGAACACGTGACAGGATCTGCTCCTATGAATGCGACAGTGATAACAAAGCATACTGTACTTCACGATATTGTACTGTACTTATGTTTATTGATAATTATGTAGGTTGCTGTGTTAGGATAGGTGTTTGGATAGGCTAAGTGTTTGCAGTACTGAACTATTATTATGGTACAGTACTGTATGAACGTATGATCCGACTTACGTCGAAATTCGGTTTACGACGCCGCGTTAAGAACGGATCCCCGTCGTAAGTCGAGGACTACCTGTACTCAGTTGGGTCAAACGTGTTGCTTAGTGTCACAGCTTGTGGTGACACTATCTTCTCAGCCTCATTAGCATCAATGTGACCTAGAAGTACGACGGTGTATGTGTGTGCTCGCTCTTGTATACATGCGTACTTATGTCCACGTGCGTGCGTGTTTGTGCGTGTATGCGTTTGTAAGTGATCTTGTGCCGAATTTTATATGCTTTATTATATTGTGAAAACTAACGAGCCAGACTGCATGTGCTTTATTATGAAAGAAAGATGAAATTAATGGAAAAAATAAGAAAGAAAAAATAAAGAGGAATGAATATAGAAAGAAAGAAAGGCGAAAAGAAAGAAACAAGGAAGCAAGAACGAAATGAATTGACTGACATACAAACAAATGAACTAAAAAATTTTAAAAAGCGGAAAAGGGAAAAAAACGAAACAAAAAATACAATTATTGCAATCGTTTGTAGTTTACTTACCGTGAGTCACTTTTACTGACCTTGCTTAAACTGACATTTTGCCAGCATCTTGGTTATTATTCAGTGTTGTCTGATGTTAAACTGCAGAGTGTTGCTGCTGTCGTTTACTTACAGAGATATATATCTGAGAGAGAGACTTTGCTTAGCTGTGAGAGTTCCTTCCCTTTACCTGACAGGCTTGTGTGATCGAGTCTCTTTGATTTTGTTTTAGTGTTGTGGTCATGAATCAATTAGGATGAAAGTGTCGAATCTTCATGTTTACATGTGCTTTTCTACCTTCTTCTGTTTTGTAGCTTCATTGTAGCTGATGTTATTTTGAAGTGCGAACTGTTTGGATCTATTGGCTGGATTTCACTCCATTCGGCAACGACCTTTGCAATGAAGTGAATAAACTGAAGTGACGATTACTTTTTTGTACAGTTTCATATGACAACACTTCTTATTCAAGATATTCTCAAGATTTCTCAATATATTCTCAGTACTTTCATGATGTCGTTAACCTTATTCTCGGGGGTCGTTACCGTTATATCTTCAGTGATCTCCCTTTGCTGCCGGAATGCAGCGAGACTTGGCATTTTTCTTCCTTCTACGTCTTTGTGAGTATTTCGTGCACTTGTTCAGCACAATGAGTTGGCCTTTGGTGGAGATATTGAACTATATAAATGCTCACTTATTTTTATTTTATTTTATTTTTTTGCTAACCTTGTGTTGTATCTCTCTAACTGTTTAAGTCCACAGCAGTGTACCTTGTTTTTGAAAAGCGCTTTAAGCCCGCTTTTGTGGATGGTAAAGGCGCTATATAAGTAATATTATTATGTTTAGTGCTTAGTGATAACAATAATAATGATACTTATTTAAAATTACATTATTGGAATCCGAGTGAGAATGGTTTGCGTGATCAGAACCCTTATTTTTGAAGTGATCATTTTGTTTTTTTCAACATTTTTTAAAAACTTTTGAATCCGAATTATATATTTTAATAGCTTTTTTTATCCTTTTTTTTAAACAGGTTTATCTCAGCCTGTGGGATCCTTTTCATTCTCTCGACACGTCTTCACACCTGTGCTTGAGTGCTGGAACAATGAAAAGCAAGTCATTACCAGGAGCTGCATCACTTTTAGTCTTCTCTACTTGGTCCTGATGTTCTCCACTTCTGGAATGCTGTGTAAAATGTCACCCATTTACTATTCGGGGTCAGTGGCTTAACTAACGCACAGACGTTTGGATAAAGCTGCTCAAGACTAGACAACAGCTTAAACGAAATCACATACTGTCAAAAGAGAACTGATAAAACAGCGATAGTGAAGAGTAGAAGTGTCACAATTTCTGTTTATAGCTGACATCAGAGCACAATGACCCTAAAACGACGGATGATGGCTTACTGTGCCTCCAGCCTGGGGATGACGATGATCCATCATTCCTTTTACTTCTACTACGTTAAAGTTTTCCTCAACCGCTACCATATCCAGGAGTCATGGTTTCATTTCGCTCAGTTTCTGTTCCTCATCTGGAACGCCGTTAACGATCCCTTGTTCGCTCTCTTTCAGGACAATGCTAAATTTACCATTACTAGGACGAGAAGGGAAAGTATTCTATACACAGCTCCTTTCCTGGCTTTGTCATACATGATACCCTGGTTCCAGTTTGGTTCCAGTGACTGGGCCACTGGACTGCACCTTATAATCGCTCTGAGCCTTTACGACACAATGTTCACCTTCATTGGTTTAGCTATGTGCTGTTTGTTTACCGAAATTTCTACAGACCAAAAGGACAGACTTTTATTAACCAAGTACGCTCAGATGGCAAGCATGTTAGGGCATTGCTCCATTCTGGTGTTTGAATACACGTCTAGTAGTCTACAGAACTTCCTGGCGTTCCAGATTACCGCCTTTTTTGTGGCGCTATGTGGTATGTCCCTCATGATCTACACTGGGCTTAATGCTCACACAGTGTGGGACTTTCGTGAACACAAGGCCCAAGATGACAATGTAGAAATGCCTCAGAAAGTAGAACAAGATATAGAGCAGAATCATCCACAGGTCAAGGAGCCCTTCTGGTTAAAGACGTGGCAGGTAGGTTAGTTAACCGTTTTCAAGAAAGTGTGTTTTGTTTTGATTTCTTTTTTTTTCAATCTGAATTTGAGAGTCCTCTGCTTGCTGAATTCAATGATGCAAATTTTAGTGGTGGGTGTAGGGGATGACTGAATAACTTCCTTTGATTTAAAAATAATAATAATGCTGCACTTCCATTTTAAAAGTCACATTAAATACTTTATTAATGTCGTGATTTTATAAACGGTCTATCTTCTCTCAACAGATTCTTTCGGAACGGAACTTCATAGCCTTCGTGTTGACCAACTTCTTTCAGGAATTTCACAAGACATACTTGTACAACTTCACGGCAATCCTCTGCGACTTTCTTATTCCCACTACACGGGTACCTCTTACGGTTCGCAGCACGTTCTACGGGTTTACGGGTACCCTTGGAGGGGTAAGCTTCACACATACATCTTGTTTCCACCCTCTCGAAAGAAGTCGTTGGTGTGTTTTTATCTGTTAGACCAGAAAGGGTTAATCACATCTACTATTTTTATGCCTGTGTCACCTAGTATCATAATGCAGTTACTCAAAGGTTCTCACACTGTTACATTAGTGGAGGAAGCATGATGTGACTCTTTCCATCTTTTTAAGTATTTTAAAAAATCATTTAGATATTATTTGACTACTTATTTTCGCAGTTCATGATCATATTTGGCGCACCCATTGTTGGACGTTTTGGTTATTTCCGCATCATTCGGTGCAGCTTTGTGTATAAGATCTGCAGTGGACTTCTCATGTTTCTGATCGGTCCATCCAACCCCTGGCTTCTGATGCTCTTTATACTTCTCGATACGTGAGTCAGTTTATGTAATGTTTTATGTGGGGATCTACACAGACTAGGTCACTGGCTTTGCTCGTGCGACCCGTTAAGTACCAACATGCTAGCTCTTCATTCATATTTCTCCGCATATCCGTAAGTTTACATTGTATAATACAGTGTTCCCTCGTTTATCGCGGGGATAGGTGCTATGATCAGCCGCGATAAACGAATTTCCGCGAAATAGGGACATACATGCAATAATAATATATACATGTAAAACAATATCATGTGAGTGTAAAGTAATATAGTAATCATGGTATTAATACAGTACAATAACAAATTAGTGTAAAAAAAATTATAACTGTACTCAAAGAAACCAAAAAAAACTGATGCGAACTGGCTGCGGGATGGGAGATAACAATCATGGCTCGTCGCTTACGCATAGCAATGGATTTCTGTTACACAATTATTTCTTTCTTTCTATCTACAAAATAACCATGGTATTTTAATAGAAATACAAATATAGCTACATTTTTCGTTTTTTTCCTGTTGAAATATCTATGGTATTTTGTAGAACGATAATTCCCAGCACGAAAATATCGATCGATACTTCACTCAAAAAAAACCGCGAAGTAGTGAATCCGCGATATATGAACCGCGAAGTAGCGAGGGAACACTGTATATTGTGCCACGCACACATGACCCTGAACTGTAAATTGTTTAGATGCAATGATCGCTACTCTCAGATGTTTGTCGTTTTGCATCGCCACCACAATGATTTATTTCTGTTGTCATCTAAAGAAAACTTAACGATCCTTGATTTTTACAGGAGTGTCACAGGTGCGTCCTATTCACTGTTCAATATGCCGCTGTCTGATATTTCTGACCACGACCGGGAAAAGTACAATCGCAAGTGAGTTTTAGTTCTTTTTTTCTCACACCTAACCCTAACCTTGACTAACTTTCATTAAACACAAACAAATGTTTATGAACTGTCTGTAAACTGAAACATCACAGTCAGACCCACCCGATCCCTCAGTTTCGATGGCCATCCAGAGAGAGTTTTCTGTAGTCTTCGTGACGATATTTGATTAATAGACAATTGCCTACTTGTGGTTGGGCGCTGAGTTCTGGTACTGCTAACACGTGAAAACTTTGTGTTTCTCCTGCAAACAGATGTTTGTTTATTTGTGGCAATGCTATAGCACTGGCTCGTTATTTATCTTCACAGACATCCTATTTCCTCTACGGTTTACGGCGCCAACGCTCTGGTCGTGAAGCCGGCCAACTCCCTGTCTCCCATGCTGGTTGTCGCAATCCTCAATCATTTCGGTTACGAAAAGCTCAAGGTGAGTACATTACCTGTGATTTTACCTGTTTTCCGCAAACGCAGCAGAGAGGAGAGATTTGCAAATATCCCCATCCAAACATATTAGTAATTATTGGATGTAATCTGGCATATAATATAATCCTTTAACTCCTTGATAATCCTGATAAATTTTGTCGCCCACTATGCTACTTGAGGCTATAGAAACACATTTTTATTTGACTGAATATTGAAGGTTTTAAATTTCTTGGCCATACAAAATATAATTTTGTGAGTTGTGAGATGATAGAGGATAGCAAGGGAGTGAGAGAGAAAAGCCTCTAGCTTTTGTTTCTTTTGCAGGATGGTTTGCTTTCAGGGGAGGAATTGGAAATAATCAAAGATGTCATGTTCAAGGTGGTCTGCTTCTATCCTGTACTTCTGGGCATGATCCAGTTTGTAACATGGTCGCGTTTCACCATTCGACGCAGTATTTTATCGTACGAGTATAGAGTACCAACTACACCTATTTGATCAGACGTGTGACTGTGTAAATAGGGGAAAGAATTGAATTATGCAACTGAAATATATATACTGCCATGTTTACTGGCTATTTTTAACTCTTCTTTTTTGTATAATACTTTTTTTCCAGGCAAGTATTGCAATCTCGTTTTATCAAATTTGTCATCATTCCTGATTTGCACGCTTCACCTAAGTCAAAATAGTGGTAATGTGAGATAGGAGGTTATGACGATGATGACGACAACGAATGTGAAATAGATGAGAAGTCTACTAAATGCTGTTTTGATGTTATTTTTTCATACAAGAGATTAAGTGAAGAAATTGTCTGAAAGTGGGCATTAATGAATGATAAAGTTGATAAACCTAATAAATGTGTGTTTTATTGGTGGGAAAACGCATTTAATTTTTTTTTTTTTTTTTTTTTTTTTGTCTAGTAACACGGACGTCGGACTGTAGCAAAAACATAAACCAGTGACCAGCATTTTAAATGTCTCACACATTAGATTCTGCGAATATACTCTGCTAATCCAAAATGGTGGCCATTAAAATTTTTATTGTGAGCAGAAAGCTAAAATCTCCGATCACCACCGTGAATGTGACTTTAGAGAGATGCTACATTGTCTAAATGAAATGCGTTTTCATTAGATCAAAATGATAATTGCTAAAACTAAATTAATCATCCCAGTAATTAATGGTAGCGATGTTCTTAAACGGGTAATCTGATGGTGTAATCTGAGAGTAGATTTTCCTAGGAAGGCGCACAATTAGACGATACCCATGATCGAGTATAATTATTATTTCAGTGACGTGACATGATCGAGTATCTGATAAACCCGAGCGGGACACTTAGGATCGAGCACAGCTCAGGCCGAAACCTGCAGTAAAAACAAGACTGCAGCAGATGACATACTGCTGCACGAGCACTTAATTACCAGTTCCCGCCAGTTTACAATCGATTTCACAAGACCTTGAGGCTTTGCGGTTTAGGTAAACACAGAGGGCTTCTTTACTGGCCTATTCATTTGTAATAATTTGACTGATACAACAACAATGATGACCACACACACACACACGCACGATTTTCTTCGAATGGGAGTCACGTCAACTTTGTCATTATATTAAGATCCCATTCTTTGTCATTATATTAAGATCTCATTTCCAATACGCTAGATCAAAACAAGTTGTATTAAGATGAAGAAAAGAAAAATAAAAACTAACGTCCCTGGGTGGGCTCGAACCACCAACCTTTCGGTTAACAGCCGAACGCGCTAACCGATTGCGCCACAGAGACAGATGAATGAGGGCTCAAAATAAAATAATAAGTCCCTAAGCTACGATGCCTTTTAAAATTAGTTTTTAGTTCATCCAGGTATTTATAAATCAGTTACAAAGAAATTTTGCAAAATCATGTCCTAAAACTAAATAAAAATAAAAAACAGTGCCATTACAGCATCCTTTACACAGCTTTATGCAGTAATCTAAGACACGATACATAGAATAGTTTCTAAAACTGACAGTTACTTTGGGACCACGGAAGCACGTAGTCATTTTGTTCAATAAAAATATTTTATGCAATGTATTTTGTATAATTCGGTTTGATTAAATCATGCCAGTTTTATTTATTTATTTTTTTAAATATCAATTTTTGTCTTTTTTTTTTTTTTTTAACGACAAGGAACAAAGGGGAGTAACTTCGAGAGTTTGATAATAGCGTAACGTCTTTTTATTTCCCTTGTCTCACTGCTCACACTGCATCTCAGTCATCGATTCAGATTTTGGCAAGTCTTAAAATTGTCCGTGCTCCGATGATCATTACATTTTTCTGGAAATGAAAATACGGGAGCAGATATTTGTAGTTCGTTACACTGGGTAGAAACTGCTTTAGTGAACAGACTTGTATGCGAGTACATTAATCTCTTAGAATGGCCATCTGCCTGAGGGCAGTAAAATTTCACATCTTGATCATTGTCTTTTAACAGAAGTTAAAAATTAGTGCTGCTAGTGTCTATGACCCACACAGAAGATAGCAGCGCTAACTGACTAAAGTTTGCCTCTGTCAACTGGGTGTAGCAAATGAGAGAAGCTAATGACCAGTAAATGTTTGTGTTTATAACGTTTTACATTTTTTTGCTGGAAACTTTGCATACTGCACGAACGTCAGTTCAGATCTCGAGAGCTGTAATTAGATATATATAACTTTCATTAGTGATATTTCTGACAGCCAACAATCAATTGTCGGACAGACAATATTACAGATGTCTCTGAACACAGTTCTATATCAATATGTCTTAAGTCGGTTTTTAAGTTTTCGAAGATTTTAAGATTAAACTCGTAAATCATGCTCAAGACATAATGAATTTTTTTTGACATTTATTTAATCATGCATCTCTTTCAACTTGTTTCCATGGCAATATTCCAGTCTAGAAATACTTATAGTCAATGACAACGATGACATATATTTATATGGTTTTAAAAAAACCCAACTGATGTGTGTGTGTGTGAACAGTGAGGGCATGATTGTTGATGGGAAGATTTCTCTCCATCGATGTCCAGCAGATCAGACTGCGGCAGATATGTAGAAGAAGCACGTTACACTTTCAAACCTAATTTAAAACCAATTAAACAATGATAATTTTAATTAACCAATGACCCTTTTATATTACTTTTTTAATTTTGGAGTATTTAATGTGACAACCAAGACATGGTCGCTTGACGGTCTTGGTCATGTATATTAGTTTATCTCAACTGTAAGGGAAAGTCACATCTAACCTTCCAATGGTCATTATTTAAATCCTGGTTACCGAAGTCCCTTCGCACACCGTAGGTGTCGTAGCATCAGGGTGTGAAATTTTAACCTACTCTTAAAACTAGCCATGGGAGACTAGAGACAATCGACAAAAATGACCAGAGCCGGGCACGGCATAAAATCCCTGTAAACCACGTGATAGATGTTGGTGTATTTACAACCACACTGATTCGGACCGTTCCTTCACCAGTGCCCCCTACAGAAAATTCCCGCAGATTCATGGTGCATTAGAAGGTCTTGTTTATGTCCCAAGAGTCTAGCTGGAAATTTAGAGGGATAGACTGTTTTTCTGGGCATCATTTCTTTCTTTATTTCTACAGATACACAGATAGGGGATTGAGGCGGAGGGTGAAAGTCGATAGTCGCACTATCAAAGAACAGATCTGGACACTCGAAGGCAATTCAGAAGTCTGCGTATAATAAAATACCTATATACTGTTATATATTTATCAAAGGATATAAAAACTAACAAATAAACAAAAACACAAATGACGTGGCTATGTACTGCTGAAGAATCGGTTATAAGCTCTCCAATATAAAAGAAAAGAGTCAAAGAGTGAGAAGGAAAGGAGAAAATGAGAGAAAGAGAAGGGAAAGGGGATAAAAAGCCGTGAGTCATGCTCCAAACAAATTCTACACTGCAGTCGGCCATCTCTGACCCAGCAAAAGGCATGACTAGCATTGGCATGGAACCGTAAATCCCGCAAGTCTGTCGAGACTGGCCTTCTCTTGCCGCCAAGCCCCTGTAAAGCTACTGCCGCCGCGACTGGGTCGATCCTCCCAGTGTCGGGATTAGCGGCGGGCGGCCGAGGCAAAGCGGACCCAGGCTCCGTGTGATGCCCTCTAACACGTCCCGACACCAAATCGCTGCAGTGCCAGATTAGCGCCCGATGACAGCTCCTTTGCCATTGTGTGCTGCACGTGCTGGCGCACCTTCTGTTCCAGCTTCGCCCTTCAGATCAGTTTCTATCGCCACGGCTCGCATCCCGACTGGTACCAGGTCACACCTGACTTCTCTAAGGCGTGCTTTTCGCGCAATGGCGGATGAGCAGTGTCTGAGTTTTGGTACAAGTCTTGTCCAAACAGTGTGAGCGGTACATTTTCTGGCCGTTTTCTGTGTTTTTATTTCTTTATCCTTCATATTTTCTCAGTAAATAAAAAAGAAAACATTAAGGGGTCTTGATTTGTAGATTTCATCCCGCTGTATTTAAATAGTTAGTGATTCTGGCCTAACCTTTGCCAGTCCCCCTGTAAAAAAATTTCCTTCTGATTCGTGGTAGGTTATATAACCTCTCTTTCTCTCTCTCTCTCTCTCACACACACCCAAATCCGTATTGTTCTTACAGTTTTTCGAGTTTTTTTCTTACAGTGGAATGAAGGATGTCATTGGACTCCTTTGTTTCATCACCTCACACCTTACCTCACCTCACTCACACTCTAAGATAGCCCTCATTAATGTCTAACTCAGAAAGTCTGTCACTAAAAAGATGTTCTTGTCCCATCAGAATCTTCTAGAGGGGGAAGCTGCCCTCCTTGCACCCCACACCCATGGTTCCTTTGCCAGTACTGTATCCCATATGCACAAGCTGCTCAGTTGAGAAGATCAGGAAACATATTCATTCAAAGTCTCTGAGTTTGCTATAGAGATAATAGTTTATAATGCAGTTTATAATGGTTTGGGGTTTGGGGTCAGCAAATAATTTTTGCTGTTTTCTATAAGTCAAGTCAGAAAAATCCCAGAGGGATGGGTGTGTGAGGATGTCCAATCTAATGTAGGTCTGACACAGTTTGGTCTTACATGTATGGACTAATTACATAAGTAGACGTGATGCTGAATTAAGAGGCTACTTTGAAATAAAGACAGATCGATAAGTGAAGATATTATTGCTAAGAAGAGATATATTTGATAACTAAAGGATCTAGACAATTTGCAAGTGCAGAGAGAGCTTTGCCTGGTGTTCAGAAGGTTGTCTGTTGGACAGGATGGATTTAAAGCTAAAAATATTCTTTCGATGAATCCAATCTGCAGTTGTGTCCAATATCGTGTTGTTTATGTTAAGCCCACGCCCTTATGCGGAAAATTGTGGTATAGTTTGCCGTGAATACACTTAACCTCGCTTACACATTTGCAGGAGTGCACGCACACATCCAAACCTCAGATCACAGAGACCGAAAAAGGGGGTAGGGAGAAGCAAGAGCGAAAACAAAGAAAGACACTGTTCACACAAGTGTCATTATAAAAATAACACTTAACCGATAATAGCATAGTAGAAGTAATATTTCATCCGATTTCATAATTAATTATATCAGACGCACATAAAATGTCAAGCCATTCACCTCGGCGAGCAATCTGGAAACAAAGAACGTGGTTCAAAACAGGAAAGAGGATGCATAATACCGGAAGTGGTTCACTCAGGGACATTTAAACACCTACTTTTCTCTTATCACACTCCTCCGCTCCCCTCTTCCTCTCTTCACATGCTCGTTGAACCCTGCAGACACACAAATGGGGTTAAAAGAGCCCTCCACGTCCCTTCGATGACCCTTCAACGTCGCGCCCAACAATCAGGCGGCCGGGAGCAGGAGATGTACTACCTGTCCTAATACATTGATCGCAGTTGCCGCACTGACCCCAGTACACGTCAGTCTTGCCATCCCTTTGGTTGGCTGGTCGCGCAGCCGCAGGACCTGGCCGCCTGGGGGTCGCTGTGTCATAACGAGAGGGAAATTGTCCACTTTGCCCACCCTTTTCCGCTCTTGCTTTTTTCTGCATGTCACGTGAGGCGTACCGGAAATGGCAGTGAATTCGTCGGCATCACCATTCGAGGGCAACCCGGGCAGATCAATGAAATACTGTCGGACAACGAGCGCGACAATTAGAGTTGGTGTTTTACGTTTAGCACAAAGCAAACATAAACAAGGGGAACTAACCATGTCTTGGAGTTACTCTTCTTTGGACACGAAAATGCTTTGCAAGTTTAAGTTCAGAACTAAGGTTTTTAGAGACCGGACAGTAGTAATCAATCTAGGAGTCTGCTGGATCCAAATTCCCCAGCTCGTGTTTCTGAAGTGAGAAGAAACGGATCTGGGAGGCCTTGGCAGGCTCATACCCTAAGCTGAGTTACGTGCAGCCATGTAATCTGTACAGGCTGGACCGACTTATGCCTGATCCACATCTCTGTTCCTCTCGTAATCTGCAGAGGTAGTTGTGCATTTCCGGGGAAGCAACATGCATCAGGGTGGATATATCGCTGCACTGTTCACATCAAGCCTCGCTTCTGCCAAAACGAAAGCAGCGACTTCAATTTTGGTGAAGTAAAAGAAGAAGAGAAAAAGGAAAGAACAATGGCATCAGAAATCGTCGTGATTTGCTTGAAGGCAAGATTTTTATTTGATTTGCCAGAAGAGTGGACATAATGAGTCAAATTTGTGCGGGCATTACTCTGTCAAATACTCATCACTGCAAACGAGCAAATGACAGTCTACTGCTCTCATCCACCATCACTTTTGTGCCATTGATTGTTTTTTCGTTAATGTAAAAATTACTGTTGCAGCAAGACACAGTTTAGACATGTTTGTTTAACCATTCCAATGGCAGTGAACTCTGGATCACATCCTGTGCGTTCATACGCTTCCATGCCGTTGAAACGATTGGTTTCGAATGGTTGTTTTCGAGAACGATGTACCATTGGCCTGGGTCACTTGTGATTGTGGAAAGTCACCCTGCTTTTCCCATGTGACAGAAGTTAGGACATTACTGTGTTCCTGTGCACGCGACATCATTTAACCCCAACCACAATAAAAAGCCTTCTCGTAGTACGGCGAAATGACAGTCCATTTAATACTGGCCAGGGGCAAGCATGTCCAACACAGCTCCTTGCAGGATCCCTAGAATCCCGAGCAGAGTGCTCCAGGGTGCGCTTTTAATTTGTGATAATTTTCTTTGCTTTTATAAAAAAAAAATATCGACTATAGCTAGCAAGGGACAGAGAGAAGCAAAAATAAGAGAGGATGAAAGAAAAGGGGGAAATGAGAGGTGAGGTGGGGGATGGAGAGAAAATTCAACGGTATCTTCTACGTACCCCGAAGGAAAACGAAACTGGTATTTGCAAGAGTTTCAGGTACCGTTTCCATGCATACAATTATCTTTTATAGACACCGTAAAACAAGTTCCTTCATGGCCCTGGATATAATGATGCCCATGAAATGTTGTGATTTCCTTAAAAGTGTAGAGAACATAAGTTTTTCATTCAACTGCTGGTGTACAAAAATGCAGAAAGCGCAATGGGTGAAAAAGGCCCCTGAATTATAGTGTCATGATCCATATTTGTATACATTACTATTCACCAAAATAATTGGTGGATATTATGTAATATATCTAGGTATGAATTTATTTTTTTTAATTTTACGCTGTATTTGTTGTATGAATTGACAAGTATGTATCGGATACGAGTGAGGTGTGTGTGAGTGAGAGAGAGAGAGAGCATGTGGATGCGAATTTCATCTTGTGATTATGTCGTTAAATAATTTCGGTAAAGACTATATACAGGAAATATTCATTACAGGTGACCGTGTCATATGAGTTGTTATGCACTCTATGTTTAACTCGTATGAACTCCACACTTCTACAATAAAATTGAACATTTTCAGTGTTTTTCTTGGAGTTAAATGACCAGTCAGATAAATGGACATGCACACCTAAAAAAATGAGAATGGAACACTTCGATCTGCCGGTGACCCTGCACTTTGGTGATGGACACGGCGGTGTATTTGAGATGTCCTTATATCCAGACAACGATTGCAGAGTAAACTGTCTCTGACCAGGCTCACCTGGTGCAGGTGGTGATGTTGAGACCTGTTGTCTTGCGTTCACAGAGGAGCTTAATGCTGGAGGAGTGGTAAATTACATCTTTATTTGTCTTCATTTGTTTCCTGAAGATTTTCCACGCAGGACCTTACAGAAATGGGCAGCCAGGCTTTGAAGCGGAGCAGATTTACATCTTTGAGACTAGAAATATTGTTAATCAATGGTAGAGAGAGTTTAATGTCATGATATTTACATGTTACGTCACACGGATGAAATAAGTAAAACATGTCTGTCTTAGATGATAACTTACAACTGATAAACATCATAAATCACCAATCAGTCGTTTACTAAAATCAACAAACATGTACTGAGAACTGACCACAGAGAGATCTCGAACTGAAGACATACCGTGGCAACAGACACAAATGACAGAAGTCTCCTATCACCAGGGGAAAAGAAGAAAATGATCAGTAAATAGACCGATTTTTCACATATCCTTTATTTTTCAGGCTGTAACTTTTTCAGTCGTGCTTGTCTGTGACTATCATATAGGATTATAATTAGGCGGAGGGGAGGCTTCCTGTGTCGAGGACCTATTAAGGAACGTAGTGACAGTTTGTGGACTCTTCATTGTTATAATGATTTTATATCTGTATTAGAAAAAGAACGAGTAAAAGAAAGGCCAAGGCTAGAAGTCACAGGAAAGGCTGACAAATATGTTCAGCAAGTAAACAGACGCAAGAACGCCAATGACCCCAACTTCCATGAAAGGTCACGTGGTGCAGCCCTGACGTTAACGAGGTAATAGAAGAAAGATGAGGTTTAGCTGCAGCTGAAGACTTGCTGGCCTCCACAGCAGAATAGGACTCGTGGCACACGGGGGGACCTCAGTGGAAATGTGACTGACATTTAGAGGCACTAAATGCAATACACGTATTCAACACACGATTTGTACAAAACGCGTTTAAGTCACTGTGAGTACGAATCAGTGTTTTTAAACACAAACTCGCATATTTATACCGGGTTGCTGCGTCTACCTACGATCATCGAGCTTATCTTCTTTTCGCCCTGACTGTCAACAGTGACGACAAGAGATATGGCAGGAAAGAGGTTTATTTTCACGATCTGGCGCAGCTGGTTCTTTTAAACGGCCTCAAGGATACTTGACTTCTAACCTGAGTGCGGCAGATGTTCTCGTCCAAGGCCTTTTCAAAAGTCCGAGTATAAATTTACTGTCGTGGATTTATTGGCTCACAAACGCTCACCTGTAAATATTAAACAGAATTTTACTGGAGGTCAAACAGATCAAACAGAATTTATATTGAAAGCGTCGGTAAGGTAAACTATTTAATTTGTGAGTGTACATCTTATTGTGATAAAGATTACATCAATGTTTTTTCATTTTCACACACATTTCTCACAGCTGTTCAAGAACTGTTCTTGGTCAGAAACTACGTGAAGACTGGAAAGGAGTTTGTTTTCGTTCGTTTACACAAACAAGTAGTTGGGTGTGTAATGTCCAGGACCCCAGTGTAGTGTCCGGGACAAAGGTAAGATGTCCATGACATTGGTGTACTGTCCAAAACCACAACATTCTGCCCGAGAACACTATCACAAATGTACAAGCTGGAGCCCCCGAGTGCAATTACGATTGTTCTAACATTCTCTTCTTTATTTTTTCCTGCTTGAAACATTTCCAACACGGTCAGCGGGCAAACACGCTTCGCACAGCGTTGTTTAACATAAACAAGTTCTCGACTGCAGACTTAGGCACCAGTCGTTTGATCTTCACCGCGCCCTAATCAATGCCGACAAAGATGAATCCCAACTGCAGAGCGGAGTGGACAGCTCTGGCTGGGAGGGGGGCTCCCTAATTTTCTTCCTGACCGTTTTTTGCCCGCGACACGCCATACAATAGCCCCATGTAGCGGTAACTCTGAAGGCAGAATTTAGCGCGCTTGGTCTGACTGTATTTCTGCCAGATTAAATTCTCTTTCTGCTTCATCCCCGAACCAGAGCTGTTGTATTTGAAGCATGAACTGCTGCAAGCAAGGCTACAGAGTCGCTGCTGTAGGGGGCTTCTTCGCTCTACACTGCAAAAAAAAAAAAAAAAAAAAAATCGGACGAGTTCCTTCCCTTTAACGCCCGCAACGGAAGCAGTCAAGTGGCCATCACAGAGGCTCATGAATTTGCAGGTGTTCTTTTTGTCGTCTTCAAAGCATAATGTGCCACTTTCTCAAAGAATTAAAACACAGTAACAGTATTTCATTCATTTGACTGTGCTTCTGTTTTCATGATTGGTGCTTTGTGTGCAAAAAGTTACAAAGTGCAGAAAGTTGAAAAATATATCTTCCGTTGATCAAAAATCGATGTAAGAATCATTAACTGTAAGAAGGCTTCAACCAAAAAAAAAATTTAATAGGTTTTGCCTTTTTTTTCGCTAAAGAACGCGAAGCTGTGTTGGTTTCAATTAATATATATTGACAGTAACTTTGAGAGCGGTTATTTTTTCAACTCACGACAAGACTCTGCACTGAAGATGGTCTGAATGATTGTTAGAGAACACGAAGAGGTAAAAGCAACTAATAACTTAGAACACTAATAACATAGCAACACAAAAAATCATTTGTGAATAGAAACGTGTGACACAGTATAATGTATCCAGGGAAGACAAAGGTCTACTATTTTCTTCACATGAGTTTTGTTAGAGTATTGAGTATTTCCTAACCTGAATAGGTTTTAAGTTTACTTTTTTCTGTTCATCAGATGGGACGTAGGTTAGGATACTATCCTCAACAGTCGTCAGGGTATAGTAGACCTTTGTGGAACAGTTTACCAACGGGGTAGAGGGAGAGAGAGAAGAATCGCTTTGCCTGAACATCTCATTTTGAATGTTCGCCCCCTCTCACTGGACAAGCAAGACCAGCAACTGAGGAGGAGGGGTATCAGGGAGGGTGGGAGAGGTGTGGGGTGAATGGACACGACTATCGACGCACCAGGCTGACAGCCCAGAGCGAGCAGTTCAGAGATCAATGGTGGCACGATGATGACCGTGGAACGAAACTTTTAAGTGAGCTCTAAAATCATGGAGCATGTGTGTGTGTGGTCGTAGGAATTTTTTCCACCGGACATCGTGACACGTGCACAACACTGGAACTATTGTGGGAGCGAGGCTGGGCGAGCATGTTAATTATCGATAATAACCCCACGTCGGTCGATGTTTGTGATTTGGCTCACTCCGACCACCTCCATGGAGCCAGCAGAGACACAATGAAGGTTGGAGACTGTGTCGGGTAGGATACCCGCAGCAACTGCCTCCCTACATTCAAGCGAAAAGAAAAAAAAAGGAACAGATGACTTGCAAACTTTTGAACTCTGTATTTGGTGGTCACGCATGACATGTAACCCAGTGTACCTGTAGGTTACTTTCTCTTCTTTGTATTTTTGTTTGTCTGTTTGTTTGTTTGTTTGTCTGTCTGTCTGTCTGTCTGTCTGTTTGTTTGTTTGTTTGTTTGTTTCGTGAACCTAACAGCTCTCGTTTGGGTTGCCTAGTCTTTCGACATTATCTAAGTGAAGAATTGTCTCAGAAACACTACAGTCATTGCTCATACTATTCGAGTAGATGCAAAACCATCAAAAGTATGAAAACACTTAAATGATTTATCTTCTTGTCATTCCTCTACGCCCACGGTGCATGATAAGGCTAAATGATTTATACATGATTAAATTTGACAAACACTAACGCATTACAAAAACAAAATTAAGATAAAAATAAGCATAATACAGGAAACTCAGACCAATGTAGGGCCGACAGTTTTACAAACTGTTTATTTGATATCGAGGGGAAATATCACCAGCTCAGCAAACAAAAGGTTCTTCGAGAGTCCAATAAGAAGCGAAGGTGAATGCGGGAGAAGGAACTTGAGTGGACCGAACGAAGAGATGTAAAACACTTCCGACAAAATGGCCGATCCAAAAACAAATCACCAATCGGTTTGGGATATTTGCAGTATCCATGTAAACTTTAATGCTCGGAACAGGGCAAACAGGATTGTAATGAAGATAAAAACTAGCAAATAGGATTGAGGACGAGCGGGAGCTAAAGAGGGCTGATCGAATGAAATCTAATATTCTCGCTTTAAATCAATTTAGCCGTTGGGATTTGAAAAGGAGCAATATGGCGCCCCACCAACAAGCACAAATTAAGCTGGGTGTCAGAAGATAGGCGAGTAAAATCGTACTTTATAACACCCAGCCCAGGCAAATTTATCCTCAGGACGGTCGTATGTTGGCGGAAGAGTGAATTGCGTTTCAGCAAATGTGCAACTCAGGCCGCCATTAAATCTGGGGAACAAAATGGTTCTTCAGGTCTGGCGCGTCCGGCGACAAATAATACCTCCTGAACGGAGAGCTCTCGTGGCACAAAAGCCTGAGAACAAACGCACGTGCGATAGAGTGGCGTGTAAATGTGTGCGAGCGTGCGTGCGTGTGCGAGCGTGTGTGTGTGTGTGCATGCGGCTTTTTTTTTTTTGTCAGGCGGAGGCGGTGCAGCAGTTCTCAAGCATGTGCACAACAAGCACAAGAGTCTGGTCGCAGGCATGAAAAGACGATGGTGCCAGGGGCTTGCGGCCAAAGCACGGCAAGAAAGGAGGCCGGAACTTCTTTGTGGCTGAAAATCCGCTGTCAGCCGCTGCCACGACTTCTCCCGCCGCTGTCCTCCCTTTGCTGCGGTTTTGTGGATGTTGGAGGACCACTGATGTCCGCTCCCGCCCTGCAGCCCGCCCATAGAGTGTCTCACGCCCTGTCTTAGGGTCTCTCAACATCTGTTTTGTGGTGGTCGTAAAAACTGTTCAAGGGAGGGAAAGATTTCTGGTTCCTGCGTGGCACAGTCTGGAAGAATGCTAAAATTATTTTCTGATTGTATCTTATGTCTGGGTTAGGTCCATCGTTCCATCCGGGTTTATAGATGACATGCACAGTGTTAAGTAACATGTTGCGGTTACTGTAACATACAGTCTTATGTCACACGTTGCATTGACTTACTGCCATGCACAATTCTGAGTTGAATGTCACTGTCATGTATAGTAGTGAGGTACTGTCATCTATAGTATTACCTATATGTTGCAATGACCTGTTGTCAAACACTGTCAGGCGGTCGGGTTAACGCCATCACCAAAGTCGACTGTCCTGGGTTCAGTTCTCGTCTCGGGCACGCTTTTATTTCTGTGCAGGGCTGACTACCTTGAAGTGTTATAACCTTACTTGCTGGCTCGGTGTAAAACACCAATCTTCCCTCTCTCATACATAGCCTTATAATGTATGTCTCAAGAACACACTGCCATGCACATGTCACGCTGACTTTCTGTAAAACTCACTTTCCCTGAGAGGTGACAGATCTTCGTGGTGCAGCTGCTGATCAGGCTGTGAGATAGAAAATGCCAGAATACACAAAAGAAACTAAAGCTGCCCGTTCCTGGGTGTTTACGATGGTGACGATAGAGACAGGAAGAGGGTGGTAGCCGTGGTGGAGAAGTAGAGGGGTGCGCGATGTAATTATGTGCATGCATGTGTATCACTGTGTGATAGTGGGTCCATTATGTGTGATTATGTCTTGTGTGTGTGTGTGTGTCGTCGTTTTCTTCGTCTTCGGTCTGTAACTTGATTGCGCGACGATGACATCGATAGCAGGCTGGTCGTTTACAGCGTAAGCTTGATGGTTAGTAAGCCAACGTCTCCGGGCATGCGCATTGCGGCGCTTACAAGGCAGCGCCTCCTTCACACAGCAAAGCTGAACGGCAGGATTAGTTTCGACAGTAATAACTGCTGTAAATTATCGTTCTTGCCAGCCCTGGCGATGTGGCACACACTTCCGGAATCGACTTTATGGCGAAGTGTGGACCGACGGAGCAGAACCGCACCCAGCGCCCGTCTGGAACCGGAGCCTGGAGATAATATGTGTGTGTGTGTGAGAGAGAGAGAGAGAGAGAGAGAGAGAGAGAGAGAGAGAGAGAGAGAGAGAGAGAGAGAGAGAAAGAAAGAAAGAACACATGATCACTCAGCAATCATCATCATCATCATCATCATCATCATCATCATCATTGTAGTCGTCGACGGCTACTTGCTAGATTTAGCTCAAGAAGTATTTCTTCATAAAAAGCTTAATTGCCACGCCTTTCCTGATACTGAGATTATGTTTATCAGGAGGGAAATGACATAAAAATGGAGCCATTATGTAGAAAATTGCTAAATTGTGTCATCAAAAGCTAGCATTGGAACAAAGGGTTATACACAAGCATTGAGTCAACAAACTGCTTTAACAACAAAATGAAATAGTCCTTGCCCACAACTACATGCGAGACATCATGAAATCAGAATTCCAGAGTACCCGTTCCTTCATACCAAGATACCCAAGAGAGGAGAGGCTGGTGACACTGGTGATGGAGGAGTGGCACTGTGTGGGAGTATGCCATGCAGTTTCAACATAAACAACCACAGTGACATTTTTAGTATTTTGTAGTTCTCATGACACCTTTCACTCATTGTGTAGCCAGTCTCAACATCAACAACATTAACGGTTATGACACACAATGACACAGGCCTTGAAGCTCTCAATGATACCACCATGACGAAATTCTACCAAGATAAAATGAAGTGAAAAATGCAGCGCTCATTGATTTTTGAAATAAATGCAATTGCATTCAAAGAGCAGTGACTAGTGCTCACGCCACTGACGATACCCATAAGATCTTATCTAGATAATATTAGAATTGCTGATAACAACCAAACGAAAAAAGGGTTTTTATGCTGTCAGATAATTAAAATGAAACTAAATAAAATTGTGGTGTTCTTGTTTTCCTTGAAGGCACATTATATATTCTGTCCTTCCTTAACCAAACTGTCAGACTGTAACAAACCTTATCGACCAGTGACGTTTGGAGTTATTTATAATAACTGCCATTTATTGTTGTTTGCTTTAGAGCCCTGGCGCTAAGATGGCGGCCACACGTTGTTGTTGCACGTGACAGTGGATTTAAAGTTGTGTTGTCATGCAGCTGTCTCTGTATGGTATTTATTACAGTGTGAGTGTGATGGAGAGACTACATATATTGGTGAGTACATACATAGTGTTTATGCCACAGTCTCCACCCTGAATTTGGATTGGCTTGATAATTTCCAGTAACCTATCATCTGTAGGTAATTTCTTCCAAATTAAAGAAATTTTGATCACGACTTAGCGTGGATTAGTACCAAAATGAACATCTCTGTATACCGTTTAAACACAAAATCTTAAATCATGTGGACTGTGACTGATGGTGACACAGACTAGTTGGCTCGGGATAATCTTCAGTCTTGGTGGGAGAGAAAATCAGGTCGTACAGAAATGTTCAACTCGTATAGGCAACATTCCACCGGCAATAAAACACTCCTAGTAGACGGTATCAGGACTAAAAATAGGAAAAACAGACACAAGAATTAAAAAAAAAAATGCCTGTAGAAGAAACGCAAAGCTAAAAAATGTAGTCACTATTAATTTATAGGCAGACAAAAATAACTTTTTTGTACATATTGTTTTCTTTAATGAGAATATATATATATAGATAGATATACGAGTGTGTTTGTTTCATAAATATAATATACAAACTTTTCTTACTCCTTGTGTGTTTCCTCAAATATATTATCCAAACTGTTTCTTACTCCTTTCAATAGGAATATATTAATTTAGAAATGGAGACAGTTTGTGACCTGAGGACACGTAGTTCAAATGAGAGATAACTGATGTAAGCAACTTGTTGATGTACCGATGGTAAATAAAAATTTTTGACTAGCTGTAGCTACAACCTTAACTTCTACCTCATCCTGTATCTCAGAAGTCTTCATTAGTTCCAAACTAAACCTTAATGATAAGACAGACGTTCTACGGAGTATTAAAATGTCCGCCATGCTCCCTGACCCCGAGCCTTGCCCGAAGCTCTATTCTCTTCTTCCACCAAGAACTTAGGTCTTCCTGTGATATCTGATACCTCTCTCGACATGTGAGTTTTTTAAGAACAGCACATTTTGTCCTACACAATACAGGCACCATCCGGCAGTATTTTCTTATTCGGATGCCTACATCCGGGCCTTTGTTTTATCAAACCTAGGTTACTGTAGTTCTTTCTTGCCCTGTCTTCTTCTATATCACAATTCCGAACTCCCAAAACTCCAAAACTTTGCAGCATTACTCATTTTCTAAGTGCTCAAACAAGATCATGCAAAATATATTTTCCATATTTTTCACTGACTTCCTGTCTTAGCCCTCATAGAATATAAACTTGCTACACCCTGGTTCAGGTTTTATGCTGGTTCTGCTCTGTCTTACTTTTTCTTAATTTTGAAGGAACGGCATTTAACTATAATAATTATATAAAATATACCTATAATAAATACAATAATTTAACTATAATATAATATTATTTTTAACTATAATAATAATCGACGTTACAGTTTTGGTGCAAAGTAATTAAAAACCTACTCATCAGTCATTTAATAGCCAGTGTCGTTGCTACTGGTTCAATAGAAACATAGTAAAGATTTATTTTAAATCATGAAAAATTGTCTGTCAAGAGCGTGGTCACTTCTTTAAACATATCATAATTCTAAGCAATCTCTGACGAGCCTCACAACCCGATTTGTGTGACTGAAAATGAAGTATGGCGACTTAGCGTCGAGTGCATTCAGATTTCGAGGAAACACAGGCTGGCGAGGGAGTGTTTAGTCTCTGGGGACAGTTGCTAGGGTACAGGGAACATGAAAACTCCTGAAGTGCAGCCATAGCTAAGGGTTTGTTTTCCAGTTCTTTACAGCTGTTCGCGTCGACAGCCAGGCAAACTAAGAACACTCGAGGCGCCGAAAGTGTTATAATAGTGTTCTATCGCCGATATTATTTAATGCCATAAATACGAGAAGAAACGACCATTGCAAATTAATAAAGCTGTTCCTTAATTTAAGGAGAACAGTGTCACGGACTATTTTGGAAACTCACTCATCAACAGCCGCACTTTACAGACCCAGATTTTGCACCGCTCCCTAGTTCAGAATATTAAGTCCTCTCAAGACGAATATTGCCATGCACCAGATTAGAAAGAAAAGGAGAACCCAATGCCTCTCTCGGATTCTTCCCAATTTTATTTATTATAATTATTTTTTTTTATTTTTGCAGGGGTTCAGTCTTAGTGAGTACGTTGAAACATGTCCTCCCCCAAAGGAGATTGTGAGTTGTAATCGCTTTAGAATAATTTAGGCTGCTTGCCACGGAACACCACAAATCGCCATCTTGTTTGTGACCTATTATATGGCGCCAATCGCCAGCTTGAGGTTGTCGGGAGCTTGTAAAGGCAGGCAATTTTTCTCGGTTGCCGAGAAGCGGTGGCCAATAATGTCCAGGCTGCTTCATGTCCTTCGCACTCCATACCCTGGGTCTGCAGCGACCCCGGCACTTGTGCGCATGCGCAGTTCATAACCCGGATATTTAGTGCACAGGCAACCTCGCGCATGCGCTTTAAGCACCAGGCATGTTCGCCACTGGCAGGTTATATAGGCAGGAATTTTCGAATAAGAAAGAAATTCTTTCTGCCAGTCGGTCGGACTGCGTTACGTCACCGTGTGTGCGCATGCGTGAGTGTGTAGCCAAGCATTCACGTCTGCTACAACGGCCGAGGTAAAAATGAAGGGTGTGGCGGCAAAGCTTCCTTAGGACAGCCTAAGGAGAATTTGCAACTTTCGAAAAGAAGACTTTCTTTTTATTCGATTCACTTTTATTCGCTTTCTTCTTACAAGTATTGAGCTACCAACCGAGGCTTCGCCTTGTACTGGTGGAGAATGTATTTAAATGTTTGTAGTTTTTAGAAAAAAAGGTCATTAATAAAAAAATTCAATTTCCCTCATCCCGATTTACTAAGGATTTAAGATTGTATGCTTATTTAATACTTGCTTACTGTTTCTTGGTGTATAAAAGATGATTTACAAATTAGAAAACGAAAATCAGAAAAAGCATACATATATATACACACCAAAATATGTACAAAAACACTCACTAAAACAAAAAGAGAGATAAGACGGATAGAAGATAGAAAGAAGAGGATAAAAGAAAATAACAGATTTAACAGTTCCCTCGGGGAGATGACTCCATAATGAAGGAAGCCACGAAAGTCGTTCACTTGTCTGAGGTTCTGTAAGTCACACCTTCCCACATGCAGTTCACAAACAGCTTTTAGCACCTGTCACAGGGACTCCTTGCCATACATCTTTCTTCAAAAAAGTCTGGTCCTGTAATGCAGCCTGTCTCCCTGGGCTTATTTTCTGCAGTCCGTGCAGTGTTTGGTCATCTCTTCTTCAGCTATGGGTTGCACCTTGAGGATGCTGGAAGTTGGTCTACTGTTACACCGCGCCAGACAAGTCAATTACAGGAATTTACGTCTCGGCAAAAGTCGCTTTTTTAAAGAAATAGGAGAAGAAAAAGGAGACAAGGAAGGAGAAGTAAAGGTGAAGTAACTTAATAACAAAAAAAAAAAAAAAAAAAAAATTCCACTGCTAGTTTTAAAGAAAAACAGAAATGTAAAAGTAGAATTTTCACTGAGGTAGCTTCCATTTGTTACCCGGTTGATATACATGTGTGTATATGTGAGTTCATCTCAGATATTTTATATATTTGTGTGTTCGTCTGTGTGAACACAGCGTGCATGCTAACAGTTAGTCCGTGCCTCCTGTCTATTTCCTGTCTACTTTTCCGGGTGTCTCTGTACCAAACGGCATTTAAGCGGTACTTCCGAATTCCCGGGTACAAAAGGAAGCCGGCGGCACAAATAAACAGAGCAGGACACAGAAACTGCATTATCTCCGTGACAGATACAGCATCAGGATTGAAAATTATTCTGACTGTGAAAGAAGCTGCAGAAGACAAAGGCGCTCACAGGACGCTGTGGCTTCTTCCCTTGTCCAAGTCCTCAAAGAAGAAGAAAGACTCCATGGAGATGAGAAAGGTGAGGAACACTGGTCAAGACAGTATCTAGGATAACATGTATCGACTCTCGGCCATGGTGATGTGACCAAAAGGATTGAAGATAATGGGCCACGATGTCTGTTGAAGTGTCACTCAGGGATAGTGTGGGGAAATTCCGACATGATCTATACTGGATGTGATGTTGCGTCCTTGAAAGTTTTTCTCTCTCGAGTCGTGAAAAGGTTGAGAATAAAGTTCATGCTCTTTCTTTGCTGTTTTCTCCACTAAAATCTTGAAATGTCAGCTCAGCCTTCTTACCTGTCTGTGGGCACGTGTCTCACGCCAGCTTGTGTGCACCAGGCGGTCGTTGGTGATAAGGACACGGGGAGGGTGGTGCACACCTGGCCGACGATGGTGCAGAGGGAGGTAGGGTTACAGGTGTTGTTCAGATCGTCCGGTCTATGTACCCGGCACCATGCTTCTCTTCTTGTCAGGTCCCTACACACTGTGGAGAATGGTAACAGGTTAAAAAATGAATGTAACACATGCATAAGCAGTGTAACGGAATGGTAACATGTAGGTTAACAAACTAAGAATAGTAACCATTAGGTTATTGTACTCAGGGATGGTAACACAAGGGCAAAAATGCAAGGAATGGTAGCATAAGAAGAAAATGTACAGAAACGGTACTATTTATTCCTCCCGCTCTCAGCTTCTCATTCTTCCACCTGTGTGCGTGTGAGAGTGAGAGAGAGAGAGAGACTTACACTTGTTTATTGATATAACCTTTTGGTTTGTCTTAAGGGGAGAATTATAAAGTGAGGTGGGGGAGTGGAGTGCGAATCTGACTTCTCTTTCTGTTTCAGTTGTCTCATCTGTGTACAAGAACAACAATCATTATTGCATTTGCTCAAACATGCAAAACTCCCTTAAGAAGGGGGAAAAATAAAACTGATAGTTCTCGAGAATTGTTTATGTCATGTTTGCTAACCAATAGGTTACACTACTGAAGCAGAAACACCGACAAAGGAAGACGTGTTATCCGACTTATTTTACATAACATCCCTGTTAGTCACAGCTGCCATCTTATTCAATCTTGTACAAATCTCTTAATCAACTCAGTCTAGTACTAATCAGTACAATACAAATTATCGATTATATCGACTTGTCATTTCTAGAAAAAAAATCTTCCTTTCTTAAGTTCCTCCCCCACTCCACCCCAAACCCCAAAACTTAAAATTCTTGTTCACCAATGGTCTAACGAAGCTACTTTTAAATTTTTTCCCCTTTCCACCATTTTTTTGCTTCCTTTAAAAAAAGTTTTGAAGGCGATGCACTTTGATATTTGCCCAGTGGCTGGGGCGCCAGAGAGCAGGGCAGAGAAGACGATAAACGGCGCAGAGTCTTGGCAGCAGAATAGGAAGTGCCAGAGTCGAGGCTGCGGCGAGGAGACTGCCCGGCGCCCCTGGTCCTGCGCCCCCCAAAATTGCATCCCGGGACGGAGCAGCCGGATCGATGGAGGCAGGAGGCTGAGGCAGAGTGTGCAGTCTTTATTTAGACCCTTGGTACAGCTCCGCCCGCCTAGCTAGCGGGGATGGAGAGAGGTTTGTGGGGTGGGGTGGATGTACAGAGGGTGGAGGTTGAAGGGATCTGACCTCTGGCTGTATACAGTGTCTCACGAGTTTGATTTTTGTGCTCCCTGAAGCTTTGGTATTCTTGAATGTGTACAACTAGTCTGATAACTTTGATTCAGTGTTTTTAATTGTAATTTCTTGCTCGGGAATAATGTCAAGGGTTAGAGCGTTTGCCAAGACGTGATTCAGGTATGGGAACTTACTAACATTTTCATGACATTAATATGTTCGCAAATAGAGATTAAGCTCATTTGGAGTAACACTTCCCCAATACACATACACAGATTCATCAACAAATTGTTTATAAAAGTCACCAGTAAACATTACCTACAAGGATGCAGGTCCAGTGTAGAAGTGTTCAGAGGGTGGAGCTCACCTGATAAAACTATCGCCATCTGCTACTTGCAGACAACATTTCGAGGAACTGCAAGTCATGGACTCGGTGTTATTTGCTCTCTCGATAGTCTCTAATCGCTCACTTCACGTTTACACGCCGAGAAAGAACGAGATAACCATTGAAACATGGTCCAGCCTCAGGCAACACTACTGTAGTAAATCACTTTTCGCTCCTGCGCCGTACTGCCCGAGAAAAAAAAGTCCTGTTTGGCATCCGCGAGGCTGTGCAATCTGTGATGGCATGATTAACAGTCGCTGATCACCTGAATGGCTTTGACTAAAGTATTTTGCTCCTTTGATGCTCTTTGAGGGTGGTCAGAGTCTTGAGAGGTAAGTTAGTACCGGCCGGGATGGACACTAAGCTTGGTGTCCTGCTGATGAATATTTGTAGATGTTACATGTTAAAAGGCTGTTTGGAGGTTTAAGTTTAAGCCAAGTGCATGTCGGTGAGCAAAGTACCCGTTAGGTTGTTTTTCTTCTGTGTGACTTTTAGGCAAAGTAAAACTAAACAGAGAGTTATTGACAGCAGTCAGATGAAAATACCATAATTAAAACAAAAGAAATGTAAAACATCGTAATTTTTTTTATCAGAAATTATAACAAATCTTTACAAAATTCTGCCTGCATACCAGTACTTTCGTCTGTCAGTCTTCGTGCGGTTAGAGAGACCACGCTCTGCGAAGATAACATTTAAAATGTGTGAAGGACTGAAGGCTGAAGATGATATTTTGTGAGCAGTGTGACAGTTGCCACTTCTTAATGAGATCAGCCTATTTTACTTGAAAACTTAGCAGCGAATCCCATCATTAAAACTGACAAGACGAAACGTCGATTCCGTAAAGATTCTCAAATCCTGTGTTGGAGGAAAAAAATAGCCAACGATTGTGATTGACAACGGAAAGGAGATAACAAAACAGTTTATGCAAATAAGGGAGGAAAGAAGCTGACTACAGTTATGACAGATTAGTTTGGATCCGTTAGGTGAAAAAATTAAAAAAAAAGGACTGGAAAAAAAAAACATTCATGATTTTTATTCTTATTGAAAATTCGTGAATTTTTTGAGAGCGCATGCACGAACAGGAGGAAGATACTGTCAGAAAAAGCCAACCGTTGGCCACGATTATTCTATTAGGCACGAATGTTGGGTCCCAGACCGGTTCACAGCATTGTTGGTGCAGTGATGAGTGTCTTTACTATTTTGCTCTGACAAGTCCAATATTGTATGCCGCTAAATGATTTCCTGCCGGAGGCCTTGGGCGGACCTCACCAATTCATCTCTGGATTTTGTGCAGAATAAAGCGGGGACCGAAGCCAGACAATGGCCAGCTGCATCAATACTCGGGTGTAATCAATGTACACGACGCTCGGCCTAGAACAAAGAACCACACCCGCTTGGAGGGGCTGGGAACAGGATAGGTCTTGTCTTTGGCGTAGTCAGTAAACATGTCTCTGTTTTCTCGTGCAAACGTCCTTTTCGTCCTTACAGATATCGCAAGAAGTTCTTTTGACAATTCGGGTGTTAAAGTCCGGTAGAGCAGTGACCAGATGATGTGGCTGTCAGGAAAAAAACCCCAGGTTTTTAACTGAACAAAAGTCTGTAGTTTGGTGTCAGTCATTAGTCAGTCATTGTCTGCTTGACCTTTGGTGTTTGAGAGAGGAAGTACAAACCTTCAGGTGTAAGTATTTTCTTGATCAAAGAGGAATAAACGGTCCGGTGAATGAAGGCATGAAATGTTTTGAAAAGTATCTTCGGTGTGCGTGGGGGATATGGAGTCTCGGATGTGGAAAGCAGACGACTATTTATGACACAGAAACACATACAGACAGACAGACAGACAGACAGACAGACAGACAGACAGACAGACAGACAGACAGACAAAAGGCACAGACCGCCCCACCGACAGTTTATTTAGCCAAATACCAACAAACACGTTTCTTGTAGACAAATGGCAGACCTGTAGGACACCGGGGCCCTATGATTGGCCATTAACCCCCAACATGCTAATGAAGCCATGCACGTGGTTATACCTCGCAGCACCGCGATGGCTGGAGACAGACAGCGACTCCCAGCGGAGAATTAACATGCACCATAAATTCAGCTTAGCTTATATCCCCTTGACCTCACATTTTCCGCTTTTTTCGCAGGAAAGGATCGAGCTTCTTGTCCTCTGCTGCAGTAAAAGAGAGGCGAACAAGCCGATAAAACGCAAATTAATTTGTGTTTAGCAGATTGATGTGCACTGCATCACGTGTTAATGAAGTGGATTGGCGGAAATGACAGACCAGACGACGCTGTGGATGGGGAGGAGGTCGTCTGAGGCAACAGTGAACAAGACTTTGATGTCTGGGAGCAAAATGAACCTACACACTGTCCCCTAAACAGGAATGACAGATAAAAGACGAAAGAGAGGAAGGCAAATAAACAAACAGAGAATCATAAAACCCAACAAAATAAATATTCAAAAGAAAAGAGAAAAAAAGGAATAGAAACATTGTGTAGCCTTTTCTTACACAAGCGACAACCTTGATTTGTTCACAACAGCCTCACCGACTTGAAAAGAAGGACGATTTCAGGCTCATTGAGACGAAAATTAAAAGAGATCCTAGTTGGCCCCACGATCAAACAGTCTGGAACCGGCAGTTGTCCCGGCGATAAAATGGCCACCACGTCCAGAGGGAAATCAGGGAACGGCCTGCAGCCAAACGTCCCGTTAGGCTCAACAGTCGCCTTCAAGTGCTCTAATCCAGTTTGTTTGTCGTCACTCAGGGAGGGGACCCAACTCTCCAAGTTCTTTGCCCCTTTTACCCCACGCTCGACAGATCACCCCCTACCCCAATCTACTTACTCCTTCCGCTCTCGGCGGGTGGCTCAACCGTCTTTTCGCGTCTGACCATTCTTCTCCACGTGGAAGTGGCTGAGCTGTCGGGCATCTCACCCAGTTTGTCAGAAATGGGCGATGTTTGCGCAACCACCGCCCCCTGTTTGACGAACCAACACGTTTGGTAGAGCGCCCGGGATGTCTGCCATTGAGGGGCTGCGAGTAAACAGATATTCAATTCAATTTGTCACTGTAAATAGTGGGCAGCTTCTGCAGCTCTCTGTCGATGGTTTTGAGTTCGTACTAGCGTGCTTTCGGGCTCCCGGAAGAATATTGGATCATTCTCTTCGGAGGCTGCAAAAATGACGGGAGAGTAAGTTCCCCCTAGGGATGTCACGTGCCACTGTTACAAGAGGTGCTGCGTGGCCCCGGAGGATGTGATGTTAAGAGAGTGTCCAATCACAGAGTATTGTGTAAATCCGATGCATATGTTCAGGAAAATCACATCTAACAGTTCTTCCTTTTGGCCGTAGTAAGCATTATTATCTCACTCACATACTCAATCATGCAGGAATGCACACCCATGCACGAACAGACATATATATATATATAGTTTAAATGAAAATGTTGAGGGTTGCAAGCCTGTGACCGTTTGAAAGCTTGTCTTAAAATATACAGACCTGTCAGAATGTTCAGTGAAGACAATATTCTCAATTTAGTATCATTCATTTATATATATATTTGAGAGTCATCAATTTTCGACCGACAAGATGATGAAAGAGGAGATAGAAAGACGGTGAGATGAGAAGAAGAAAAACAACAAGAAAATGAAGATTAAAAAAAAAAGACAAGAACCTCAAGTCCCGCGATAAGAATATTCCATCAAAAGCAAAAGCTCTTCACGCGTTCATGAGAGACTTCAAAACCGTGCTTTTTCACAGAGAAATTGCCCCTTCATGACATTTCGCAGTCTTAATTTCTGCAGGAAAAAAAAACCTCCAGACCTCGTCCTCCATCGGGTGACTCCAGTCACACAGGACAAATCTTTAAGCAAAGTCTTGCAGAATGGCTTCAATTTACACCGCATTCACCCACACAGGTCGCTGTTCACGGGTGGACCACGCACACCCATTATTCTTTGGCTCCACAGGCACCTTTGATTTTTGTGGATGTCAGCTTGTCCGCCGGTTGTAAGTTTTGCTTTCCCAGGCCAGCGTGCGAAAACTGCATCTGCTGCTCGTCGGCGCTCGATGCTGTGTGCTTTTCTTGTCTCGTTCTTGTGTCGAGAGAAATTCTTTCTTTGCCAGCTCTTTGCCAGGTGCCAAAGAAGAAATATTGGTGTGTTTGTTCTCGCAGCTACGCTGAGATAGTCGCGGTTGTCGCAGCAGCAAACATAATTATGTACTCTTAAGACCCAGCCTTGATAGGATAATCAATCCGCATATGCATGATCGTGTCAAGAAAAAGAGATTTTTAGGAGGTTTTTTTTTTAAAAAGGGGAAAAAAAATAGTTTCGTGACGCATTTCTGGAGGAGGTAGTACTTTTTTGTGACAGTTGAGATCGATGTAAGATAATCAATCTGTGCGCATGCCTGTGTGCGTTTATCATCATTGGTGAATTAAAGACACATTGATGAGTGATTTTCTGTAAGTCGTAACTGGAACACTTTTAAAACACATTTAGCTTTTCTTAGTCCTGAGACTTCCATTCTTATTCTGACATCCCTTTTGAAGGGAGGTCAAAAGGTTGACATCTCATAAGGTTGACAAGGTAACAGGTGTGCTGTTGTTGCGCCAAGAACAGACCATTCAATATGTCTACTACTACCTTCGTCACGCCCGCAGGAGGAATTGTTCGAACAGAACAGCCGATGACAGGTAAGGTGGCAAAACTCGATGCAGGTACGAAAGAAAGAAGTATCGGATGAGCTCTTGACCCTTGCTTGACTCGTCGTAACATCGATTTCGTACTGCCGGGCAAAATTTCTAGGATAGTTTGGAGCAAATGAGAAGCAAGGGAAGAGATTTATCTGAACGCACTAAAGGAAAGCAGGCAGGCGTGAGGAACGAAAAAAAATATCCAACAAAAATCAATGCCCGACTCATGCCTGATCTCAGAATCTTGGGTCTTAAGATTTTTGCTGGCAGTTTTTGCTGCCATACAGTGGAGACAAGACTCACCCAAGAGCGAGAACAGTCGTTGCCCGCCATGTTGAGAGCACTGCAGGCTGAGTAGTGAGGTCGTCTGCGGGTCTCTATTGTGTAGTTCCTGGCTAATGAACAGAGGTTTTTAAAAATAGTTGATGTAAGTCTATGAGGAATTGAAGGAACAGCAGGAGAACTGAACCAAGATGTGGACAGACGTTTGGCCACAAGGTTGAGGACAGAGATATAATCATACACACTGTGTTATTTTGATTTATTATTTCACTTTCTGTTGTACATAGATAAGTGACTAAATGACCAATTCTGAATCAGAAAGTGTTCAAATTTAACTTATTGTTAGGTTAGTATGTACTCATAAAAACAATGAAAAAGAGATTTCATAAAACAATGATATGTCATTTTCTCTTAAACAACACTCTGTTTATTAAGAAATGTGCAAGTATGTATTTTCTTTTAAAAAAGACTTCTGTGATAACATTCAGATTGTATCCATAGCATCTTCTTTTCCAAGTATAAACTATATACCTTGTCTTTTTTAAGGTTCTTCAATTATGTCAAGTAAAGCCACTGCTTTTGACCGAAGATTGTCAATCACAGCTCAGGCCTCAGGGTATAACGATAATAGTACAACCATGGCATTATTCAATCTTGTTGTGTCTTCTGTTGGTGAACTGTTTTGCATAACTTCGTTGTTCTTGCTATTATTATTATTTTTTTTAAATATCTAATTTTCGGAAGCTGATTTAAGCTTGATGTAGAGACACTAGGAGCTTTTGCGCTTTATGATACACTGAGAAACAGAGAAAGGCGTCTTTATTAATCTTACAGAACATTTTCCTGCAACAACCACACTACACAGGCGGTGCAAACTGTCTCTAGTGATAACCAGACTATCATAAAGTCTCTCATGCACGCTGACAATCGCGTGGTGCACCTAGTGTCGCCACGTGCACAGACATGCGCACTGCAGTCTTTGTCTTGGCCGCGAGACGCATCCCGATAACGTGTGGAGCGCAAAGGTCAAGAGGTTGAAAGACCGGCGTTGTACACAAAGGTGAGAGCCATCGACAGTACATGGGCCGTCATCATTTTCTCTTCAAAGACAGAAATTATAATTTTAAGAAAATAGTATTTAACTACTTGTCCCATCGTAATTATTTTTCCCGTGTACGTGCGAATTTTATGTGAAAACAATTTTGAAATGTAAAAGAAACAAATTTCTTTTATAACAGTATTTTGAAAATTCCCAACAACAACATTTTAGTGCAAACCATGTTGCAAGAAATGTAATGTTCTTGGACGTTCTGTTTTTCTGTGTTCCATAATGACACATAATCACTGGTCTGATCAAATCAGTTGAATACTTGGGTCCAAGGCGAGGATCAACGTGTGTTGCTTCACAAATGATAGTTCACGTGACGGAGATCAAAGTAATCGTGTGACTAATAATTAACCTAAAAGCAAACAGTTTTCAGATAATTCCTCGAACAGAAAAAAAGCTTTAAAACAAACTTTGACAACGAACAGCAGACACTGCAAACATGGGGAGAGAAAGAAAAGAACATCTTTCCCTAAGCCTCTTCCTCTGACCTTTGGGACAATGAAAGAAGTTTGCAGGTCTCGCTCTTCTTTTTGTGGAGACAAAAAAAGAACAGTGGGAATAGCATCATTTTGCACTTCCTTTCTCGCTCTTTCATCTCTGAATTAAGATGCACGTGTAATTTGGAATAATTTCCCTTTTATAAGGAACATGATGATACGCTTCACATGGCCGTGATCAAGAGTTAGCGTCAATCAGTCGTGACAAGATGCGATGGAGCGAAACAGTTACTGAGTGCTATTGTATAGACGGTTCATACAGTGAATTAATTAACTTTTCCTGCCGAGTGTTAATGTATATCACATCACTCAACCCCGATCTTCAAAATACGACATATTTTCCTAATTGTTGTAGTGGTAGGTGGGAGGAAGACAATCTTTGACAAGGAATGTCTGACATGATTGTATGACTGAAAGATACTGGAAGTTCAGATTCCTGAAATGTTGGCTCCCATGTCCCCTACTTTTGTCTGCTGCTACACTTGTAGGACATGATGAGTCATTTAAGCTTGCTGCAAATGCTTCCAGGATTTAAGACTCTAATTTATTGAAGACCATAATTATAAGATGCAAAAAATGTCTTGCTAGTAACAGTAACCACAGCAGCAATCCCCCTTTGGACAATGCTCGTCTGCTACCCTGTGCAGGCCACGAGGGTGATGGCTGCGTGAATAAGGGTCTTCATCATTAGTGTCACCAAAGATGACAGGTCGACGACTAGCACCGCCATCACGCTCGCCCAACCCAATTCCTTCCTTTCTTGTCGAAAACTTTGTTAAGGTCGCTCATCATCTTCAGCAAGACACTAGTGCGAGAGGCAGCAGCAGCATCATCATCAGCAGCAGACGACACGTGGGGCGAGACGGTTTCCAGAAACAGATAAGGGGCAGCGGACTCCTCTCGTCCTAACCTTTGCTTGTCTCGGTAAAGGGATGAGAAATGTCATGGGCAGGGAGTGGTTGCCTTTCTTCTTCCCCTTCTGTAGATTGCCGAACACAGGTTCTTGCCCCAAGTGGTCATCGCTATTTTTTCTCTCTTCTTTCGAAAACATCCCATGACTATTATTAACAGGCTATTATCTGGTAAACAAAAAAATACTCCAGATGCTAATATGAGAAAGGTTGGTATGAGTTATGGCTCCTTGTATAGTACTCTTGCATCTCCTAGCAAGATGTTTGTCGGTCCATATGCCCAAAATTCATCTACGAACAAGATTGTCAATATGTTTTCTACAAATGTGACTTACTAAATCTCGTAAATCAGTGTCTAGGCGTGGAACCAGGTTAAGAGTTTGAGGCCAAAATTTATCTTTATAAGAACCTCGTTTTATCTGTTAGATGAATACAAAGAAGAAAAAAAAAGGACAACCCAGTGGCATTCGCAAATACAGGCAGCCCCTAGTTCTAGTTACTGACGGACATCACGTGATTCACCACGCTTGACCGCAGGGGCCACGGCGCGCTGCGTTGATGAGTCATTGGTGTGTAGCCGCTTGGTCACGTGACACAAAGACGAGGTCCCGCCTGACATGGCGATCTGTCGATGCCCGGCACTTTCAAGGAGTCTAATGAGATTACTCCACTGCGCGCGCAACTCTTGATCTTGCGGGACCCTTGCGACAATGATCGCTGACACGTGACCAAGAAATTCGTTTGACAAACGTGTCTCGACGGTTGCGCTGCCCTTCTCCTCCTCCAACAACAACAGCAACAAAAGATACAACACGCACGACCTGACCCTGACGTCATGAGGTAGTGTCTGAAACGACGAGGAAAAAAAAAATGACAGAAAAGAGGTCTACGGATGGACGAGGGGAGGAAAAAGTGTGTGGGAGGATGCATGATTAGATAGGTGGCGCAAATATACACACGCCAAGCTGTTAGGGTGAGGTCCTGGACCAGCAACTAAGAGGTCACCTGGCGGACTGTTATCAATCCTCTTCGTATAGATGTCGGCAATTATTCCCGTTACACCTAGAAAACAATGGTTTGGAGAGAAAATTACATAATTACGTGGAAACCTGTCTGGGAATCGATCAGCCTAGACCCGGCTCCAATGGGAGGGACAATGTAAACAGTGTGCCTCTGGCGTAATTACCACGTATATCTGCTTACTGTCTTTCGACATTAATTTTTCTGATCTTGCAGATTCCTTGTTTTTATTGCTTGTGAATGAACACTAGTATTTTCTACAGATGCTCAACTTTTTTTCATTGCTTTTTTAACTTTGAACAACCGTCCATAAAAGCTAGCTTGTGACGTACTACATTATGAAAGAAATAAAAATTCAATTATAGAAAATTGTTTAAAAAAAAGAAGAAAAATGTAGAAAATTATCTTACAATGAAACAAGACCAAAACGTGTTTTAGTTCAATCAATCATACAAATGATCAATGAAAAGTATTTTGGATAAGCAAACAATAAAAAAGGATACATTAAAAAGTATGTATCAAATAATTTTATTTTTACGATAACCGTACATCAACTCCTACAAAATTTTATTTACTGTTTTACTTATGTTTAGACTTTAAAGCGCTACATCCAATTTCTCATATCCCACTGCATTTTATTTCTTTTGGTTTTGGTGACCTTTTGGAATCGGTTTCTCTAAGCATTTCTTTCTTTCTTTTTTCTTCTTCTTCTCCTTCCGTTTTAGCGCTTCCTACTGTCTTTCATTTCATTTCCTTTTCTTTTTGTCTTAATCTCTTTTTTTCCGGCACGCATGAAATCGCGCCAGGCACCCCCGACTTTTGCTTGTCTTCCGCCCTGTCTATCCCAGCATGCAGCGTCCTATCCCAGCATGCAGCGTCCGCTAGTTCCTGTGGCGCGCGCAGTGGCGTGCCGACGTGGACGGGACTGGTGGCCAAATTATAGCGGCCAGCAACAATTGCCGACACTGGCACCGGCATGAATTATTCACCTGTCATTTCGGTTACCTTTGACAGAATCTTTGTCGCCGCCGCTGCAGGATAAACACGGCGGGTATTGATTTGGCTGATTAGACAGGAAAGCCGTCAATTATTCTCTGTGCAAAGAGCCTTGCGTCATGGTTGGACACAACAGCTTAGCCAATGGCCTGCGAGGCTGTGGCATGTCTTAATCACAGCTGTGCCACATCTTCAGACACTTCGGTTAAGGCGTGAAGTTTCCCTCTCCAATCTTTGTCATTGCTCCCTGGTTGACATATACCGCTTAGTTTGTCTTTTTTTCTTTCTTTCTTCCATTTTTGTCCTACCCTTCTTTCTTTCTTGCCTTCATTCCTTTCTGGTCTTATTCATTTTGTTGTTGCTGTTGTTGTTGTTGTTGTTCCCTGTCTTTATATCATCCCACTTTTCTGATTTTCATCCACTCATTCCTTCGTTCCTGTCTACTTCTTTCTTTGTCATCTCCTTGATGATCATCTACATAGCTTTTGGAAGGTTGTCTTTTTTGTCACCGGAGTTTAAAGACATTGCACACTTTTCTCTAAATAGCTTTGATGTGGTGTTTTTTTTTCTCCCCAATCTTTCACGCTGTCTGGGAGGAAGTATCGCTGTTTCAAAGGGAGACAAAAATCGAGAGCCGGGAAGAAGCGGAGTATGATGTGGAGCTGAGAAATTTTCAAACAAAACGTCGTTTGACTAGAGCTTTCTTTTCTCTGTCTACCGGAAGTTCAGGCGGAACTTCGTGCAATCTAAACTTTGGAAGCGTATTTAGGACTCGGTGGGATTTCGGATGCCAACCTCGAGACAGTTTTCTTGTTATTTCCACAATAAATCCTCTTTTCTTTCATCTTTTTTCTTCCACCGGATCTACAAACTATTTATTTTTCTTCCTAGAGATTTTCTCCAGTCATTTGTGGGTTGATGGAGGTGGGGGTTGTGTAAGAAGGGGTGGAGTAAGTAGGGAGGTAGTCATATGTAGGCATCGGGTTGATGTCCTTTTTGAATTTGCTGGAGGCGGTGTTGGAGTTGTCTCTCCTATCAGCTACATCAATACGTTCAGAAAGTTTTGGTTTGTTAAATAACCAGCATTAAGTTAAGAAACTAATCCAGAATTTTAAATATTCAACAGTCTGTTAAGAGACAAATATTTTAAGCAACCAGTAGCATTTGTAAGTAATAACAGTAATGAGGATTCAAACATGGAAGCTTCAGCTTCTGGAACAAGGACAGACCTCCCTGTATTCACAAACGTTGAAGGTTTTAGCCTTGCCCTAAGCTCTAACAAGGAAAGACAGAAAGATTCTCCTTTTTCAGCAGGAAACAGTCCAACAAATATTGTAAAAGAAAGAGCAATGCTAATGGCTACGGCAGCGCTAATGATATCCGTTAATAATCCTCCTTGTCCGCGAGCCACCTTGAGATAAATGTCGATACCGGAGGCCAGTTATCGTCTACTGTAGAGGTCGATCGATCGATAGCCAGGTATCGATGACATCCTCAGACTGCCTTACATACCAACGGCCTCCTTTGGAGACGTATGGCCACTCGTTCAGCTTATGCACTCAAGAATTTTAAACTAATACCATGTAATACATTTTCAGTAACACAGACTCGTACCATGAAGGGAAAAAAGCGAATTCAAAAATTAAGAAAGTGAAAGAAATACAGATAAAATATTTGATAAAATATTCGAATCAATTTTTTTTCCTGCTTGCCTTCATATGTGTGGGAGGGGAAGTGCGGTTGCGTGCGTGAAATCCTGTAGGAAAATCCCTGATCGTAAGAAAAATCTTTTCCCAAACCATCAAAGGTTAAGAATACCTCTCTTACCTTTCTCCGATGTTTGCTCAGCCTACGGGACAAAAGAAGCCGATTTGATTTCATCTGTTAATGCCTATCATCTTTTGCCCTTAAAGAAGAAAAAAAAATGGGCGAAAAGCAAAGCTGAGAAATTATCTTGTTTGCTGCCCCCCTTCGCGCCACACGTCGCCCACGCGAAATCAATCACTAACAAGTCAAAATGATGTTTACTGGCCCTACTAGGAAATATGGCCAACATAGCCATCCCGCCACACCACCAGGCTTGCGTTGGAGGATCAGATAAAAGTCTTCTCTTGAATTGCTGGATCGAACTGTACTGAAGAAAACCTTGGCTCTCGACCGGAAACGAAAAAGCTAATAAACAGCAACTCTTTGTGTCGAATGTGAGAGACTACTTGACAGGATAAGAAAATGATATGAAGAGATGAAAAAATTCTTTGGTTGGTTTGGTTGGTTGGTTGGTTGATTGGTTGGTTGGTTGGTTGGTTGGTTGGTTGTTTGGTTTGGTTTGGTTTGGTTTGGTTTGGTTGGTTTGTGTTGGTTGGTTGGTTGGTTGGTTGGTTGGTTGGTTGGTTGGTTGGTTTGGTTTGGTTGTTTGTTTTACTTTACCTCACAGTATTTTAGCCTCTGATCATAGCTATGGTCCCACAGCAACATCAGGTTAGTCTGGACGATACTTCATCACTACATAGGCACGTCGCCTGTCGATTTACCTTCTCTTCATGAATACAGTCCCCGCCTCCTGTCTGTTACCGAGGACGTGGAAGCAGCTATCAGACTACAAAAGAACACGTTAATAACAATTGCCATTAGGCAAAGAAAAACCATACTCTGAAGAAAAGCAACATTTTCCCAAGTATTGTAAGTGTAAATACGCCCTTATCACCAACAGTTTTTCTCTTATTCAGACATTGTGCAATTTTATTAAGGAAATGCTCATTGCCAGTAAAGCCGTACATACTCTTAACCAGAGGTGGGATTGGCTAAGGATTATCTCCAAACTGATCACGGCAATGCCAACTGCACCAACTGCCATATAATTAATTGTGTCAACGTGCTAGGAATGCCATTCATCCTTCTCTCGTTTCCACCATGGTCATTTAATGTTCTTTTGATTGCTATTATGTGGATATCAAACACATTTACTGAGATTAACAATATACTTATCCGAACAAGAAAAAATTCTTTAATGGCAGAAATATACAAATATTTTCTTTCAGAAAGACAAGTACTGCTTGTAGTGTTTCAAGTTAGAGGATCAGTAAAAATCATGTCAACATTTCATGAATCCTAAACTGGAGTTAGAAGGCCCAGGAACATCATTTCTCGTGGACATAAAAGACTTGTCAATGTTCTTATGTATGTCACGAGTTGAATCTGGATAAATTCATGAGGGGCACCAAACAGGATTCAAACGCTTCTAATGGACCTGACATTAATTGCATGGTCCCTCATCTTGGTGGTGGTCAGGTGGCGCAGTGGCTAGTGTGTCACCACTACAACAAAACTTGACTGTCTTGGTTTCAGATCTCGTCTCAGGCACGCTGTTCTTTCTGTGCATGTGGCACCTGTTTACAAATGGACAACACATCGTTAGGCATTAAAAAAGAAGCCAACTAAGCTGACTACTTGAGATAACAACAACATCGCCTGGCAACTTAACGATGTTTTGACTCCATGTTGTTCCCCATTCAATATAAGTGGTTCACTTTTTTTCTCTTTGTGTTTTACATAAGATTTGAGAAAACGTGAATGATTTTCAATATTTCCTTAACACTTTGAGGTCTCGATGTTCTTGTGTTACCTGTAAATGCATGCCGTTAAATGTCAACATTACTGTTCCTCCTTGTCCACCATATTTGCTGTTGTCTAGTCACCGCCACCGTTTGTCTCAGCAAACAGCCATCGTGTAGTAATGATTATGGGCGCAGTCTCCTTGATCCTCCTCTGGTCTCCTCCTCTCGCCATTTCCCGCCCATTCACTAGGAGGTGTCCATGTGGCTTGAAGCAAACATCGCCTCCACTGTCCCTGGCCTTCCTGCAGAACTCAAAAGTACCCTGCTGTTCAATCCAGCTTCGTTTGAAAACCAACCCCTTGCCCTCTGTACCTGGACACTGTGTGAGAAATGTCTGAGTGGACCCGGGAGTGAGTGTATGATGTCTGTACGGGTACAATTGCTTAATCACCTCAACTGCAGGACTTCGCTACTTCATCATCAAGCAAAAGGCAAGGCAAACGGAATGGACTAATGACACAGCCATGAATCTGTCAAGGAGTAATAACGGGGTCGATAAGCAAATTCAGTTCTGCTTCTGTCTATGGCGAGAGGAAGAATTAGAAGAAACACAAAAAAAGAACAAGGCATGCCTTTCAGCAAGAAGCACCATTTAACTACCAGGCCTGGAATACTTGTGGTCGTGTCGTTTAACCGGAATGCTTGGATGCAGCGGAACTTTTTATGACCTCCTCGGGACCTGCACGCTTCGCTGTTTTGCCCTGGCTCACATTGGCCTGCACTGATCGAACTTGTCAACACCTGTCTTTCCACTGCATTGGATTACTTATTACATGATGAGCACATTTCTTAGCCTAATCCTGCTTTATACTTCTTCTTTCTTGAGTTTTTTGTTTGTTTGTTTGTTTGTTTGTTTATTTGTTTGTTTGTTGTCATTTCTATTCGTTGTCTTTCATTTATTAATTTTTTTCATTCATTCGTTCTTTCTTTTTTTCAAATGACAAAGAGTCAGGCATCTACTTACTTTCATGTTTGTTTTTCTTTCAATGTCTTTTCATTTTTCTATTGTTTCTCCTTCATTTTTCCATCAGCCGCGTTATGTCAAACACCGGCATTTTCTTGCAAACTTCTTTAAGTAATTTATCAGATATGTGACTCTGGAAAATATTGACTTGACCATCATAATAAAAAAGTACTGGAAAATGTGTTCGGTTAAAAAAACCGTATTGTTTTTGTGTCTGCTCTATTAGGTCTGACTAGATTCCCATGGTCCTGCGGGGTCCAATGGGGTCCTGTGGGAGGAAGTATCGTGCCGACTGCGGTCTAAACTTGAGCTCGCCAGCGTGCGTGCATGGCCTTTCCCCCCGACATGCAAATTGTCCTCTCGTGGTCACGGAACGCACAAGTGTGTTTGCACCAGAAAACCTGGAAGACTAGAAAGTCCGGAGTGACACACGCAAATGCCATTCTCAGAAGTTCAAGGAATACCATAATACTAAGGTCATTGAATTTTGAATGCATTAGAGGAAAAAGTCAATGAGAAACTCGTCACTCAAACCTCTTCAGGGTTACTCATATTGCCAGAGGACCACTTCAGGGTATGGCTGCATAAGTAGTCAAACTTCTTTCTCGAACGTAGAACCGATCATTAAGTCCTCACGAAGAACTGGCCTTGTGATCACCTTTATCAACGGAAATAGAGACCATTGGTGCAAATTAATAAGATACGAGGATAATAAATAGTTTAGGAGCAACTCAAAAGACTAGTGTAATGACAATTATTTTTAATGTTAGGGTAAGCTTGGTGTAAAATACTATTTTAAAAATGTTGGATGCATGATTCCTCTTCTGTTCCCATTTCTTACAATGGCGGAGGCCTCGGACATTTGTGTTGTTGACCACTGTTGTTGACTTTGCATGGTAATCGTTGTAGGCCGATATCTCAAGAAGAGAATTTGAGAAGTTAGTATCTTGTACTTAGCTTTCTTTAATCATCAGAATAAATGCACCCACTAGTGCTTTAAAACATATGCTAGTATTAGCGCATGGTAGAAACAAGGACGTGTCTAATGACTCCTACCTTAGTCTGGAAGTCGGATAAAAGAAGACACTTTGTCCTTAAGGTATCACACACACACGCTGTAACGGAAAATCTTCGCACGAGGTTTTGACGATAACTGGCAAATTTAAATACAGAGCTAAAGGATTTTGTTTCCTCCGACAAAGTGACTGTGTGTACACGTGTGTCGTGTCTAAGCCTTTTTCAAAAGAAAGGATTACTCCGGAGTTTTCTCCTGACACGAATGTCTGTTGGGAAAGTTTAAAGAAGTTGGCTCCGGGACGGCCACAACAAAGAAGGTGGGAGGCGAGGCAAGCCCCTCTTCATACTCTCATCGATTCTGGCGATGAGGGACGCTACCTTGAGAAAGGACGTGAGGAGGGAGGAGGATGAGGAGGAGGTGTGAGGGGGGAAGAGGAGAGGGCAGCGGGTGGGAGTTTGGGACCGCGATAGCGCGCATTGAAATCCTCGCTTTTCTGTCCAGAAACCCACGCAGACGGCAACGGGAGGGCGAGGCGGCGCTGCTACAAGAGAGGCTGCAGCGCTGTGCGGCACCGAGAGAACGGTCGCTCTGGTGTCGCTGGTGAAGCCGTGCGTAGAGAGAAGGAGGGAGAGAGTGTGTGTGAGAGAGAGAGAGAAGGCGGGAGGTACGCGACTGCAGCGTGCGTCAGGCTCTGTGCAGAGGCGCGCGGCAAAGTCTCAGGCTGCCGAGTACATCTCACAAAACTACTCTCTACCAAATCCAACGAAACTCTTTGGACTGGCCATGAGAAAACCGTTACCGTTCAATGGGATTCAACTGTAGGCAAAAAGGCCAAGGCACACTATGTGGCGCAAATTGTTTTCTTTGACGGCCAAAAAATCCTTGTTTTACAACGATATATTTAGCGCTCATCTCCGGTAGTGTGGGACAAGAGACTAGCCTTCCCGCCGCTGTTTGGAGGTTTTATCAAACTGTATTATAGAAAAACTTTAACGAAGGTCGAAAGATCCCAGAAAAGTGATTGAAGGTGAAGCAAATACTTGTTTTGCAGTTCGGTAAGGTCCTATTAATTTTTTCAAGAGAATCAACACTGTCGGACAGTACACTCTTCATAGGGAAAAGTACATTAAAATTTGACAGAGTGCAGAGACTCAAACGGCTTGTGCTGAAATTCTTCTGCAGTCATCGACCATTGTCTTTTAGGAGTCTTCTGTTATTTTTCCAAGAAAGAGGTAAGTTTTTTTTTGAATCTCACATTATGTTTTTATCTTTTTTATACTTTCATTTTTTGGTGTCGTCATTAATCCCCTTTAATAAATAAATATAATAATTTGTATTGTACTCACTTTAGGATAGTTTTAATATCTATCATCTAGTTGCCCACACCTCATGCTGGTACAATTTTTACAGAAAAAGTCGACAAATGGTGCGCAAAGTTAAGTCTAGGACCTTTGAATAAGAGGTCTTCAGTTACACACGAGCTCAGTGTTTGTAAATTGTTAAATGCTTATTTTGTTACTACCAGACCGGAGGGATTCAGCTTCCTCAGCTGTTGTGCAATGCTTGTTGTGCGATGCTTATTTTGCTCATTTCCATTTAATACGCGTATACTAAAATTTAAAAAAAATTGAGTAACACGAAACAGGTATCATATCTAAAACAAATTATCTGAGAAAATAGGAAACCCTTGGATATTTTGTTTTTGACGTTGTAGAAGGAAGGTACTTAAAATGTTGATTACCACAGAATCCGATAGTTGGATTTTGAAGGAAAGTGAAAAATACAGAGAATAACGGACGTCTGCCATCATGAGTAACCCTGCTTTCAAACTTTGGAAAGTGTGTAATACACCGCTGAAATACAAGACGAAAGATTGATAGACAGATATCAGTGAACTGATGAGGATCGTTAGTGTGTAGTGCGATATTTTCTTTGTTTGTAGTGATTAAAGTCAACGGAAGTGCAGCAGCGTTGCATCATGGGGTACACGCCGACCTTCACATCAAAACTGAGCCTGGTCTGGGATCGCTTCCAGGACAAGATCAAGAACCCGACATCGCAGCGTCGTCTGGTGCTCATCATCGTCTGCATCGCTCTCCTCCTCGACAACATGCTTTACATGGTCATCGTGCCAATCATTCCTAATTTTCTACGAACCATCAACGGCATACCGGAAGAGGTCGTCCCTGTGGAAGCTGAGGTCATCATTGATGGAACTGTCACGGAGATGTACGTGGAACTGGCCACCTGGAACTCCAGCTGGTATGAGGATGGACTCCAGAACAGGACTCGCTACAGGGCAGTGACACCCAAGCTGGGGAAGCTGCCTCCACCTCCAGTGAGCTACGGGAACGAGGGAAGCGCCATTGGAGTTCTGTTTGCTTCGAAGGCGATCGTCCAGCTTTGCGTCAACCCGTTCACCGGAACCCTGATGGACCGGATAGGCTACGATATTCCACTGATGATAGGGTTAGTCATCATGTTTCTCTCCACTTCGGTGTTTGCTTTTGGTGAGAGCTACGCTGTGCTCTTTCTGGCACGTTCCATGCAAGGGCTGGGATCCGCCTTTGCAGACACTTCAGGACTGGCCATGATCGCAGACCGGTTCACGGAAGAGTCCGAGAGGACGAAGTCATTGGGCATTGCACAGGCCTTCATCTCATTCGGCTGCCTTTTCGCTCCACCACTTGGGGGCATCCTGTACGAGTTTGCTGGAAAGGTGGTCCCTTTCCTGCTTCTGGCTTTCGTCTCTCTGTTTGACGGCTTCCTGTGCTTGATGGTGATGAAGCCCGTGCGGCAGCAGCGCAGCATGCTGGCTCCCGAGGAGCGACCCAAAGGCACGCCCATCTACAAGCTGTTGATGGACCCTTACATCGCCGTATGCGCCGGCGCCCTGGCCATGTCCAACGTCTCGCTTGCTTTCCTGGAGCCCACCATCTCGCTGTGGATGAAAGACCGCATGGGCGCCGATGAGTGGGAGATCGGCTTCGTGTGGCTTCCGGCCTTCATCCCGCACATCTGCGGCGTGTACCTGACTGTCAAGTTGGCCAAGACCTACCCGCAGTACCAGTGGCTGATGGCAGCGATTGGCGTCTCGCTGGAGGGCATCTGCTGCTTCTTCGTACCTTTCGCCAAGGCCTACTTTGTCCTCATCTTCCCCATCATGGGCATTTGCTTTGGCATCGCACTGGTGGACACGGCCCTGCTGCCCATGCTGGGCTACCTGGTGGATGTGCGACACGTCTCTGTCTACGGTTCTGTGTACGCCATCGCGGACATCTCCTACTCGTTGGCCTACGCCTTAGGTCCTGTCGTCGCTGGCAGTGTCGTGCACGCCATCGGTTTCCTGTGGCTGAACGTCTTCATCTTCCTCACCAACGTGGGCTACGCGCCCGTGCTGCTGATGCTGCGGCATGTTTACAAGTACAAGCGGTTCGACAACGAGGACGATGTGCTGGTTAGCGAGCATAGCGAGCTTGGCCAACCCTCCTATAAGACGTATGTTCAGAACGGAGGCGTAAGCGGGAAACCAGAACCTCTGGACGGAGGAGACAACTTTGCCAACCATCTCAAGATCAGCAACCAGCGGCCCATGTACAGCGGAGAAATTGACTGCTATCCACCATCGGGTGATGTGGACTATGCCTACGGCAAGGAACCCTACTCTTTTTATCAACGTTAGTCCTGTCGGATGGTGGGGTCACCTGCCTGACCCCTTCTCTGGAGACGATGCAAAGGCGGCAACAGTTTGAGGCTGACAATACCGAGGACATCTCACACGAAGCCAGTAACATTTACTGGAACACGATCAAAAGATGCAGACCGCACAGTATTTTAGCCTTCAGTTCTTGCAGAAGAATGTCCATTCTTAGACTTACTGTCAGAAAGGTATTTTGTTCTGTTCCTTATTTTAACCTTTGTTCATACGATGTGGACATTTTCCCTGCATCGAAATAATATGAATGAAGTAAAATACTTTTTAAACACACGTATTTCCTCAAAACTCCAGAACCAATATTTTCACTCTTAGCTGCATCATCAATCGTTTTGACTAAGATACATGTCAACGAAGACATCAGCTTTTTTCTATGTTTGTTTTTCTCTTTATTTGTCCATTTATTTTCTTTTATTTGTTTAGGATTTTTTACAATGAGAACATCATATTTTTTTCATTTTTTTCCATAAGAATTATGTTTGATAAAATGTAAGCGTGTTATTTGTAAGATTATCAGAAAATGACTGCCTGTCCAACAGCCTGTTCTCCTGTTGATTAGCAGTCACATGACTCGATAACTGTTTAACAAAACATTCCACTCTGTGCATGAAACACGTTGTGCATTCCATTCTTGTGTTTGTGACAAAATGTCTTTCACCTTTGATAGCAGAGTGGAGACAAACACCTTTGTAGCCAAAATTCCATTTCTCGTAAATTAAGATCCGTGTTAAGTCAGACTTTAAAGAACTGTTAATGAGTACATCTGAAGTTAAGGATAGTTGCAGTCTGGTTGATGTCTGTGATTTCATGCCTTGATGAGATGTGACCAAAAGCCATTTAAGGACTGTGATTCCATTTGAACGCTGAGCTTATCTACAGTTAGTCACAAAGTTGGATTTCTTTATTCGATTTATAGCTGTTTATGAAGTTGTCCATGAGTAGAATGGTTACAGTTGCTTGTAAAGAAGTGTAGGCAAATGAGTGTTACCTGTTACAACTGTAGGTGTGTTAAGCATAAGTGTTACATGTGACAGCTGTAGGCCTGTGTCAGTGTCTGCATGGTTACTGCCGCTAGACTGCTGCTTTGATGAGACATGATGATCAGAATGTCAGAAGGACGTGTGGACTCCATGTGTACCTTGGTGTGAATGTGTATGTGAGTGAATGTATGAGTTTGTGTGTGTGTGTGTGTGTGTGTGTGTGTGAGTGTGTGAGTGCATGAGTTTGTGTGTGTGTGTGTGTGAGAGAGAGAGAGAGAGATCTTTTATACTGTAAACTCCAAGTTGATGGAGGCAGACATCAGTAGATTGTTTTTCCTCGAGCAGGTGCCCCGTTCAGTGACTCTAGTCTCTCCAGAAAGCTCCTTTCAAGCACACGAATTCCCGCCCTTGATGGAGCTCTTCTCACCTTTTTGCACTTGCATTAGCCTCACTCACACCTTCCCTGTTTCTAGACCTTCCACTCCGTCCCTCTGTACTTTTCCCCCTTTGAACGCTTTTGTCTTAAAAGCGGTGTGTACTGAGTGATCAGAATTGTAGAAATGTATAATAGTTAACATGATTTGTCATAGCTTTAACAGCTTACACCGGGTTTCGTAAGAGAAAGCCCATTTGTCACTAAAACCCATGCTACAACCAAGCTTTGTTTTGATAAATGATTGTTATGGATAAAAAAATGAGAATACTTTCTTCTGTTGTTCTTGCTCGTTAATAAGGAAACGCATCCCGTTGGTTACACGTGTGTTAAATTAATTTAAAATATAAAACATGTCAGATATGTCACAGCTACAGAGTGATATCATGCAATACACATTTCATATAAATTTGCTTTCAGAGGAAGGATATTACACAAAAATTTAGCTAGATGTTTACTTTCAATGTTTCACTTCCTTTAATGCCACATTCAATTGTTTCTTTTTTTTCTATCTATTCCTGTTTCTTTATCGTTCTTTTCATCTTGTCTCTTTATTATTTGTGGTGATGTGTAAGTGTTCTTTTGACGAGAAATATGTGCTGCTGTTTGTGTTTAATTATTTTGATTTTTCTCCTCCCCAAGGAGATAGCTCTCTGTCTGACAAGTTCTCCAATCTCTTACCTATTTTCCCTCTTAACCACTCTGTGTCTCAATCTCTTTTTTTCTATGCATCATTTCTCTTTCCATCTCTAGATTGTTGTACACATTCTTCATTGCATTCTACAGTAAGAGATATCATAGAAGCCCTTTAATTTTCAACATAATGCGTGCCGCCCGTCTATTTACATTAAACAAAATTATCTTGCATGTCTCCACTTTTTAAAAAAAAATTTCTTTCGTACACAGAAAACAGAACGAAACAATAAAGCTCAATGGGAGCATTGCATTGCAGATTATTCTTGCTTCAAACACGTCGGCTAAACACAAAAAAGTAGAAAAGAAAAGAAAACAACATTTTTTTGCATTCTGAACAAAATTACTTGGGAAAGAAAACTTGCACTCAAAATATTTCACGCGGAAATGGTTTTTGGCATTGATTGCGAGGTTCAGTTTATGTTTCTAAAAGGCAGACATCAGACTACATATATAGAATGTATATTTTGTACAACGTACTTCAAAAAAAAAAAAAAAAATTCCCGTATTGATCTTTATTCACACACCTTGCTTACCAGACCTGATACCACCAAAGAAAGGAGAGACAAATGCAGCGGTGGTCATCATTAAAAGTCAGCTGAAACCATTTTCTGCGACACCTGACCTGAAAAATCTTGATACCAGATCCAGCTAATGGTTGCTCCTTCCAAAAATAGCTTCCGGCACTGTCCTTACAGAAGACACAGGTCTGCACGCACGAATAAGTCTTGTGAACAAACCGCCAAACAACACAGCACTTTTCAAGATAAAAAAAAAGATAATTGTTTTGATGATACTGGAAGAAATCTTTTGATAAGGCATGGTCGATATTACGACACAAGAAAACCATAGCCAACGGAAGCATCTCGTGCCTCTAATTGTGCCGACGATGGCGATCGCTGGAGGTTCAGTAGGTCTTAAAGGGAAAAAAAGTCAATGGAAAATTGCACTGTACACACTTTTGCAAAGAGAGAGTATTGATGGAGATACAGCGGGCGTTTGATCTCAACACAGGTGTTCGTCACAACTGGTATAAAATGTCCATTACAGTTTGTTTTATCCTGTCCTACACATGAAGGGCGATATTTTATCTCCATGGGACACTACACAGGGTGGATCCCCTGCTTGGGGTCTTCAGGACTGGAAGACGGTGGAAGGACATTTGGCAAAGATGTCGGTGTGAGTAGTCACGTGTTCACATCTTTCTGCTGCAAAATGAACACTCGTCGTTTATCATAAAGGAAGTAATTAATATAAAAATTGTCATTTTTGGTGGTTTGGTCCATTAATCAGTTTGTTTCTCATCTGCCCCGATGTCATTCTTGAGGCGTTACCTCGTCTTATTTGTTTCCATTTAGGTTTGTTTGTATTTTTTTTTTACTTCTTGCTTTTTCATACAAACCGCTATGCATGGGACAGTTACACATTCACATAATTCATACCAAGGAAATACAGTTCATATGTGGTTACTTACAGGGCTCTTCCAATGGCCTTAGATTACACAAGCACCTAGGAGTGGGTCCTCAAGGGAGGGTTTGACCCTTTTAGACTGGCCGCCCGATATCAACCAATGTTTTTCACACATCCACTTAGTTTCTCTCTTGTTGTCGGAGTTCTTGACAGCATAGCAAGTAGTAAGGCATACCATAAAAATGTTTCTAAAAAAATTCTTTAAAAGTATTTGTAAATTGAATTCCACAGGTCACAAGTTTTTTTTCCCAACTCATTCCAGCCAAGAATGTGTACCGCAAAATGAACAACTAATAGAAAGAGCAATGTTACAAACATGGGTTGAGCTCTCCCATCAGAAGAAGAACATTTAGTGTCGAAACGTTCACCACACTGCAGTCCCTGGTGTTCAGTTGCCAAACTAGCACAAGGAGTGTAAAAGACATGTAGACACTGTGTGATTTGTGATTTCTAGTCAGGCAAGTGCAGAGAAATAATCACAGAAGGGTTTAACTGTGATGGCACTGGCAATCCAGTCGCATTGACTCACACCTTTAGCAAGGTCTGGCACCGGACCCACAGCCAGGGAGGAAGCATTAATCCTTAAAAGGACAGTCCTCCGACCTCTTCATTACGTCCAGCGAGACTCCCATTACACAGGCGCTCGAGGTTTTGTAAAGATGTTTGCGGGGATTTTAATTTGCCACTAGGATAAAACACTAGGGAGCTTGAACTGCTTTCTTTAGTACATGGAGTGATGTTGGGTTAGGTGAACATTGACAGGACTCAGATGTAAATCGGGATTACAGCATTGTGGAGACATCGAGCGCCGACACAGAGATGTCCAAGGCGGGCAGACTCATTTTGTCAATTAGAGCTTAGCTTCCTCACTTTCTTCCTCAACATAAAATGCTTGCTGTTCTTGTTTTTCTTGATGTTCTTGTTGTTATTATTGTAATTGATGTTGTTCTTCTTGTTCTTTTTGTTGTTCTTGCTGTTGCTGTTGTTCTTATTATTCTTGTTGTTGTTGTTGTTGTTGTTGTTCTTCTTCTTCTTCTTCTTCTTCCTCCTCTTTTCTTGATGTTCTTGCTGTTATTATTGTAATTGATGTTCTTGTTCTTTTTGTTGTTTTTGTTGTTCTTTATATTTTTTTCCATTATCTCTCCCTTTCTCTGTGATTTCTTCTTCTTTCATCCGTGATTGCAACATTCGTGTACATTCTGTATGCACAGAACATACAGCATGCAATAGTATGTGAGGAATCTGCTCTCTATGCACAGAATAAAAGTTTGATAGTCGATTTCTGAATAAGAGTCAATAACGACTACAAGCCACCATCAATTTTTTTTTCTTCTTGTTCTCCTCAGTCTCTTTTCACATTCGTGTTTGTGCGCGCATCTACCTTTTTCAGCCATTCACTCATTGTCAGACGATTTCCGGCAGGACAGGGCAGTTAATTCTCAATTTTATTTTCTTAACTCTCCTGTCCTACAGTTCACTTCTGTTTACTTTGCCTGCATTCATTTACTTGGAAAAAATTATTTTAATTGAAAAATCACCATCTTGATATACGTATTTTTAAGTAGAAGAGGCACTTGGCCTTGTCAGTAAATATAAACCTGAGACTAATGGAAAATCATGAATGTCATGCAGTATACGTGTCACACCGCCAGGTCATAAAGATTGTGAGAATATCAGACAGAAATAATATCCTTGTAAACATTACTTCATTTTTCTCTCAAAAACACGGCCATTGACAGATCGATCATGGATGCTAAGCATTTTAATTACTTTTAATTGTTTATAATTCACTCTACTTTCTCAACTTTGACATGAATTTTTACAAGGAGAATTCGAGTTTTACTGAAAGAGAAAAAGACTGATTCATAGACCCTACCGCCATATTTTTCACTTAAGTCCTTTTCAAAATCACTTTCCATTTTTGCTAAACTCTGTCTTGGTCTCTTGAGTTAATAGGCTGAAATTTTTATTCATTAGTATGTTATTTAATGACTTATTAAAAGTGATTCGAAAAGCACTAAACTTATACCTTCAAAATTAAAAAGGCCAAAAAAGGTGAAGACAAACGTTTTGTAAAACCTTTCAAAGAGAATCTTTGTATTTTATTTTCATAAAACGTTGAGTACATCAAAAAAATGTAAGTAAACATATTGAAAGTATACAAAATATTTTTTTTGAAAGAGCCATGTCAGTTGTAGCTTGTGAAGTGTATTATTAATTATTAATTATATACTTTAACATTTTAAGCTATTAGTATTTATTTTACATAGCTTTTGTTATGTCGACAGTGTAAAATTTCAATATCGTAAGATATGTCAACGTTTTTATCCAAGAACCATGCCGGAAATGCATGTGTTTACAATAATTATATATATATTACAAATAAAAACACGTAGAACTAATTCAAGAATCAAGTGGAGTCATATAAAAGGAGAGTCCCATGTGCCATTATCGGATAAATCCCATATGGGCCCTAGTCTTTCAACATTGTTTAGTCTCCCTCTGGGATGTATATCGAAATCCCATTTCCTGCAGGATGACAGACATGTGGGATGATGGGGAGTCTATGTCCCCCTACCACCAGCCTCCCTGTCGTTAAAAAAGGAAGGAAGCCAGGCCCCGGCGTGTCGAGATCGCCAAGTCTGTTGTTAGGAAAATAAAACTCACACTCGGAAAAAACAATAAGGTGCTTGATGACTTCTCGCAAATGCTTGGAAAGAGAAACCTGTGTGATTTGCTGCTGGCGAAGGCATTCGGAATCATTTATTCAAATTTATCGGCTGGAAAGCAGCCTGCTGGCAGAGATTTATCACCTTCTCCTCACCATAAACGAGAATGAATGGCACTAGCTCAAGCATCCAGCCTCGAAAGCGACTGGAGAACTCAAAATGATTTTCTTCCTTGAGAAAATGTGCGCGGCATTCAAAGGTCTTTAGAATGTGTACAGTGTGAGGACCAGGACAGGTCAGAGACAAACAGAAACAAAGGTAGAAAGGTTTTTTTCTGGAGAGCATCAGACACAGCCTAGTTGCTACAAATACAATCATCAAGGCCATGATGAAGATCTACTGATTTTTTTATCCTGAATAATTTTCTGTCATGGTCTCATGGCGAAGAACCTACCTACATTTCTGAAATGATGTCCTCATGGCATGTATAACAAAAAAATCTGATACGACTTTTATTTTTAGGTTTAAGCGGTAAAATTGTTTACTCTACGAGAACAAGGTGGTGAATGTTTATCTCACATCATCCTGACCGATTTGTTTATCTTGCAGGACTTGTCAATTGTGTGTTGCACGTGGGTCGTGCATAGCACATGTCTTATCGCTTGAATTCTTCTGAACTGTTGTCGGCCAAAATCACTTCTTTTGTTTTACACACAACATAATGTATATAAAATATCAAGACTGTTAATACTACACTGATCACAATGTTAGTGGTAGTTCTATTGCCTTTAAGTTTGGCGATGACCATGATGGCGACCACAACGACGAGAATTTTTTCTGAGACATTTATGATAGGAAAAAAAAAACAGTTTACATTGTTTATATGTAGATCATACCAGCATGATTAAAAAGTACCTACAACAAGTTTTCTATCAACTTTATTAGAATGTACTTGCTAACATGCACAAAGATGCTGACCTTTTGTCCCGGGCTTCAACCCATTAAAAAAATGCGGTACTCTCATGCAAATTACCCTCGTGTTCGTTCGAGAATTCTTAGAAGGAGGAGAATGCGTGTGAAAATGACGTCGTCAGCTCTGGATGTTGTCGATACCTCAGATGGTGGTTGATTGACATCAAAGTCAACTCAGATGTGTGGGAAGGGGTCGAGAGATTAATCAATGTACAAAGAACGAGGTTACTGACTGAGGGTAAGAAAAAAGGTCAGGTGTCTAATCTCATGGATTACTTGATTTGGCAATATGTCAAAGGGTGATCAGTGCTTTTCTACACATTGTATTCCACCCTGCACTAATGACCAAGAATGGAAGGACTACCATATTTCTGATATCTTGCCATGAAAAACAAAGACAGGAATAAATCAAAGAAGAAAGGGGAAGAGATAGAGAGAGACATGGAAGATTTTCTCAACAATTTTCTCGTTTTTCAAACAGTATGAAGGTTGTTAACTCGAAAATCGTATTAACATCTACCTAAACATATTAGGTTGCACCATAATAGCACTGGAGGCAAAAATAATCTCTGCGTCCTCCCCCTAAAGCTTAAGGAACTCTCATAATTAAAAGTTCGCAGAGAGGCGCTAAAAACGAGCTTTAAAAATCATCGGAGACGTATTCGACTGCCATTATGAAGGGGAAGAGTGAAGCTTCATGTCAAGATTTGAAATCCATTAAGGCCTCATTACAACCCAGGGGCAAAAGTTGAAGACGTTTCTCCTTCCTTACTTTTTCTTGTCAACTTTTAACATTTTTGTGGAGAGACAGAATGAGACAAGAGCTATATATAGGGAGAGAAAGAGGGAGAGAGAGAGACAAAGAAAAGAGGAAAGGGGAGGAAGTGAAAAAGGAACTTGTCAGGCGACTCTCTTCCCTCTTTTGCCTGTATACGGATATGCCGTCTGTCTGGTGACCATGGTATCGGTTTGGCAGTAGTGGCGGTGGTGGTGGTGGTGGTCAGGCCATTAGCAGTGCCCAGCACCTGATCAATGGCCATCGAAAGGAGCAGCTGCCGACTTCCCAGGTGCTGGCAAGTGGTGCAGGCAAGTGGTGCAGGCGCGGCAGTTTGAATCGCTGGGAGGCAGGAGAGTCTAGGAGAAAGGAGACCACGGTGGTGATGTATGCTACGAATTTGCCACTCCTCCCGTCCCCCTTACCCCAGCCTCCTTCCCGAAACACACACACTTACTACAAGAACATCCACAGTACTTTGCTTGCTTCTTTGTGAAGTATTGAATTCTGACATCTCTGTAGTTGCCATTATTTAATGGAAATTTGAAATTTTAAGTGTTTTAAATACTTTACACAGTAAAAGTGATAGTAGCGAAAATAGTGGTAACAGGACAAAATATAGGTGTAAACCCAAGTTATTAGACCTGGATGTACAAATAATAACAGACTGGAGCCTATGAAGCTGTGGATTTAGTAGGACATGAAGAAGAACTGTAGAAGTTCGTAAGACAAGAGCTGTATGACCTCAGGAGAAGAACTGTAGAAGGAGTAAGACAAGAGCTGTAGGAACCTCAGGAGAAGAACTGTAGAAGGAGTGAGACAAGAGCTGTAGGAACCTCAGGAGAAGAACTGTAGAAGGAGTAAGACAAGAGCTGTAGGAGTAGCAGGGAAAAGGAGTGGTAGTGGTGTGACATTGACAAAGCAGCAGCATCGCTGTTGAGGGAGAAAGTGGGAGGAATAAAGTTTAAAATGTGGTAATAACGCCTGAAACAGAATGCTATAAAATATTTTAAAACCAGGTTTGATTCAAGACAATCAAACTAAAACCAGTTTTATTTTATTTATTTATTTTTATTTTTTTGGCGATTGCAATGGGTTTGGACTTTAAATGCGAAGACAAACCTTAGAGGTTGTCAGCTTGACCACTGTATTTACTTTTATATGGGAGTTCACAGCAGGTTTTGAATTATAGTTTCTTTCTTGGTATTATATTTCCTTTGGTATTATCTGTATTCAGTTCCTTCTTCCACATACGCCAGATCATTATTACACAAAACAAGAAATCCTTCAAGGCGAGTTTGAGAACGAAACACAACGGGAAAAAAATGTCTGTTTAGGAGTTACATTCTTGCATGTCCTTCCCTCATGCCTTTCTACTGGTTGGGGAAAGAGGATGGACTGAAAGGGATGAAGATGGATTGTAAAGGAGCAAGTTCAGCAGATCGAAGATGAGCACGAAGGATGGTCTTGATCGTCTGCAGGCTCGCCTTACCGTGTGAGCTTGCCGAGTCGCCGGAAGTGAATGGCCTCTCTGGTGCTACGTGACATTTTCAAATGCTTCTGGAGCTGGACCCTTCGCCTGTTGAGAAAGAACAGACAGCGGAGTGTGGAAGCGCAATAATCGGTGAAAACAGTGCCTACAGAATACGTTTATTTTAGTTTGCACCGAATGAGTTTGGTGGCCGGGCATCCGAGAATGTGAAACAAGATGGGCCGGTTTGCTGTTTGCTCTTTCTCTTCCCCTCCACGTTCCCCCCGCTTCTCACTCCAGGTCCTATTTGCTTCTCTTTCTCTCTCTTTTTTTTCCACTAGTCCCTCTTTTCAGTTCCACTCTGTACTTCGTATTTTATTTTTCTCTGTTTCTTTCCTTCTCATTATGTATGTTTATTTCTTTCTTCCTTCCTTTTTCATTTATGTTTGCTTCTTTTTTTCTTTCCTTTTCCCCCTGTGTTTCTTATTTTCTTTCGTCCCTTATTTTCTTCTTTCTTTCTCCAAGTTTCACACTTTCACTTTTTCTTGATTTTATTCTTTTTATGTTTATTTCTTTTACTTTTAATTTTATTATCATTTTATGTATTTGTTCATTTATTTATTTTTGCTTTTCTTATCTTACTTTTTCTCTGCACCTTTTCTTAGGTCTTAAAGTTCTGTATTGTAAGGTAGAGATTGTATCAATGTTGCACTTTGAATAAATAGTCGCTCTTGTATTCATGTTTACTCATTTGTTTACTGCTTTGGGGGAATTGTCGTGTTTTATTTTGTGGAATTCTGTATATGACAAAAGCAGGATGTTAACCACTAGACAGAACGAAAAACTTAATGAGTTAAGGGCATAATAAGTTATGTTCGTGTACATCAAATTACTGTAAATAAATTGTTCTTTAACTGACATATCTTTGATACACTAAAATACAAAAATAATTTCTTATTTATTATTGAGGGTGACTGCCCTGTTGTAAGAGTCTTGCTTCAAAAAGAACATTTTTAAATTTTTTAACCGCAGTATCAGGGTCCTTGGGAAAGCCTACCCAAACCTGTTTTTCCAGTCAGTATTTTATCGGAGGGGTCCCCCTTGTAATTTCTCCCACGTAGTATAAATATGATTAAGATCGTGATTGATCTAATTCAACAAAACGAAAGAAAGGACGAGAGGAAGAAAATTTTTTAAAACCTAATAAATATATTGGAAAAATATGATGGCACAAAACTTTTTAGTATCTGACATTTTTATCAAACCCGAGACTAGCAGACGTCATATAAAAATGAACTTTATGGTTCGTGTCTACCCTTTGTTATTTTTTTTTTCCAAATGAAGATGCAATAATATTTTTGCTATCTAATATTTCCTCGAGGCGCATCGTTTGATAGGAGTGGATAAAATTGACTTTCACGTTTTTTCCCTGTTTTTTCGAGCTTTTTGTTCCACATGTGTTATTTGTGCTATAGGGAACCTCGACTAAGCAACACATGCGTATTTGTAACTTTTTCCGGAGTTCCCGGAATGTCGGTTGATTATTGAACATCTCTTATTGTCTCAAGAAAAGGAAATTTGTTTGTCTGTCTTTGAGGTAACTTTTGCGATGTATTTGCTTCACAAGTTTGAAGAATTTACCCAGAAGGTGAAACCCCGATGTTCATGAATGCAATCATCGGTTATTAACACTGTTCCTACTCCAACATTATCCTAACTTTCTATCAACTTTGCATCATCCAGACAGTCTGCTTAAAGGTATTCTAAGGTTCGTGAGACAAATGCACCATCCCGAATGTAGACGCCTTTTTCAAGTTGGATGTGTATGTGAGGATGGTACAGATATTAATTAATCCTGGTCTGTGTGGCAGGCAGCGGAAGATCGAACAGAAGTAGACAGTGAGAAATCAATCAACAAAATCAAGTTGCAGCAGCGAGATGATCTATGGATGTTTGAGAAAAAGCGTTTGCCCATTGCTTTGGGAACAAACACTGCTTGTAGACTGCTGTGCCAATTATGCTCCTCCAAATTCATTAATTTTTTTCTCCTGTCTGTGAGAGCGTGACAGGCCATAATGAACATTTGCATTTTCGTGCTGAGATCAACACAGCGTGATTTGTCTGTTTGTGTAACCGTCAATCACCTCGTCATGGACACGGATTCTGGGAAAAGTGTTATGTCACGTGGTTACCACGCTGCATCTTAAATAAAAATGACAGTGAAACCATAAATGAAACATAAGTTGGTAGACTATAATCTGGTAAAGAAATAAATAAAAAAATAAACAAGAAAAATATTAAGGAAGAAATTAAAAAATAAGTCCATTCAGTCACACAGAGCACGTTACTCCTTTACTACGTTGTCCTGACGTAATGATACTACTGAAGTATTTTAAGTGTATCAAAAACGATTATATGACAGGGATATCATCCAAGAAACTCCCTGATAATAATAGTGAAACAGTCTTACTTATTTCAATCGTAATTCTCTACATTTGTCACTGCTATGATAGTTTGTTTTATAACTTGTTCACAAACAAGATTTCTGAGCATCACGTAGCTTCTAACAACTTGCTTGATTTTTACATTAAAAAAAAAGGTGAGAGTAGTACACTCACAACATGTGTGTTGCTGGCAGGCATGCACAGTCACGTCTTAAATTCTCCTTAATGCAATAAATACAACCTCTGATATTTTCCACGATAGCTGTAACGATCGAGAGCGCGCCGAGCGTAACTGCGTGTTTACCCTCTGATCTTGTTAAGACACGCCGCACGCCAGTTGATCGAAGGAACACAAGACGGCATAAATGATCGGAAAACACAATAATTTATAATTTCCCCTTCTGTGGCCTAATTTTTCTCAGAGGGATGAAATGTCTTGGAGGAGGGTCGAATCTTGTCTCAGACAGAATTCCTTCTCGCGTGGGTTAACACGTCGATAATACAGAAGATTGTCAGGGGCAGACCTTTGTATGTCCCACTAGAACATCTAAATAAATTAACATTACAATGTTTGGTTAGTAAGTTATACGTTTGTCAGTTTCTCAGTTTTTAACAGTTTTTTTCCAGAATCTTCTATCATAAAATCGCTTTAAATAATTTTGTAAAAAATTTCTCTATCGCGAAGAACATCAGAATAGTTGCAAGTTGTTTATGTTTAAGTTGCAAGTTGCTTAATGCGTTTCCAGCTAGTGATTGTTTTTGATTGGGATGATAAAAAGCAAGAATAAAGTTTGTTATTCTGTTACTTGGCTAGGCTGACAAGTTTTTTAATACAGAAACGGAAAGCTAACAACTGGATAAAATCTGATTATTTGTTTCTTACAGTCTCTACAAAACTGAAGATTCAAGTTTGCACATTTTTTTCTGTTGGAATTTTGTTTAATAATGCATGAACAAGGGGAAAAAATAAACGCACATTTTGATAAATAAAAAAGGAATTTAGCAATTCAAAACGTTTTTCAAACGTTTGACTTTATGCATAAATAAATGAATAAGCAAACGACCACATTTAAAAACACATACGCCGCCTAAAGAAAACTAAGTCGCATAACTTAGCACACAAACAGAACAAGCTGATAGTCGGTTTGCTTCTGAACGTTCACAGACACAAAGACCTATACAGAGATGGGACACGCATCGACAGTAGTGTACATGCCGAGTCGTTCATATCCATGCATCAAGTACTTTTGTACGCATGAGTGAACATGTACACAACTCAAATCGCACTCTCCATACTTAATGCCTGTTTCTATATTTATGAATGTTGCTATACTGACGACATACTTTCTTTATTATTTAGTGAGCTCTAAAGGATTGTGTGTTTGTGTGTGTGTGTGAGAAAGAGAGAGAGAGAAAGGATAATGACAATACTTCTGACACATACCGATGTAGAAGTACAAATATGTTCACGACCAACAGCTCTCGCACATTTTGACACAATAACCAAACATAAAATTAATGGTATATTAGGTTTACTGATACCAAGGTGCACTGTTTATCTCAATCCATTATGACAGCATAAAGCAGCACTAGTCACAAAAGTAAATAAAAATAAATTCAAAATAGACATTTCTGATGAAAGAGAAAAAAATCATCACCCCTTGCTATTGTAGGCTTCTTTGTGAAGCTCAGATTGAATACGGATTGAGTTGTTACTCCTTTAAGAACACACTTGACACATCCTCACATGTTACATCCTGACACGCCTGACACGCCCTCACTCACATCCCGTACAAACCATACCTGTCCTTCGCCGTAAGATCGAAACATTAAACCGCTCCCGCGCCCTCGCCAGGACTCCGATTTTTTGTTTTCTTTCTGTTTCTTCTTATTCGTGCAAAGAGGACAAAAAAGGTCGTTAGTATCTTCGTGTCGCAGTTTTTTTGGACTGCAACTGAGAGATGAGAGAAGAGAGATCACTAAGGGCGGGGAACTTGGTGACTTCCTTCAAGACGTCTTCCAAGTGGAAGGGGTTGTGTCTGGCATCGCTCTTAAAGACTTAAAAAAAAAAATCGGGTAGGTAAATAATTTGTCATTTATTTCCTATCAGACATTTTGGGAGCGACTGTCAATATTAGTAACATGGAGAACAAATCTACACTTGTCTCAATAGTATATGATGGCTTGCGAGCTGCACGCCACAAGGTTTTGTCTCACTGAAAATTTGCTTAGACCACTCGACCCAGGCACACTCAAACCCACACGCATGCACGCTCGCACGCACGCACACAGCTTTCTTAGCCAAAAACCACCTTCCACCACTCGACAGGCGGTAATGAAATTCATGTTTTCCCTTGAGATGACACACGACACCACCACGTCCCGAGAAAGGGGAAGCGAGATATCGGGACATCTACGTGGACCTCCTATGACCGCACGTTTGCATTGATGAGCAGATTGACTTCTGGAACAACCCGTCTGGTGATACGGCACTCACGGCATCACCGGGGCCACGGAGTGTTGCCTGCCCCTGGGCCGTATTCATAAGCATTCAGCGCGAGCGTGTCTGTGAAACGTCTGAGGTCCAATGTCTTCCTCCCGGCGTCTTCACTTCACTCGCGGTACTTTTCAAAGTCAACGGCTTCGTGAAGTACGTACACCCTCTCTCTTCTCACTCTTTTGCCTACTTCTTTTCACATCCAGGCTCCTTTTTGTTGTTCCTCCCTCCCTTCATCTTTCTCTCTCTCTCTTAAAAAGAAGTTGGGGCGATGAAAGTTTAGCAATTCATAAAATTAGACTATTAGATTATTTCTGAAAATATTTGCTGCTGGTAATGTATTAGCAGACTTTCTTAAGCTTCTTCTTTGTGACTATGAAACTATTTTGGTCGCTGGGTTATTTCTCCAAACGTGGTTTTTTTTTTTTGTTGTTTGTTTGTTTATTGCTAATGGCCGTATTCAGACAATCTTGACAAATGGTTCCGAAATTTGTGTTTACGCGTTGAGGGCGTATTGAATGTTCCACCTTAGGGAATTTAAATGATGACTTGTGACATAAAGGCATTTGAACTGTAATTACCATAGTTTATAAATTCTGGTTTAGTGGCAGAACATATGGTACAGAAGAAAGAAGTATTATTTTGTCACCAGGGGAGCTGTTCAGAAGGGTACTAGCATGTCTATTTTGACATTTAGAAATTTTGTGTTTTTTATTCACCCCATGAGGGGTATGGAGAAATGTTAACTATACACAGCCAACAGGTCACCGTATAGAAATGGAAGTATGGAAGTCAGGGAAATCGTCTTTATTTAATATCGTGTTCAAGGCATTAATAAGTGATATGAAAGGAATCTTCTGATCAAGATATATATCACCACTCTGTCAAGTTTTTAATTTTACGAAGACTGCTGATAAAAAAAGTTGTGCTAACTGAGACTGGTTTTCTCTAACCATGACTGGGACTCTTCTCTAGCCAAACCTGAATTTTTTTCATGGCATTGTTTATTATTAGCCACCTTTGATACCAAAAGTAAAAGTGAGAAAATAATAATAGAGGTTCTAAAAGTACATGTACCAGCGGATAGAAGTTTATTAAATTTAGATAAGAACAACCATTCAGTGGCAAAGGAACAGTGTGGTTTGGGGGTGTGCGCTTCCTAAAAATTAAATACTGAAGAAGAAAGTATTTCAGCAAAAAGTTTGTTTCGCCCTCCCATCAAAAAAAAAAAAAAGCAGTCTCTTCCTGTGCCACTTCCATTCGCTGATTTCTTTCTCTTCTGCCTGGACGCCGAAAAATGAAATGTTCTTCTGTTGGTTTATCTCAAATTAAAGAACATACAAACTGAGCTGATTCCTCTCAAATACATTTTTCATCCACCCTTTTAAGCGCTCATATTGCTCATATGTCAAATCACAATACTAATTAAATCCTCTGTATTCATTATGACACACATCGTTTAACTCGTCTAGATGACCAACAGTGTTGGTCTGAACTCGTAGAACAGACAATCGCGATCATTAATTGCTTTAAATTGTCCTTCGTCTTCTGTTTGCGTGAAAATTATTGTACATCTATCTGTTGCCATGAAATGTTACTATTCAATAGTGCTCTTTCAAAGAAAAATATTCTGTGTGGGGTTTTTTTTGTTGTTTGTTTGTTTGTTTGAGAAAGTGTTTGCTATGAATACTGCATGAGAAGCCAACTGTTCATCTTTACTCTTCTCTAGTTTCACACAAGGACTTATTTATATAAAAATATTTATATTTGAGCTTCGGGACTGTTAGAAATAGAACAATGAGTACATATTTGACACACATACAATTGGACTTTGAGCTGCACAAGTGGAAATAGCTTTAAAACAGAAAGAATCTGACAGACTGTAAGATTGGAAGAAATGGAAACCAAGGGGAAAAAAATAGGAGACAAAAAGCAAGAATGAAGGAAGAAGGGGGAAGAGAGAGTGATGAAGATAGTTCAAAAACAAAGTGAAGGCACTCTCGAATACACTCTCTGACTGTCACATACTCTTACACATACTCTCTTACCCACACTGTTACATCACCCTTACCACACCAACCCCGCACACACTCACACACACACACGCACGTGCGAAGTAACACGCAATCATGCAACACGAAGTTCTGAAGAAAATGGGGGCAACAAAGGAAACTGCACAGAAAGTGCATGCGGCTTGCCACTTCCGGCCATAAAGTAGCTGCTGCTGCTGAAGCATGAGGAGACGCCATGTCCGAACCTTCCGCGATGCTGTGGCAGGCCCTCCCGCCACCATCCAGGGGGCGCTGTAGCGGAATGAAGGCGGAGGCCGCTACACGTGTGTTAGCATGCTTGGCTGCACCCGTGGACAGAAATCAATCACTGATTGCAGACACGCGGCTCCAGCACGCGCACGCCTCGCGAGTGCCATCGATACAGCGGCCCGGCAACAGGGCCACAAGTGCGTGGGGATCCCGGGGTATCGATACCCTGCCCAAGGGAGGAGATGTAGGAAGGTGTAGATAGGGTTGGAGAGTCGGGTGTAGGGGTGTGGGTGCGTGGGTTATGGTTAAAGGGGAAGAAAAAAAACTTTAGAGTTCACCTGGGTGTGTTCTGTCACGTAGACGGGATTTGGGTGGGACCCTCACCTAGCTGGGGTGGATGATTACTTGGGTGTGTACTGTCACGTGATTGGGGTGAATGGTTAGTCGGGTGTGTAATGACAGTCAATTCGGGGTGGCTGATTAGTTAAGTGGAGACTGTCACAAGGTGTTTTGGAGGACGAGGAGGGTGTGTACTGTCACGTAACTGTGTGGGAGGAGTAAGTGTGCATTAGGTCCCCTACTTGTGCTCGATGGTAATTTCAGTTTGAACTGTCAACAACTGGATAAAGAAGTTCGATGATAAATTTTGGCTGTAATTTCACGAGCTTGTGCTGGAGAACTTGTGCTGTCGAGTACCTGTGAGCCTGGATAACACTGCAGATGCTCTCCACCGTATACCATGCAATAAAAAGATCGCGATGTTTACTAGCCTGCAATCAAAACAACAATTCTGTCTCAGTGTACAGCTTATATCTGTTTTCTCTATTGCCTACACATAGTATGAAGATAATCTTCATTCTTAGATTATCTCATACAACGGAGTACCCCAAACTCATATTATCAATATTACCATACCAGTAGTATTAATCACCCGGATGTGTTTTGTCCTCCAATACCATCTGGACTTGTTGGTTCGAGCAATAGGAGAAGTTGATATTCTGATGCAAGGGTCTTGAAGCAGTGATGTAGATATTTGCCGCACAATACACCATCCAAGTAATGGTATAGAAGGTTGCCATCTTCTGAAGGCAATGTCCTTTTCTTGCTGAGGCAACCAAACAGGTTTCCTGCTCTCGTTGGTCCGCGAAGCAACTTGTTGGCGCTCTACACGTGCGGCTTCATCACCCGCGAGCTGTGGATGGCGACTGCACGTCCAGAAGGGACGTTAATGTCCAAGGGGTCCGTCAGGACTGTCTTTCACGGACAACCTCGCCGCCGATGTTTGATTTAATGTTCACCCAAAGCTGCACTTCAGGGACAGTTACAGACTGCCATATTTCTGAGAGGCTGAGATAGAATGTTGGGATGTGAGTTCGGAGTGGGATGAACAGGTTGCAACATTCTGTGTGGGGTTGCATTAGCAGTTCTGTCTTCTTTCCACATGTAGACAGGCAGGTGTTTTACAGCCAGCCAGCAAATAAAATACATCACCACAAACACCAATATTCTGCAATCTTCGTGTCTGTTTTTACAAATGGGCTGTGCATCAAGTAGAGAGGTATTTTCATCTTGATTGTTAGTCTGCAGTTTAAAACTTTAAAAAAATTCAAGTGTTGAAACATATCATTATGTGTGATAATAATTATTTCCTATACTATCTCTTAATAAGCATCATATAACACATTTTTCGATACATTTACACACATATACATATCTATACACTCATAAGTAAAAAGGTGGAAGAAATAGTGGTTGAAATGTTGGCGATGTTTTGTCTCGCGCTAAGACGATGACCATACAGCGTCTTCAAAGTTGAACACAAAAATTCTTTTTTGTCCATCCCGGATCGTTGACCTAAGTCTGACCTTTTACTCAAGCAGCCTGTGTTAACTAGCAATTCTTGTCACCGGGTTAATGCCGACATCGAGTCTTAAAAGTATGAGGGCGTGATCCCCGCGAGCACATTAGCAGCGGCAACAACAGAGGAGCGATACCAAAAGTGCTTGTCATCAATAAGACAAACATACCTTGCCGGCGTAATGAAGTAGCTGTGAGTCCTTAAAGCACAGACTTTAATCGCCTTTCATTAGCTGGAGGATGCCAGGCTTGTGTCAAGAGCAGCGGGGTCATCCAGCGCAGGGATAATTCGAACCAGCGATATACACGTGTCGGTCGGCTCCTAATTAGAGTTCTATACAAGCAACGAGTCCTCGGCTCCACCCAAGAATCTTTCAGAGCATATTACCTACAAACACAGCGCAGTTTATTGCTTTGAAGGTTTTTTTGGTTGTTTTCTTATCGCATTCTTCGTCTCCACTGTAGTACCACGTTACTGTAGACATGCTTAGTTTATTGCTGGTTGCCCTTAGAGACTGGTATACACAAGGGAGTGGAACCGAAGTCCTCAGGTTTGCGTCACAAATTTATCTTTATGTATGTTGTGCAGGTTGTACACTGACAGATATCATTGATGACATGTTTACTGGAAAACGACACCTGCATTACCCTTTGGTACATCCGCAAATGTACATCAACAACATTTCTCCAAGAGTAAATTCAATTTAGAATGACATTTTGAATAATCGTTACATTGCGATTTTGTAGGACTATCTAGAATAGAAGTATGTGTCTTTCCTGCGTTCCTGATGACCTTCTCCTGGAAGTTATCCAAGCAATCTTCAGCAATTACAGTTGCAGAATCGGCTTCAAACAAGCTTCAGACGAGATGCGCTGCTAGTCGCGGAAATTACAATCAGGCCCAGAAGACGCGCCCCCAGTGAGTGAGTGGACGTCCTGCTGAAGACAAACCGTCCCTTTTCTTCCTCTTTGATGGAGCAAAGTGTCCATAGCTTTTGGTCCTGCACGCTGGAAAATCACAGACTACCGGGCCTGCGCAGACGACAGTGTGCACGGATGCGAACAGCCTTGTTTCTGGGCGACGGACAGAAACCGTGAAAAGCAACTCAATTCCAGAGCCTAATTTGTCTGCTGCTTCGCGAAAAGGAGGCTTATGGTAGGCTTGCTCCATCGTTCTCGAGGAACTCGGTTTCTTGATCTTCTTCAGCGCTTTTCTTGATCCACAATGAGCGGAATTTAAACGCAGCAGCGAAATTTAGCTCGCGGAATCAGTCCTGTGGAAGACGTCCAGCGTCTTTGCGATGGTAAGTCCAATCTTGCCGAGACAAGAGGGTTTGGAAAACAATATCTACCACGTCCGACCTTATCCGCCGCTGTGCTCCATGCTGGATTTCCACTTGGTCTGGCGTGTTTGCGATGGGAATGGAGGGGAATGAACAGCCAGGAGTGAAATTAGTGCCAGGCATGGCGTGTAAATTCCATTCCCATTTCGTTTGTCGTTTGGGAGCCTTCCTTAGTGAAGTTTCTGGACTTGACGTCATAAGCATTTCGATTTGTCTGCCTTTATACCCGAGTTTGCTTGCTTCCCTTAGCTTGTGTCTGTTTTCCTTTATTTTTTTTTTAGCTGTTTTAATGTATACGTTCAGAAATGAGATTTTCTGCATGAACTAAACGAAGCAGAAAAAGTTGACGGTGTCTTTACAGGAGTTAATGTCTGTAATTTGATCATATTCAATGGAAAAAAAAACATAATAAATATCTTCGAAAAAGTCTGTAGCGACAGAGGTTTTGGAGTCAGAAAGCAGTCAGACCACACTGGGGTTAAACAAATAAGGTGCAGTACTGAGTGTAAAGTTCTTTAGACATTTTTTTAATTCTTTGCATAAAATGCATTATTCCGTATCATCTCTTTTTCCTAAGGTTTTATTGTTGATCTTGATTAATAAAGATCTCAGAAATTTCAAGTAGTTTGTGGCAATATCATCAGAATACATGGAATATTAATTCCTGTATTTTATCAAGTTGCAAAAACTATGATGCTTAAAATTCTAAAGAATACAAATTAAACTTGTGTTTATGGCTGCTGTATAGGGATTTGCCAATATAGCCTAGAAGGCATAGTGAAGTTGATTACGACATTCCACAAACTCTTCCCAACCATATTTTCCCATCTATGAATGCACAACAAACCTTTCACCAGCTCGGTCAACTGAAAAGTACGTCTTCTTCAATGTCCTTTCTTTCACAAAATGTTAAAAAACATTTTTACAGTTGCTGGATGCTCATACCAGCGCCATGTCTGTGAAATTGAGACAGATCGCGAGGGAGAAGTAGAGTGGGGTAGAAGAGAGCGTTTTCTACAGTTGAAAATTTCCTGTTTCACAGATTTCTTTTCTTCCATTTCCGACCTCGGACGAGAGGCAAGACGCTGATAAGAGTTATGTCAGTCCCCTTCCCCTCATGCGTGGGACGGCGTGTGTGGGGTGCGTGTGAAGAAGGAGGGAAAGGGGGATGCCACGTCATACAGCGGCTGACTGCCCGCATCCCCCATGGCCGGCTATCTGCCCGGGCAGGGCACGAGCTCGCAGTCAGCGCTCACAGCGATAAGAACATGAATCAATACTTCAATTTGTTGTCCGGTGCCTTTTCCAGATTTCATTTCCGAACTCGAAAACACGACCAGCTCACTTGCCCGCCACAGTCGCCCAAAGCTGCTTAACTTGTCTCTTACCCGTGTGCCGAGTTAAAGTGGTCCTTGAGGGAGGACTGTCGACTTTTATTGGCGCAGATACGGTACGAAAGGCTGGACAAAGAAACGTTTTGTGAGATGTTATGATGCGTGAATCAATCACAGTCTTACTTTCTTGGCAACTTTTCGTCTATCTTTTATTTTGTTTATTTTTGTTTGTTTATTTTGTTTGTTTATTTATTTGTTTGTTTGTTTGTTTGTTTGGTTGGTTGGTTGGTTGGTTGGTTGGTTGGTTGGTTGGTTGGTTTGGTTTGGGTGTGACTGGTTTGGTTTGGTTTGGTTTGGTTGGGTTGGTTGGTTGGTTTGGTTTGGTTGGATGGTTGGTTGGGTGGTTGGTTGGTTGGTTGGTTGGCTGGCTGGCTGGCTGGCTGGCTGGTTGGCTGGCTCGCTGGATGCTTGCTTCCTTGCTTACTTTCTTGCTTAGTTGTGATTAGTAGGAAGAATGTCTTTGGAAATTGCCGATTTTTGCTTTTTGTTTGTTTTTTTTGTTTTTGTTTTGAGTTGAAGTAGATAGATATGTGCGCTTGCAAGCTGTTGTATTTACTGTGAATAGCTTGCTTAAACTTCAGTGATACTTAACTCTGTTCTTAGTTGTCAAACCTCTGAAAAGTCTTAAAGCGCGATTGCAAATTCACTCGAAAAGTTTTAGAGAACATGTTTAAACTTAACATGTTGACAAAGAAACTTTCTTTTGAATTCTTGGGGCTAGTTGCACAGCCCGCTTCTATAATTTAAAACTTAAACAGCAAATTTAGAACGATTTTTAAAAATCCTTCCTATACTGTTGCACAACAGCATATGAAAAATGAAGCTGACTGGAACAAAATTTTGACAGTTTTATCTTATCTGAAATAATTTTTTGTTTAAAAGTTCTAAATTTATGTGTACACTGTGTTTCTATAAACTGATAATTTAAATGGATAAAACACCTATCCGCGTTTAAAACTAGCAACGAGTTGTGCAACTGGCCCCTCCACAGCAGTTAGGAAAACCTGGCCAAGCTTAGAAAACAAACTCCTTCACTTGACACTGAAAAATCTGTCAACCTTTCCCAAGCAACTGACTGGTCACTTATTTGTTTTTTGCGCACGAATGAACTCAGATTAAATTGTTCGAAAAGGCCCTGATTAGGGGCCAAATAAGCGAAAATCTGCACCAGAGCATCGCGTCCTGCCACGGCAGACTGCGAGATTGTGTTCGATTTGTCAGCGCCGCGCGCTTTCTACACGCGGCCACAAAACGAGCATTTCCGCAGCGATTTTTACCAGCACAGTCATTAAAGCTAATGGTGGGAAGTAGAAAAAACCAGTCAGCATACAATACTCAACCAAAGACGCTACATCTTCCGATGCCATTTTGTTTTTTTTACTCCTTCCATTCGTGACGTCACCAACATGGCTGTCAAACGACTAGGAAAATAACCTGCCTGTACAACTTCCATATTTCTTAACCACAAAAACACAGAGTAAAATAAATTTTAAAAATCCGTTTTCTTCCTTTTTTCCATCTCCTCTGACCAAGAGCCTCAATTCGTGAGGGTTAATGGCGATGCGGTTGTGACGTGACCGACAACGGTTCGTAACGGTCCGGTTGGGGCTGACGTCACTAAGGGACGGTGACTAAGAAGGGATGAGTTGAACTCGATGTGGTGGTCAACAAAATTTGTCTCAATGTTCACAACTATGCTCAGTTCGCAAGGTTCAGCTGCCATCTGTTACAGGTTAATTCAAGTGAACAATTCAACTCAAATGTTTATGACAGGCTCGTCGGACGAAGCGTCCATACTAATCATCCTCAACAAAAGCTGTGTTTTAGGGGGGTTGAGATGGTGGGGTGGTGGTTGTCTTAATGTTTAAATACTACTGTAAATAATGACAACAGTTAATGTAAGCGGTTTGGATACCCACTATTAGCCGTTGCCTTCACACACAGTCTATGTTGAAAATAAAGTTCTAAAAATATTTCTAAACAATTAGGTTAATTCATATTTTGTGATGAGCTAAACTTGTCCTTCAAAAAATTAAAGTATAAATTTAAGTATAAGAATTAAAGATATTTGCTCTATTGGTTGTACGTTTAATTAGAATTTTTCTGGCTGCAGCTATTAAAGATTGCTGAAGTATTTCACTTTTTATTTTGAATAATAATTACCTTTCTTCGTCGCTCAAACGTTGTGTGTTAATTAATTTGACGTTTACATAATTAGTGAATTATTCTCGTCCCTGCTCGAGATTGTTCGTGAGATTTGTGTTGTTCCTGTCTCTGTTTCTCTTGTTGTTCTGTGTTAAATATTTGACATTATTATCTCTTACCATTCTCAGTGAAAGATTTGACATCACTATCTGCCATGCACAATAACAAATCTTCACTGTTGCATTTTGGAGGTTTGTCATTTCCCATCTATTCCTTAATCTCACAATGCTGTAATCTGCTTTTATTTTATTAAAAATAAATTTTTGAGTTTTAGAAATATGTGAATAAACAAACGGAGAATGGGAGATAAACGGGGGGAAAAATAATAAAATTTATAAATAACGAAACGGGGATAGATTGATAGAAAAAACAATGTAGAAAGAATAGATAGATTAACAGATAAAACAATGTAGAAAGAAATCTTTTAGCTAAAATACTACAGTAAGAGATACTGGCTCACTGAGGACCTAGTGAGAAGGCAACAGTTCCCGAACTATTTACAGTTTAGCTGCGGATGAACCTGTCAGCACCGCGGAAGCTGATGTCACTTTGCATCTAGTCCGACGGGCGAAAATGACGGATTGGTGGGAATCGGGCTTTAAATTTCACTTATCATTTATAGGGTTCATCAATTCTCACTTTCTCGCGCCGACTTGAAATCACTTTCTCTCTGGCGTCCTGGCCCCTTGCCCAGTCCCGCGGGACGCGGCCGGCCAGCCGACCAGCCACTTAGCGCTGCGTGCAACTTGATTACCCCTCGCTGATCGATCTGCAGGGAGGGGAACGGAGGTGTACAGCTTCTCCTCAGTTCTTCTTTTTTCTTAGTTTTCCTTCCCGTCTCATCCCAAACTGGTATCGTCTTCTGGTATTCCTGTGTCCCGAAGACAGTACAGAAAGTTTTGGAGTCTTTAACACTGCGTAGTCTTTGCAGGACGGACTCAGTGAAATCTTTTCTCCATCATTTATTCAGAGGAGGGAAAGGGTGGGGAATATCCTTTCCTTACACCTTTATGTCTGATCCGTTTCTGATGAGCCCCGATAGCCGTTGAAGGCAATCAGTTGTTCGTGGTTATAATGGTTCATGTCTGATGGTTATAAGAAAGCTACAAAGTGTTCTTTGAACCTTGATCCCATAGTCTACATGAATATATGTACACGCAAGTTTTTGTTGCTGGGACCAAAACAGCAGATTCAGGTCGTGAATTGTATTTAAAGCTTCATCATAAACGCCATGAAGTTCATTGTAATTTAGTCTACAGATTGATGAAGAGTACTCATAGTTGTGATGATATTAGTTTCATTCTACCTCTTAACTGTTAAAAATGAAAAAAAATAAGTGTACAAAATATCCCAAAACAAAAACAATCCCATAAAGAATATTAAGAGACTAATTGTTAACATCTAGAGAAATATTGTAGAGGTGCCGTTGGGGTCTTCAAAATACACACATACGTCTGCATGTATAAATATCCTTAGTTCGTAATAATAATCATTTCATGACAAAACACACACTATATATATATATGGGCATAAAATGCAGCACATGCAGACAAAGCAGTGCACCACTTTCAGCCACCAAGACGATGTGAATGGCGCATTGGTCTGGAAGCAGCAGACCTCAATGATGATCATTAAATTTCTCTCCTGACCATTACAGTTTCAACCCAGAAGCTTCTCCGGGGGACAAGAGCAATGCGATGTAGAACTGTAAATATATCGAAGACCGTCTCCCCTGGCAACACCAATCTTCTGATCGATTTTCGGGATCGTCTGCAGTGTTCTTTTCTATCTGGAGAAATCTTGTAGACATATTTGTTTTCTAGGAGCACTCAAAAACACCAAGACTGATAGGTACCGCCGTGACCCTGCGATCTTCCATTGATCCCAGGCTCTGGGCTGAACGATTAGAAGAAAAACAGAAAGTGTGGTAACCAGAAGATTTTGAACTGTGTATGAGCCAGTGTTCACAATTGTTCGTATACTTGTTCCTTGTGTGAAAAAAAAAAAATTAAAAAATCTGGTGCAATCGCCTAATACTGTAAGTGTGCACGAAACAGTTTGAAAAATTGCCAGATTACACTTGAACACAAAAAAATAATAAAATTCTCAAGTGCTGACACGATTTAGAGAATGACAAGGATTGAAGTGAGCGTCTTATACAACTCTGCTGATCGAAGAGCCTGAGGGTTGTTGAGGAATCGCCATCTTAGAAAAGCGAAGGGCCGTAACCGGACGACAGCGGGAGGTAACAATGGTTACCGTCTGTCGCCCCACGGCGGGGTAGATAAAACCTGTTTTTTTAACCGTTTCTCGGCATGAAAATGATCATAAATTTCTCAGGCTCACCGACCCTAAAGACACGTTCATATATGACATATAAAATATGAAAAGGGTTGAAGCTCAGTACAATCTAGAAGCCGGGGGCAATGCATTGTGGTCGGTCACATCACTTGATGACGTAGTTAGGAAGCAGAGGTTAGGCTATCTCGGGGTCAAGATATTGATCTTCAGGTGTAGAGTCCTATGATAACAAACATGCTCAGATGGAGGAGGTTTAGATAATGTATTGTGTATGTTCAACAGCTATTGTCACAGAAGACTTTGTAGGGTGGCAGCTGTAGATCGGAGGTAAAAGTTCACCCAGACGCACATTAGTTCAGAACTATGGTCTCTTGTGGTAACTGCTGACGATAGGATAACAGTCGTGGAACTCTTGTCACCATTCACATCATGTAAGATTCTTGACTGGATGAAAGCACCTTCAATGCAATTCCTTCAGATCCAAATATTTTTCTGCTGAAATTGCTGTAATCGTAAGGTGGCAAAGCTGTAATAATCCAGAATGTGTGTCCTCTGCAACCTGACTCTTTTGACAACTGAGAAGAACATGTGAGATGTTTTCTGGGATCGACAGATGGAATAGACAGTTACGATGATCGCGGTGATCATCTACTGCCAATTCTTTCTCTTCAGATTAACAATCTTCACATTGTAAAAGATGGTGTGCGTGTGTTTGTGCGTGCACGGGAAAAAGACAATTCAAATTTAAACGAATTTAACTTAGTTGTTTTGAGCTCATTCAAAAGGAAAGTCAACAACAATAAAGAAAATAGCATGACAGAGTAAGTATGCACTTGTGGGATGGAAGGAGTGCATAATACATCCTTGATTTCCCTTCCAAATGTGCCCGCACGCGCGCAAACATGTCCGCACCACGAGAAACACGCACAGACGCGCGCACTCACATTCACAAAATTTCTGGATTTTTTCTTAAGCTCAATGAAGCAAATCTGAAGGGAGAAGTAAGGGCTGCCCTAGACGAACCCAGGCCACCAAACCATCTAGAGTGTCTCTTAAAGAGCGAGTCCTTGACAAAAGCCAACAACTTTCATGATAGCTGAGTCATATAAACAGTCTTTACCGTTTATGCAAAGTTTAAGAAAAAGATTTAGTTTAGAGTTAAACTGCAGATTCTTATACATTACAATTATGTAAATATATAATTAAAATTACCACCTTCTCCCTTCTAACTTCTTGTCTATTTTTTTTCCTCTATTTTTCTCTATCTATTTTTTGTTTCTTCCTTTTATTCTTTCCTTCTGTTTCTAACCCTCATCATGCTTCAAGCACAAAATGATACTGACCGCACAAATGTAAAGTTGAAGTAAAAAATGTTATTTTGTCATTAAAGAAAATTACATCATTAACCAGAAAACAATTGTTGATGCACTTATTGTGCACATGGTTGTGACTAGGTATGGTCACCCGAATGATTTTCTTCTGTGACTCGGTCACATGACATTTCCATAACGAGAAGAACTGAGTGCAATTTCCTTGCACCAGCGGCTCAGATATCAATGACGTCACAAACAAGCGAGCGTAATTCGAGGTTATTATGTGCTGCACGCGCTTATTAATAAAGCTTCATGCATGCGGGAACATCGATCTTCAAAATCATTTTAGGGTTTCTAGCTTTGCGGATCATAAAAGTTCTGAACCAAGCACGTAAAGCTGAGCAATAAAGCAAATAAAGTTTCACAACAATCTATGGACAGGGAATCAATTGCTGGAATCGTTGAGCCACAAAGCATCTTGCGGAATCAGAGGGCCGAACTCAGAGGTCACCGTGACATCACCTGTGCAACATTAAAACTCGTTTGTTGTTTTGTTTACAACGAGTTTTTTCTCTTCCTTACCCACAGGCAGTAAAACTAAGACAGAAATAGTTCTCGACTTCGTCACGTCTTTTTCTTTCTTCACTGGTCCTGTCTCCGTCCTTCCGTCAAGGCAGTATTCTCTCAGTATTTTCTGTATTCATCGCAGTCTTACGATACTGTAGTCATCACTTGTTTGGTAGCAGATGTCTATTTTTTGTCATTGTCATCACGTGTTTTTGTTTACTTTAATGAAGGCAAGTTTTGCTCTTATATAATAGTCAGACCTCTCTGCTAAGAAAAGAATGAATGAAGGGAAAGACAAAGAAGGGAGGGTGACAGGGGAGATAACATAAATGGTAGCAGACCAAGAACAAGATGGCAAACAGACTTACAGACCTGGATTGCTAGGTCAGAAGTAAAATATTAAATAAAAATTACAGAAGGTAAACAGGGGAAGACCTCCAGGTCACTACTTACAAGTAACAGGTAAGGAAGCAAAGAGAGGAAAAAGTTTTGAGGACACAAAGGAGGGAACAAGAGAGAGAGGTGTGTGCGGGGTAAGTTGCCAGTTGGGACATACCTCTATCATACAGAGCGAGTTTCCACACACACACACCCCTTCCTCTACGCGGTGAAGATAATAAATTGGTTGCAAAAAGCTCCAGCAAGCGAAAGCATGTGTGAACAAAAAAAAAAAAAAAGAACAAAACACACAAAGTGAATGTCAGAACACCATTCTGACAATAAACACCCTTTGTGGAAGGTGCTCTTCGGAGAATTTGGGAACACCAGGCATTTCAGTCACTTTAGGAACCTAGTTTTCTCTTCCCATAAAATTACGACTGTGAGGACAAGACAAGGCAGGACACAGGAAATGGACGTCTTTGAAATTGTTTGATACAGAAAATCTTTCTTTCATTCGTTACTAATTTGCTAAAAAGCTTAGATAAATGGATGGATTTGGGGATTTGATTTTTAAGGGACCGTTTGTCTGCAATAGGTGAGATAAGAAGCAGAAAGAGAGATGCTATAGATACGTATTCTAAGTGAAAACTTTTGTTGAATTGTAAGCTTCTGACACAATGTTGAGGATTACACAGATCTTTTGAAAATATATTGAGGAATGATATTTGTCGAAACGTTTTAAAATAGCTTATTTAATGAGGTAGCTGAACGTTTAAATGGTCGTAAATATTTTTAATGAGAGAGTGGATAAGGAAATAAGTTTTCTCTTTCCTCTAGTTTTAAGTTAAGAAAAGAAATCACAAATTAAAATCGAAGGCTGAAAAAGTGAAAGATAGAAAAAAAGAGAAATGTAAGTCGTAAAGAATGGCTTACAATTCTGCTGGGAAAGAGGAACTCCAAATTTCTCTCATATACTTCTGAATCGTGGAAAAGAATTTCGTACTGCAGTGACACGAGATGCTCTAAATATGATTGTCAGAGGTTCTATAGAATCCTTAGGGCGCTGACTTAGGGTAAAATAACGTCTGGAATGGAAAAGCAGCAAAGGAAAAGGTGATAGAGGGGTTGGCGATGAGAGCGATGCTAATGATGTATTTCTGAGATACTGAAGCCGAAAGACATAAGAGAATGCATTTTATTCGCCGGTGAGAGTCTGAAGCCTTTGTTGGATAACTATGCACGGACGCTGTTCACAGATTTGGGTTAGTTCAAGTTTTTTCCCACGACCGTAGAAGGTGAACTCGCCTACAAATGAGGAGTTATCAATACCTTGTTGGCTAGATTGGACACTGTTGTTATGTTTGATATTAAAAAAGCAGAGGCAAAAGGGTTCTACCTTGTGGAACTCCCATCTCTTGTTCAGGACGATTAGAAAGTGTAGGCTTTATGCGAACTCGGAAAGGGCGTTGGAAATGGTGGTTTGAGATCAATATGGGGGCGGATGGACCTGCCAAAGAGGATGTCATTTAAAAGTTACATTGAAATCTTCATCTGACCCATTCTTGCCTTAGTTCTTTGTCCCCACAGTCCTATTTAGAACAGATGGAAACATTATTTTCGTAAGTTGATAACTTTGGTCAGAATTTTGCAAGAAGATAAGAAATAGGCGTTGTAGTCTCCTACGGGTACCATAGATCGTCCGACTTTTCTAGTCACAAAGGTTTGGCCGACACCCGACATCACCTAAGGTGCGACATGCGGTGTAAACAACAAACATTTTCGATGATACCAAACTTCTGCTTTGTAGGCGAGACTGCAGTTCAGGTAGACTCTCTACTGCGTCAACACATCTTAGAGAAGCGGGGGACTTCGATTGGTTCTGAGAGTGTACGGGCTGCGGGAGGAAAGCCTGCCAGGCGCGCAAGTGGGCAGGGCCAGCCCCCTCAACGGCCGCCGCCACCGTCACGCCTTTCCACCGCAGCATCGACCCCCACCGGCGCTCGCTACAACCACCACAAACTGCAGCTCTACAAAACTGTTGCAGAGGCAGAGAGAGAGCAAGGCGAGCACCACCACCAGCATAGCAAGCGCTCGCCGAGTCTCTGGGCCCCCCTCCTCGCCACACGCCGCCTCGAGCATCATGGGAGACCCCAACCACTGCGGAGCTCGCTCTGTGACGTCACGGGACTCCACGGTAAGTAGTCTCTCTCTCGCTCGCACGCTCACTCGCTCTCTCCCCGCCTCTTACCTCCCCTCTTTCCCTTCCACCCCTCTTCCACCCCTCTTTCTCGACCCTCTCGTCTCTCACTTTTATTTATTTTACCCCTCCATTTTTCTCCTTCTTCATCCGCTTTTTCGTCTTTTCCAGTTCTCATTTATTTACCTTTTGATGCTCCTTTTTTTGAATCTTCAAAAGGGATACAGCTTCAGAAATCGAAGGAAATAGTATAAAGAAAAGTATCATTCAAAACACAAGTTTGACTGGTAATTTCTAATCCACCCACTCCCGCTCCCACCCTTTGAGAGTAAGTTGAGTGATTTTTTTCTCTCCTGGGTACTGCCCTGCCCTGCGTGCTTTTTTATTATCTGCTGCAGCTCGCTGATTACCCAAGAGCTCAACTTTTCGCTCTACCTATTCCTGGAGTTCCCCACCTCCAACGTCTGTTTTCCGTCCACCCCCGCTTCCGCCTCCTGTGCCCATGCGCAGTACATGATGCGTGGGTGTTAAGCGGTCTTAACTGGCTCTTAGGCCGACATAGGGTCTTTAGCCAACTTAGCGCTTACGTTGCTTTGTGCACATAATTGCTAGAGTTTCTAGGGATCAGTCTTTCCTGTGTTGGGCAGAGATACCTGTTATGTCTGTGCATCTAAAGTTATTTGTTTGTTTTGAGTAATCATTATTAGAAGACGAAGAAAAAATATAGATGTTTTTGACCCCGATGAGATTTAATACCATTTTGTGCCTCAGCAAGTTAGTTTGTAACGCTCAAACGTAAAGTAAAAACAGACAAAACTACTTATAAATAATGTTTTTGAAGTAACATTCAATTCATCTCATTCATGTATTATTTGCAGTTTTTCCTCCTCTAGCTCAGGGGATTTAAATTCTTTAGTCGGGTAGCCACGAGAATCTCTAAAAAACACAATAACATGGAACGACGAGAAAGTCGTTTTTCACGAAACTATCGTACAAGTTTTCTTTATCCTGTTCTTCTCTTCCTGTGTCATAGACACTGTGTTAGTATCATTACTTTTACTTTATGGTAGCATATATAATACACACTGCTATACACACTTATTTTCTGCAGATTTCCTTCTTTAGAGATCAGACATAACATTTGAATAATCTCCACGCTTTTCTGTATCAAATTTTCAAGTGGTTCAGTTGACAATGAATTTATCAAGCCTTCCTGCGCTTGCTGTTCGACAAACACAGCTTATTTGCACAGTTTAAGTCCATCGACAAGTAACATAATTGTCCACCTCCTCGCCCTGCTCCTTACCCGGCCTGTTTGCACAAGTCTGGTAGCAAAAGGTCAAGATTGTGCGTTCTGCGCATCACCGCAGCGCATTGTCTCAAGTTCTACAAAAAGTGTCATTTATAACAAATACCATGGCAATGAAATGACAATCGTGGTTTGGTCTGGTGGTGATTTTGTGTTTACGTACTACTACTACTACAATGATGATGATGATGATGATGATGATGATGATTATTATTATTATTATTTTGATGATTAGGTTGTTGCCTTAAATGGCAGGTATTTAGCATTAGTCTAGTGAGATATGTTCTCTATTTTTGTTTTGTTTAGTTTTGGTTGTCTCTTAAGTTAAGCGTAGTAAAATGTTAAAGAGTGGCTTAGCTTTATGACCGTAAGGGCACTAAACGTAAGTGGTTTATCGTGTCTAAGACTAGTCTCTCCTCCTGCACCCTGTACCAGCGACTCGAACAGTCGAACTGCCAACATAAGCCATCTTAGAAAGTGGGCTTCACCTCGTTTTTCTGCTTTTCGTTGAAGCTGTGCACAATTTAAAAACTAATAAATTAAATGTACTTTTATAATTGCTTTTTTTTCATAATGCAAATCAAAGTGCATCACTACGCCAGCTGAAAATTGTCCTTGAGCGTTGAAGCCTTATATATATATAGCTGTGGGAAGTTGTTTTTCTGTCACTTCCACAAGAAATGAGGTGAAAAGCGAATCAATGCTGCTGTGTGTCGTAGTTTACAACATGCTTTTAGTGCCACCTGTTGATGGATTGGCTACACGTGTCGCCATGTTTCTGCCTGTCGTCTGGTACCCGTTCACTCTTCACATGAAAGACGTGGTGACGACACGTGCTGTCCGTTGCCACCAGGTAAATCGCTGCAGGGTGATGAATGATCCCTGGCTTGATGAGTGGATACCTTGATTGCGGGCCTGCTTAATTACATAATGAAGTGATTGATTCATCGATTGCAGGAATGAGTACTCTTGAATATTAATGTCTTTTTGAGGGAAAATATTGCAAGCAAATGTAGGAGGATGGTATTATTATTCAGAACCAAAATTTTAAAAATGTCTTTATAAACGCGATCTTGACAAAAAACTTTTTCTATGCATAATAATAATAATCATCATCATCATCATCATCATCATCATCATCATCATCATCATCATCATCATCATCATCATCATCATCATCATCATCATCATCATCATCATCATCATCATCATCATCATCATCAATTTTCTGCTGGTCTTTCTTATCCCACCTTCTAATATTCCTCTTCCTCCTCTTCAAGATTAAAGAAGCTCTAAATTCTAAAAGATGGCCATTACAGGCGAGTCTTGAGGCTCTTTTCTCTGGGTTGTATTTGTGTTGGGTGCTGTGTGCAATTACATCATGACATCTTCTGGGGCCTGGTTTTCTATCCTTACTCCATTAGAATTATTCGCTCCGGTGAGCTCGAAGTCCACAAAAAAGTAATGCACTTATGAAACCGGGCATTTCATCGTTTTCCTAAATGTATGTTTTCGAGTAGGACCAGGATTGACACTAAAAGTTGCTTTGAAGTGGGACAACTTGGAAGCTTCGTACACAGGTCCTTCGTTCCTATCTGGTCTTTAACTTGAAAATTGTACATTTGCTTTATTCTTAAATGTTTGCTTGTTATTAAATATGCTGATTACAGCAATAACTAACAAAACTCTATTTTTATAGCAGTGTTGTTTGAATAACCGTGACTATAGTGCAGTCAGTCCAATGGTAACAACAGAAAGTCGTGGACTGTTGGTAAAAATCTTCGTAACAGGGAGGAAAGGAAAAAAAAGAAGAAAAAAAATTGATTTTTTTTTTTTTGCAACATGAGTGTCTGGTTGTTATCTTGTCTTCAGCATACAGTGTACGATGGATGCTGCTGCATTCTCAGGAGCATCGATCTTTGAACTGTTTACTTTGCAATTGACAAGTGCAGAAATGTAGGTCATGATTAAGGCCCCCTCTTCATCTGCAAGGTAAAAGGTCAAGGGGCTTCGACCTGATAATTTGAATTTGACCTGTAGGGAGTACAGCTTTCCCAACTGATGGATGTGCATTTTAGATGTAAACTCTAAGTACCCTACACTGTGAAATGTTCTCTGTGCACTGTTCACTTCTTGTTCTTCTGTTTATCCTTCCTCTGCTCCTTCTGCTGCTCTTCGTCCTCCTTGTCCTCCTCGTCCTCCTACCTGTTCTCTAATGCTGCTGGCACTCTTCAGAATCAGAAAACGTATTTGTCTGCTTCTTCATCCTTCTATTCTTCTTTAGCTCGCCCTGTCTTCCTAGATGGCTTCAACCTGGAGTGAATGAATGAGTGAGCCATCAATTTGACGACTGGGTTACACAGACTTGTATTGGATGAACGATGAGATTAGAAGTTAATTCGACATAAAAGACAAACCCTTAAAGGTCTCCATGTCTGCCACTTTATAACTACGACTCCAGGGACACCACTTTAAACGTTTGGAGAGGTAACCACCAGCCCAGGTTAGAAAAGATGCTTAATAAAACGGAGAGATCCTGGCCGGATGCTGCTGAAGCTGCAGTGTGTCACATTTTTAATAATTCTTCAAGGAATGTAGGGATTTTATTTTTAGTTTCGCTTTCTCTGACAAATTACGTGGGGATGCATATCATAATTTATTTTTTCATGAAACCTGAGTGTGGCTAAAAGTTTTCCAGCTTGTACCGACGCGTAAAAGTCTTTCTCGAGTACAAAACTTAGTGAAGCACAGACGAAACTGATGGCCTACGACTCTCATAAACAATGTAAACAATAATCATTTATTTACCAACACACTAATTTTACATCGGAGTGTTTACTGACGGACTTGAATTGTTTGTTGATAAAGGTGGCATGAGATGCCCACAAAAAGTGCCATTTACACCAAATGCCGTAGCATTTGAAATGGTAATGGTGGTTTGGTTTGGTGGTAAATTAACCCTCCCCGAGACTACAGACTTTCAGCAAACGACGATGCTGGAGAAATGGCTTCCCAGTGCATGATTGAATACAATCAATATTTTGTTAAGAATTGATCTGCCATAATCATATTTATTTTTGCACAACGTCAATATCGCCAAAGTGAAGATAACTTGTTATTTTCATTTCTGTATTTTGCTAGAAATTATGGGCTATTTTCACATCGCTTCATCATTTGCAAAACAAGGGACATAACATAGAGGCTGCGTGATGCTAGCGACCGTAGAATGCGCTGCGCGCTGGCTGCAGCCTCCGCATCGATCGATCGCGAGGGATGCTGGGCCGGTCACACAGGGGCCCGGCCATCACTGGGTGATGCAATGGCAGGCCAAGGACCTTTCGTGGCCAGAGAGTCCCTTTGTGCTTTTTATTTTTTTTTTCTGGCTGTCGAGAGCCGCGATGATCTACACTCTCCAGCGATGGACATACCTGGCTGCGGCTCAATGAAAGGTGCTAATAAGCGGAGAAACAAGCTTCTGTCAAGCGTCCTTACTCCTTCCGGCATGCAACAATGGCTGCTTGATTGAAAGACGGGGTTAAGAAGTTTCCACCCTGATGGCGACTTCCGACTAACCTCGATTGAGTCGGTGCACAATGCTGTGAATAAAGGGATACGAGTCTCTCTCTCAGTTTAGTTACTATTCATTTGGAGGGATGTCGGGAACGGATGACTTGTTTAGATTAAGGTATTCATTCTCCTGTTCAACCCTTTCCTCTCCCGGTCTGTTGTGTGTTGGAGAAGAATAAGGTGTATATGTGATTGTCTCAGTGTCTCCTTCAGGGTGCGTGTGTATATATGGGTATTTATATCTCTCTCCCTCTTCCTTCCTTCCTTTTTGTGTGAATAAATGTGTAAATGGAAAAGTGCACTCGTTTCTTCATTTGTTTGTTTTTTAATAGGAGTAAAATGAATCACACAGGATGGGAATACAGGATGAAATAGAAGAAAAATAGTTCACGCATACATGCACACCACACCAAACTACGACACACAACTCCTTACACAACTCATACAACGACTGAAAGAACTTTCGTTTCGTTAAGGGTTGATTTTCGTCTCTCGTACCTAGTTTTAGGAAACATTAGACGCTGATTGTGTGAATATTGTTGATTGCTCACGGGGAAACTGCAGGCGTTAATTGTGAGTTCGTGACCGTTAAAGACGTACAGAAAGGGAGGCAACCTAAACCGGTGTCTGGATACCGGCCACACGTGTCCATTCGTGATGAAGGCAGCGGGTCAGATTAACTCAAGACAAACACATCATCTGTAGTTAGTAGTCACGTAAATTGTGCTATTTATCTTCTTTATTCGATCGGTGGTTATTTCAGACCACAGGGCCTCCCAAGTGTGTGTGTGTGTGTGTGTGTGGTGTGTGTGTTTGTGTGTGTGTATACGTGTCCGCGTGTGTGTGTGAAGCATTGTATTTTCGATTTGTCGACTGGTTGTACATTCATGCATATGTCGAACATGGACATCAGTAGTGAATTCCTGATGGCTCGCAACACCGAAAATAAATTCAAAAACAACAGCACGGGAAATAAAACGAAAAATACTTTTGAGGTAAGAAAATTTTCTGAAGGAATAAACAACATTTCTAATGAATAGTTCTTTAAGCTTTTCAAGCCATGGGTGGCGGCAGGGAGGAAGTACCAATGTCTAACAGAGGGAGGTGAGCAGGTAATTGATATCAATCATCGTATTTCTGCAGCCATTATGAGCCATTTGGCATCATCATGGTAATGCCGGGGATTTAGCCCGTAAGTCTGTGGATTAACTAAACGTTGCCAGTGGCAGGGCAGGGCACGCGCCGCATATTCTCCATGAGTTACAGGCACGGTACACGCAAGTACTGTCAACTGACATTGGCCATGGTGTCATGGTGATACAACATGGGGTCACTGCTGCAGCATGAACAGGTGGCACTGTGTATGCTGTTGTAGTACACACCAAGGTCTGGAACTGTAAAATGTATGCTAGAAAAAATGATCACATTGTTCTTAAAGGTTATAAAGACATGAAGGTATGTCGACACTAACATGAAAACATTTTTAATGGTCCTAAAAGATCTATTATTCGTAAAATGGTAGTAATTTATATAATTGATAATAATTATATTGCAATTTTTGGTAAAAAAGATAAACGGTTTGTGAGTGATATTTGATGGTACTTGAGAAAGTGTTGACAAACAGAACAACAATAAAGTTATTGAAAGATAAGAGCCTATCATCCTGCTAATTGACAGCTTGAGGATTGCATCTTCTTATCTACCTGTCTTGTTGCTTGGCTAATGGGCACACACACACACAATTGATCTTCCCTGCAACCACCCACACACCACACACACACACACACATTTGTACCAAATGAATCCTATAGTATGTTATAACTTTTACATAAAACATTTTAAAATTAGCTGAAAAGCCGTCAGTCAAGCCAAGTGACAATAAGACCACCATCTTCAACAGACAGCCAGTCAGAATACAAACCCCGAAATATGCAGTCACACTCTCCTCCAAGACAAGGAATCAACAGATCTTGGTTGACTGGAAAAGCCAAACCAACAAGTGTGAAGTAAGGGCGAAGCTTGGAATTTTCTTAATAAAAAAGCTATCTGTAATATCCAGGGTCATCTTAGACTCAGACATCATTGGTACAGGAAGTTCAGCACCAGAGATTTCCCACTTCTTGCTGGCCAACCCACCAGAACCTAAGAGCAGAGATGTGGCCTGCTGACAACCCGATGAAAGAAATGTTCTTCTGGTCCCTGCGGCGTCTACAACTCGCTACTGTCATTGTCAATGCTTTGAAGGTCCAGCCTGACCTTTCTCCAGTTATAATGTCTGCTGCCGATGATGTATTATTATTATTATTCAACCTTTTCTTTGTTCAGACGGTCTATACCTGAAGTCCAAATACTACAGGGTTGGTTAAGAGCACAAATCTTCGAGGAGTAATAAAAGGTAGTGTTATGTTGTTATGCAGGCATCAACTATTTCTCTACAAAAGTCTTTTTTGTAAACACCTTTATTTGAGTCCGAGAGCCGTCTATATTTTGAAAATAATGTTCTGACCATTATATGCCTCGAATCCCAGTTTTTACCGACCTGCTGTGTGATAGACAGAAAGTGAAAAAAAAACTTCATCTTGGGTGCAAATGTTAACCTTTTATTTCAAACTAAATTTATCTGCAGCCCAGTGTGCACAGGGGTCTATGAATGTATACCTACAATATGGTAGAAGAAGCATAATATGATTTATAAGTAAAAGTTTATTTCCCAGGTCTATATTTGTACAGTTGTTCATATAAAATATACGTGTGCATGCGTGTGTGCGCGCTCGTGTGCGTGAGTGAAAGACGGGAGAAAAATGAAAAGTGGGAGAAGTTTCTGCTCTTTGCAGATGTTTCCTTCATTTAGCCCTTGATTTTCCTCAGACCTATTTTTGTAATTGTAGTCGTAGCCTGAACAACTAGGCTCATTTCAGACGACATGATCGAGCGATGGACCGGTTCCCGCAATCAGCAAACTGGACATGGCAGGGATGCGGTGTCCGACAGAGTGTGATATCCGCCGCGATGCTGCTGCTGCTGCTGCCACCTCGGGTCTCAATCCAAGCTGCTGCTGCAGCAGACGACGAGCGACAGCAGGATGCTCTCCCTCGGCCAAGCAGGCTCGTACCAGTGCTCCCGGCACGAGCAGCAATTTAGACCACTCAATTGAGCGTGCGATTATCAGGCTAGCCTGCCACAAGAGTCTCTCTAACCGCTAGTTAGCCTCATTAGACAGTCGCTGTGTCCACGAGGGCAGGGCGGGATGCAGGCAACCCGTCTGTGCCATGCTTCATTAATCCGGACTCCTAATCAGGCCGTCTGTAGCCCTGTACTCAAGTACGCTCAGGAAGCCTGGAGACGACCCGCCAGAGCTCCTCTAGTCTGTCATTTGCATCGTTGATAATCGACACAGCGGCACCGAGGACGTGGGCGATATTGGCAAGAAGACAGAGTCGCACCTTATGATCTTTGATTTAAGACCGAGGCGCTTGCCGCTCGCGAGAACTAAGAGTCGGCAAAATGGCTTTGATCGGACTTTGCCTCTTGTAAATCAATGTGGTGGTTCGTGAGTTCTTCCGCAGGCATGTTCGCTTGCGTGACTCTGATTGAGGCTTCTTAGCAGTCTTTTTTTTTATCTTCTTAAATTTCAGGTGTTTTTCAATTTTTCTGTAGTTTTTCGAGAGTTCCTAAACAGTCTACCGAGTCTTCAGTTCCCCGTAATTGAAGGCTGTAAACGAAAAAAAAAAAAGAAAAAAACTACATCATTCCTTTTTGTCTGTATTTGCCGAGCTCTGTCCCTTGATCTGCGTGCGAATCCTTGTCATTATGGAGGCACAAAAGCATTTATTTTCACGAATCACTGTACTTTGTATCATCATTATTATCATTACAGCCATGCCGGGTACGCAGACTCATGCAAAATTCAGGAGCGAAAATGCATCGTTCTCCCTCTGTAATATTCGTTTGCTATTTTTCAGTTCTCGGGTTGCATGTCTTCTGCGCAATAAAAACAAGAGTGTGACTTGTTCATCTAGCCTGTATGCGATCGCAAAAAAACAAAACAAAACAAAAACAAAACAAAACAAAAAACCGAGGCTCAACGGTCATTTGAATTTAACATTTGATTATAATTCATGTCGTTCATATTTCATTTTACTACAGAATTGGTATGTTTATTATCCAAGCAGATGTAGGGGCTTCTGACAGTAATAAAACCACATTGAAAGAAGAGACAAGATGAGGGTAAAGCTTGTGGGATAGCCTCGTGGTACAGGGAGGAGAAACTGATATACATAGAGACATGAAGGGCTGTCACAGCCGTCAAACGAAATAATTCCCTTAAAAATCTACATCAGTAGTGCCAGGGTCGAGGTATAAGTTCTCCTGTAGTTTAATCACAGAATATAAATCAATAAATAACGAACTAAATTAATAATACATAACAGACTTAGCTACTGCGGGCAAACACTCTAGTATCCCCCAAAAAAATGTTTCTTCCAATATTAGAAGTATTATGATGCAAAGATGCGCCAACTTAATTCTGCTTCTCTCACAATTGTCAGCTTTGGCTAATCTTGACTGCGTTCATCGTCCAGGATGCTGGCAAGGGAGATGTTTGTGTTTCAAAAGCTCCATGGAGAAGGCTCTGGAACATTTGTATAGACACGATGGCCGACTGCTTCGCCTGACTGCACCGCCATGAAAGGCTCGATGTTAAGTTGCTTCCGAGGCTGCATTATGGGCATGCAGATTGAATATCGTCGTTGTTTGATGTATTTACCACCTTAATAACGGGGCTTCATTAATCCCTTGATCTAATTTAAGAGGGCCTCAAGTGTGTCTGCTTCAGAAGCCAGGGAGGATAACGACCTTATAAAGTTATGGCCGGCTTTGGGAGGAGATCAGCAACGCACTGGTCCGTGTAATCTAATTGCAGTTCCGGTAAATCAGGATGATGATATCTAAGCAATGGGGATTCATTTTTAAAAGAAAGAAACGGATAGGAGGATAGCACTAGGATAGATGAAATACACCGCTTTGACGTAAAGACCTTTAGAAATATTTTTGAACTTTGTTTCACTTATTTTTTACAACACAACCTAGTCTCTAAATATTATTTTGTTAAAGATAACCTACTCACAACAGTTCACGGCTCTAGTAGTATAATAAACCTAACATTAGTTTAGCCCTGGCACAATAAAATGTAATTTCACTATCAGTCACGTGACATTTTTTTCGTCAATTATTTTTGTTAATAAGTTATCAAACATTTAACAAAGATTATTTTCGATAACTTTACCGTTTTAGGCCTGTCAAGAAATTTTATAACTTATGACAAGAAACATTTGTGACAACTAACACCTTTGAAAGGTCATGAATTGTAGGGTGCAAAACTTCAGTGGCTCCACCTACACACGCTGTAAAAATATCAGTCTCGTTATATTTATCATCTCCATCGATATGATGGGATAGGCACATAAATATACATCTATCGGCTCTTGCGCCTTTTCTTTCTTTTTCTTTGCTATGGTCAATATCTTGGGAAAGGGAGAGAGTAAGGTAACTAGTTGTGTATGTTAGCGTGTGTGCGCGTGTGTGTGTGCGTGTGTGTGTGTGTGTGTGCAGTGTGTGGGGAAGGGAGAGAGAAGTGGTTGTGTGTGCATGTATCAGAGAGAAAGAGAGAGAGGGCCTCTCTCTTGGTCATTTTTATACTCATCTAGTATGATCTTTGATCTTTCCTTTCCCTTTATTGCATTTAATTTGTTTTAAATTCTTTTACAATGTTTTGATTGTTGCTAGTAATGGTGAGACGTATAGGCTTCACTGCTCTTCCTCCTCCTTCTTCCTTTATACATTCACACACTCCGTGAAAAAAAAAAAACATCGATCACCGCCACTTGGCTATAGACTTACTCGTGAAACATCCAGTTTGGTTTCACAGATTTACCCCGGTAAGCTCGTCACACCGCGCAAATGTGCGTCACGTGACAGGATAGGATACAGGCATCCTCAGCCCACGCAGCACCCGACTATTTTGCACTCGGAATAAAAGATTTCTGAAGGGGTGTCTGGGAGAAGGTTAAAGGTGGGCTCTCCTTTTAAGGTTAACAGAATTAGCAGACCTGCGTGGGAGGGTCTGCTCACTATCGAATTCGACGTTTGCTGAGGAAAGTAAAAAAGAAAAAGTTTACCTATATAGGGAAGATCGCGCTACTTATGTCATGTACTGTACTGTCTTGTACGGGAGCGTCTGTCGTCCAGGATGCTGTATACTGTACACTCCTGGTAGACTGAGTGTGTCAGGTGCTACACATCATGCCGAAATCCAGTCTCAAAGACATGCAGGTAGGTGTTAAAATCATCTACAAATCTGGTATATATATATATCTTCTGTTCTTTATTCTATATTACTATTTGTCGGTAAATGTTTTCTTGGAAACTGTTTCAGCGGATTGTCAAAGGAGCGTGTCAGTGGGTCATGTATACATTGTCTGCAGTTGAATTTGTTTTTCATTTGCTGGCTTCAAACATTCTTTTACCTAGTTCCAGAAAGCTTCTTAAAGTGAGTTAAACGCTCTAAAATATTTTCGTAATTCTTAAACTAAAGTTTTGCTTGACACCACCAGTCTGTTTTATGTCCATTAGTGAATTTTATGATTTTTTTTATTTCGTTGACACTTTCTAACAGTAGATTACTTTCATTTGACCTTTTCAGAATACATTTTGAATGTTCTTCTCTTGCCAGAAACCTTTTAAAATATGTTTTTATCAAAGTTTGCTTTAGTAAGCCACATAAGTTAAATCGCAGATCAGCTATCTTTCAAATTTGTAGAAATCTTCAGAAATTCAGTACGAATATTTCTACATTGCATGTACAGGGGTCATGGGGTACTCACAAACAATCAACTTTCTCTTGCAAACCTTTGTCTGGAAATCAAAACCTGTTGACAAATGTCATGGCCAGTGGGCAAGAGCATCTCACATGACAGATATTAGTTTTCAGTCTGAGAGCGTCTCTGACAAAGATGTTTTACGGAGGCCCAAAGCTTCTTCCTCAATTCTCCAGTGTAGGTGCATCTTCCATCAGTCAAATGAAGAACCTGATGACAACATCACACACAGAACGGGCTCCGAGGCAAACTAGGTTTCAAAGATTCGAGTAACACGAGCACTCCGAAATGCTCAAAAAAAGGGCAACGGGTTCCTCGGTCTAAATGAAACTGTAATTATATTGCATATCATTTTCAGACATTTCAAAAGTACAGCGAGGAGGTTGAAATCGCCCGAGAAAAAAATATTTTGAAACCGTGGAGAGTATGAAGTGTCTCAAAGACTCTGTGCCCAAAATGTGTCTTTGGCGTAAAAGTTTCAGGACATTTTTCTCTGGAATTTTGCTAGAAGCAACTCACTTTTCCTCTTGTTTTCTCTCGGCATACTTCCTGTGTGGCGCGAACAGCCTCCAGCCAGCAGCGTTGAGTTGCTCAAAATGAGCAAATGTTAGTCTAAAAAAATCAATGGGCGATGAGGGTTTTCCTGCATCCTCCCGCTTTGTTTGATCAAGTTCCGCTGGACGTAATCGAGCACGCGGCAACTCCAGTTAAGTGGGTACGCTCCCTTAGTGCTCAAAGTCAAAAGCCTCAATTTTTTTAGCTTTTTGAACTCCAGAATTCTTATGGAAAAGAGATGGTGAGCTTTACAAATAACAACATGTCCTCACACAACATGAACTCTAATTGACCTGGTGCCCGGCCTTCGTACCGTTAATTCTTCAAAATTTTATTCTTTATTTTGGAAGTGGGAACAAAATTGTATTTTAAATGTATGTTTGTGGTAAGATTATTTTAATATTATTTTTAATT